>PYDT01000122.1:398069-730569 GCA_004837865.1 Musa balbisiana
GTGAATTACGAGTCCATCTGCGAATCCTGCGAGCTCCCCTTGCTATGAGGTGGTGGTTAACCTCTCATTCGTCTTCAGTGCTCTCCGAACCGTGCGGGAAGGTTTCCCATCACACGGCTCACCACTTGATCTTAGCAGGAACCTTATTGAGAAACTGGCCTGGAAAATCCCTTTGCTACTCAAGTGTACGGCAGATGCCGTGCTTAGGCCCCTTCTTCCCCTTTGACCTAATCCAATTGAAGAGTCCTGCCTGCCTGAAACTTATTGGTATAGTAGGTAGGCGTGTAGACTAGCCCCCTTTTAAATTATAGGTGGATTGCAAGGAAGAAAAGGCTGGATCAATAAAAAAGGGAGTACTACGAGCCCTCTGCCCCACGCATATAACCTGCTCGCGTGGTTCAACCGGTTCCACCGACAGAAACCCTTAGATAGAGTGCATTTCCGTCGATACAGAGGTGCGCTTTAAGTGTGGGGGTGTTGCTGTCCCTATTGGGCTGGGACCTTTCCCAGAAGGCCCTAAAGTCAGGGGCATAAGCGCCCTCTTGCAACCCATATGCAAGGCGCCGTCTTAGCCTTACCAAACCAAAGAATCGCTCCCACACCTGTAGCGTTCGTGATCGGACTCCTCAACTTTGTATCGATCCAAAGGCTGGGCAAAAGCCCTGGGAGTTTTACGTCAAGTATGTACCCCCTCGATTCCCGACATGCTATTTTACCCCCGGGTGGGTAGGAGCGGGTCGATTCCGTATCGCCGCGGAGCAACAGCAGCGTCCGGATCTGCTCTATCTACTCGGCAATTCCGCCGGTTACTTCACGGTCGCCAAAGAAGCCCCAAGAAGCATCAAACATTTCCAATGAGATCCAGGGAGATATTCTGATATAACAAGCACTAGCTCCCGGTGCTACTTCATAAAATGCAATCAAAGAGAAGATTGATGATAATGAAACAAGAGTAGTTGTCATTATTGCGGTTCCTTCAGAGCCTAGAAAACGTCCGAAAAAACCTGCTACGGAACTACCCAGCAGAGGCAAGAAGACAATAAGTAGATACATAAGATCCAGTGTATTCAGAAGACCAGACAGAAATTGAAGACAATCAAAAGAGTCGCCTGTCATTGAGACAAGTAGCATATAAGGCACTTGACACTTGCTTGCTGTGGGCTGCGGCAAGATCTTTAGTTTCGTTCCTATGAGCAGAGACTGGACCGGAATCATTCACCGTTTAGAAAAGCGAGGCTGAGACTCTTCAGATTCTATATGACACTACAATCAGAAAGTCAGCCAAGAAACTCAAAAGACATAAGAAAAAACGGAGTCCTCTATGGGATGTCCAATAATGTTATGGTAGAAAGAATACCAGCAAACTACAACATCAAAGAAAAACGAACTCCTGACTACTCAATATTCCATTTCATCATATTATTTGTTCATCAGCTTGGTTCATAAAGCTTTAGGATCTCCCCACTCTTTTGAATAGCAAACACTTTCTTCGCCTTGGGACATTCTTTTCTAGCGGTCTGGTCTCTCCTCTCGATCCCGCTCCGTGGGCTTCCATACTCTCTCGTTCGCTTAGGTCCGACTATCTCTTCTAGGCACGGGAAACTCTCAACTTTAAGTTCAGAATCGATTGTTGCTTCCTCACCCTCACCAGATCAAGCATCTGATTCTGCCGGAACTCATTTAGAAGCACCCGGACTTGCTCCTTACTCTCTCCTTTAAGAATCGCAAAATCTTCTGAAGTGCTCGGCTCGGGATTCAACTTGCCCACAAAGATACTCCGCAGACTCCACTACACCGGGCTCCTGCCGCTTCAACTGTGTTCGTTGGTTCTTACTGGCATTCTAGATAGAGAGTTGTAAAGAACCTGGTTCCCCCGTATGGAGCGGAGCCTCTTTGTCTAGTCCCACTTAGAGCTACAGCAGCAGTCGTAAGAAAGCAACAAGGAGCTTTACTACCTTTTCAATTGTAGGTGGGAGGTCTTTAAAAGACGTTTCAAGAGAGTTCTTGTTCACGTAAGTGAGAGCACTGCCCGATACTGCTTGCTCGGTCCTCTAACTAAATCAATGGTATATAAATAGATGCGCGGAACTTACTCAATTCCCTTAGAGTTAGGTCTTAACTATCTAGTCGCAACCCTCGTTCCTTTGTCCAAAGTCAAGATAGGGATCGTAACTAGGCTCCTTTGCAGAATTCAGGCCTAGCCATTAACGGAGAAGCTATGGGAAACAATGGAATCCGTGACTGTAAACAAAGGAATTGTTATAACGGCCAAGCCACTACTAAACGCCAGACAAGCACCCCGATACTTAATGCACAGCTCATTCTTTACTTGAGTCTAGTAAGATCTTATTGCAGGAAAAGATTGGAGCTAAGCCTCTGATTCCCTATATCTTATTCCAAAATGACGGTTTCTGTTACCGCCGAACAAGAGCCTCTCTTCTCTCCACGACAAGAAAGGGAAAGTTCATCACGCAAAGGAGAAAGCCAATCACATCACGCAAAGGAGAAAGTCACATCACGCAAAGGAGAAAGCCAATCACATCACGCAAAGGAGAAAGCCAATCACATCACGCAAAGGAGAAAGCCAATCACATCACGCAAAGGAGAAAGCCAATCACATCACGCAAAGGAGAAAGCCAATCACATCACGCAAAGGAGAAAGCCAATCACATCACGCAAAGGAGAAAGCCAATCACATCACGCAAAGGAGAAAGCCAATCACATCACGCAAAGGAGAAAGCCAATCACATCACGCAAAGGAGAAAGCCAATCACATCACGCAAAGGAGAAAGCCAATCACATCACGCAAAGGAGAAAGCCAATCACATCACGCAAAGGAGAAAGCCAATCACATCACGCAAAGGAGAAAGCCAATCACATCACGCAAAGGAGAAAGCCAATCACATCACGCAAAGGAGAAAGCCAATCACATCACGCAAAGGAGAAAGCCAATCACATCACGCAAAGGAGAAAGCCAATCACATCACGCAAAGGAGAAAGCCAATCACATCACGCAAAGGAGAAAGCCAATCACATCACGCAAAGGAGAAAGCCAATCACATCACGCAAAGGAGAAAGCCAATCACATCACGCAAAGGAGAAAGCCAATCACATCACGCAAAGGAGAAAGCCAAGAAAAGAACAAGTATACTAGGGAAAGCCAATAAAGCAAAGGGGTAAAGACAAGGGAAAGCCAATAAAGCAAAGGGGTAAAGACAAGGGAAAGCCAATAAAGCAAAGGGGTAAAGACAAGGGAAAGCCAATAAAGAACCGGAACCTCCTTCTACTTAAACAAGAACTACACTTTCAGAACGTCCGAGCTTCACTATATGTTGCTGTTGGTAACGTAACACCTCTTGTCGGTAACTCAACGGATTGTCCCGCCTCCTTGTCGACGAGAGTGTAGTGTGCCGAACCAGTACTTTCTCTTTCTTCTGTTATTCGGCCTCGACCTATACTTAAAGAATCAATTGCTGCGTCATCTATTCCATATTCTATACGATATTCAACTTGCTACCTTCCTACTGCATCTTTTCTCGTTGCCTTAACTGTAAACTAGAAACTGTAAACCGGAACTTTGCTTGCAGCTGACCCTTTGCATGAAAAACTCTCACTCCACTACTGATAGAAGACAGAAGAGCTCCAATAACTCCTTCTTCTGCTTAGGCTTCTGCGCAACAAGGAATGATTACTGGTATTGGTTGACTTGGTGACCTTCTTCTATAATACATAGCTCATTATTATGCCTCCCGGATATTACTAACCCCGATCCTTAAGAAAACTCACTTTAGCTATACTATAGAGGGCGAACTCACTAGTACATATGTCCAAAGTCAAGATAGGGATCGTAACTAGGCTCCTTTGCAGAATTCAGGCCTAGCCATTAACGGAGAAGCTATGGGAACAATGGAATCCGTGACTGTAAAACAAAGGAATTGTTATAACGGCCAAGCCACTACTAAACGCCAGACAAGCACCCCGATACTTTAATGCACAGCTCATTCTTTACTTGAGTCTAGTAAGATCTTATTGCAGGAAAAGATTGGAGCTAAGCCTCTGATTCCCTATATCTTATTCCAAAATGAAATGACGGTTTCTGTTACCGCCGAACAAGAGCCTCTCTTCTCTCCACGACAAGAAAGGGAAAGTTCATCACGCAAAGGAGAAAGCCAATCACATCACGCAAAGGAGAAAGCCAAGAAAAGAACAAGTATACTAGGGAAAGCCAATAAAGCAAAGGGGTAAAGACAAGGGAAAGCCAATAAAGAACCGGAACCTCCTTCTACTTAAACAAGAACTACACTTTCAGAACGTCCGAGCTTCACTATATGTTGCTGTTGGTAACGTAACACCTCTTGTCGGTAACTCAACGGATTGTCCCGCCTCCTTGTCGACGAGAGTGTAGTGTGCCGAACCAGTACTTTCTCTTTCTTCTGTTATTCGGCCTCGACCTATACTTAAAGAATCAATTGCTGCGTCATCTATTCCATATTCTATACGATATTCAACTTGCTACCTTCCTACTGCATCTTTTCTCGTTGCCTTAACTGTAAACTAGAAACTGTAAACCGGAACTTTGCTTGCAGCTGACCCTTTGCATGAAAAACTCTCACTCCACTACTGATAGAAGACAGAAGAGCTCCAATAACTCCTTCTTCTGCTTAGGCTTCTGCGCAACAAGGAATGATTACTGGTATTGGTTGACTTGGTGACCTTCTTCTATAATACATAGCTCATTATTATGCCTCCCGGATATTACTAACCCCGATCCTTAAGAAAACTCACTTTAGCTATACTATAGAGGGCGAACTCACTAGTACATATGAGAAGGGAACCAATAATTCCGGAAAGTTACAAAACACCAAAACCAACGCATCTCGAAATAGAGATAAGCGTTAGCGCAATGACGGCTGACTTACTGTTGACTTTAAATAGGAATATCGGCACCTTTACTTCTCGCATTGCAGAAAAGATGAAACAGTGCCTATAGAGAAAGGATGATTAGATGACCTTAAGAAGCCCTGATGTGCCTTTGAGAAGCTAGTGGAGATAGTTCTGGACTGGTTCGCTTGCCTCTTTCCATAGACCAATAAAAATGCACGAATTCTTTTTGGACAGTAGGACTCACCCTCTCCCTATCCGCTTTCCAAAAAGGAGCCCCATTTTTATAATAGCCAACCAACTTCCAAAAGTCTATAAGGGAAGGCTTTGTCCCATCCAAGACTGCTTTCTCAGACTCAAGTGAACCCTAATCCTAAGCTGACTTAACCTTGCGAATAGTCCGGTCCGGTTTCATTTCTTTCGGCTATAGCTCTCTTCTTAAATGCAGCTTTGGTGGCCACTTCACTCTTCATAGAACTCCCTGATTATGTATCTTGGCCAGTGAATCAGAGGCGACAGTGAAAGTCTGATATGAAGCAAGGTTGTGGTACAAGTCAAGTTGAGGTCAGCTGCGAGATAAGTTTGTTGCCAACATCTTTTCCGATCAAAGAAAATAAAAGAGAAGCATCCCGGACTTCATCGTTGCGATAAGAATGAAGAAAGCTAGGGAACGAGCTGATCTATGACCACCCGGAAAGGCGACCAACGGAAGCTCGCTCTAATGAATAAGTCGGGAGAGTGCTCAGTAAATCCTAAACGAAAGTAAGCCCTCAGCAACCAAAGTCAGCGTTTGCGTAACGGCGAGTTGTTGAACGAACGAACTCACTACTTACTTATTTCATTGAATCGTCACAAAACTATACCACTCCGGACTCCTCCTCCAAAGAAAGCTCACGTTAACCCCGAGTGGCTTATTCATTTTGTACAAAAGAATGGATTTAGGCACCCTGGCACACCGGAAGGTATCAAACAACTTATATATCAGCCCCGGGGTTTAGTCAACTGCTTGCCCAATTCAATTGCCTGTTGATTGTATTTCTGCAGGAGGCGAATACAGATTAGATGCTAGATCAGTAAATGATGTTTATGTTAGAAATGATGTTTCTGTTATTGTGGAATCCCGAGTGTGCGCAAGCCCTTAATGCGAGTTCCAATTCCGTTTGAGTGTCAATCATATATGGAAGCGTCGGTCAAGTATCGTATATAAGCAGTCTTCGGATTCTTAAGCTAGCAGTACTGTCATTGTCTCAAGAAGCCCACGTAGCGGTTAAGCAGTTCAGTCAGAAGTCGAAGTAAAAGCAATTGGTTCTGAATGAGTCTCATCCGGGTTTGCTTTGTTGGCGAGGAGAGAGGCAATCAATCTGTGTAGCAGTAAGGTAAGTGAATAAGATCATCTGCCGTTCAAAAGGAAGCAGCAAGACCTTAAAGTTGAGTTCACCCTTTTGAATGCGAAGTCTCCAGAAATATGAGTTGTAGGTCAGCTTCAAGTTCACTTTCATCGTAGAAAGAAGCACAAAAAAGAAGCAACAAGATCAATTCTGGGAAGGGTTATTACAAGATCAAATCCGGGTTCAAGTATTTCATTACGGGCTTTTCAACAAGCAAGCAATGATGTCAGCTTTAAGGCTAGGGAAGAAACACACTGATTATTGAGGTTAGTTCGCCAAAGAAAGTGAGTGAAAGCCGGCAGAATTAGCTCCAGGGAACTTAGCCTGTAACTCAGGAGCCTCAGCCTGTAGCTCTGTAGCTCAAGCCTTGGTGTTCGGTTCGGAGCCTTAGAACCCTCCGCTCAAGACTGAAACCGACCGGACTAAGGCTGAAAGTAGTACCAATCAGACTCTTTCCGGGCAGCTCTAGCCTGTAGCCCAGTAGTTAAAGAATCGAAGTAGTAGGTATCGGCCTTAGCTTCGGTAGCTCAAGCCTTGGTGTTCGGTTCGGAGCCTTAGAACCCTCCGCTCAAGACTGAAACCGACCGGACTAAGGCTGAAAGTAGTACCAATCAGACTCTTTCCGGGCAGCTCTAGCCTGTAGCCCAGTAGTTAAAGAATCGAAGTAGTAGGTATCGGCCTTAGCTTCGGTAGCTCAAGCCTTGGTGTTCGGTTCGGAGCCTTAGAACCCTCCGCTCAAGACTGAAACCGACCGGACTAAGGCTGAAAGTAGTACCAATCAGACTCTTTCCGGGCAGCTCTAGCCTGTAGCCCAGTAGTTAAAGAATCGAAGTAGTAGGTATCGGCCTTAGCTTCGGTAGCTCAAGCCTTGGTGTTCGGTTCGGAGCCTTAGAACCCTCCGCTCAAGACTGAAACCGACCGGACTAAGGCTGAAAGTAGTACCAATCAGACTCTTTCCGGGCAGCTCTAGCCTGTAGCCCAGTAGTTAAAGAATCGAAGTAGTAGGTATCGGCCTTAGCTTCGGTAGCTCAAGCCTTGGTGTTCGGTTCGGAGCCTTAGAACCCTCCGCTCAAGACTGAAACCGACCGGACTAAGGCTGAAAGTAGTACCAATCAGACTCTTTCCGGGCAGCTCTAGCCTGTAGCCCAGTAGTTAAAGAATCGAAGTAGTAGGTATCGGCCTTAGCTTCGGTAGCTCAAGCCTTGGTGTTCGGTTCGGAGCCTTAGAACCCTCCGCTCAAGACTGAAACCGACCGGACTAAGGCTGAAAGTAGTACCAATCAGACTCTTTCCGGGCAGCTCTAGCCTGTAGCCCAGTAGTTAAAGAATCGAAGTAGTAGGTATCGGCCTTAGCTTCGGTAGCTCAAGCCTTAGAGCAGCCCGACTCAGTCTCAAACCCAGCTGTCGGAGCCTGTCCGAGGGAAGACTAAGACTGAGCTCCCACTGGATCAGCCTCTCGCTCAGTAGTAAAAGGTACAAGCTACTCCTTGAAATGCAACGAAAAAACACGGTAAAACGCAAAAAATCTTACTTTTGGACCGAGCTATTAGCTAAAATCGGGGTGCTGCCTTTTTTGCCGTGTTTTGGTCAAAAGTTGTGTCTTGGTCATTAGTAGTTACTTGGCCTCGGGAATTATGATAGCTCAGCAGATATATAAGTATTCCGTCGACTCTGTTAGATTATATTCTAGTGATCTCTCTCGACAACCTATCACTAATAGGCAAGTCAGAATTATACCAGCGCCTTTAAGACTGCCCGCGCACCCTAATAGGTAAGCCTAAGCCCCTTCTTCTCCTGTCTTTTAGCGCAACTTTACTTTACCTAACTCTGCAAATCAATACTTTGGTTCTTTAGCTACGGATCTAGAACCCAGCTTTACAGTATCTCCGCCTGTGTATCTTCCCTAAATAGTAGTTTTGATATCCTGTATTTCATTCCCACAATGCTTACTATAAAGCGACCCTTACAGGCTTTTAGTCCAAAAACGGAACTTGTCATATGGGTACGTTGTAGCGCATCAAACAACTAACGAGAAGAATTGGACTCGTGAATAAAACTCTCAGAGAGAGCAGGGGAGCATCGAACTAGTAATAAAGAATTGCACTAATTAAAGTGGAGGATGCCAGGATACCCGGTTAATAAGTCCGGATGTCAGGATACCCAGGACATAGGTCTTTTACTCATTAATATAAGAATAAGGGCATAGTACACAGCCCAGTGCTCTCAACTAGTCAATAAAGAACAGAATTGATTGGTCTAATCCGGGTTGCTTTGTTGGCGAGGAGAGAGGCAATCAATCTGTGTAGCAGTAAGGTAAGTGAATAAGATCATCTGCCGTTCAAAAGGAAGCAGCAAGACCTTAAAGTTGAGTTCACCCTTTTGAATGCGAAGTCTCCAGAAATATGAGTTGTAGGTCAGCTTCAAGTTCACTTTCATCGTAGAAAGAAGCACAAAAAAGAAGCAACAAGATCAATTCTGGGAAGGGTTATTACAAGATCAAATCCGGGTTCAAGTATTTCATTACGGGCTTTTCAACAAGCAAGCAATGATGTCAGCTTTAAGGCTAGGGAAGAAACACACTGATTATTGAGGTTAGTTCGCCAAAGAAAGTGAGTGAAAGCCGGCAGAATTAGCTCCAGGGAACTTAGCCTGTAACTCAGGAGCCTCAGCCTGTAGCTCTGTAGCTCAAGCCTTGGTGTTCGGTTCGGAGCCTTAGAACCCTCCGCTCAAGACTGAAACCGACCGGACTAAGGCTGAAAGTAGTACCAATCAGACTCTTTCCGGGCAGCTCTAGCCTGTAGCCCAGTAGTTAAAGAATCGAAGTAGTAGGTATCGGCCTTAGCTTCGGTAGCTCAAGCCTTGGTGTTCGGTTCGGAGCCTTAGAACCCTCCGCTCAAGACTGAAACCGACCGGACTAAGGCTGAAAGTAGTACCAATCAGACTCTTTCCGGGCAGCTCTAGCCTGTAGCCCAGTAGTTAAAGAATCGAAGTAGTAGGTATCGGCCTTAGCTTCGGTAGCTCAAGCCTTGGTGTTCGGTTCGGAGCCTTAGAACCCTCCGCTCAAGACTGAAACCGACCGGACTAAGGCTGAAAGTAGTACCAATCAGACTCTTTCCGGGCAGCTCTAGCCTGTAGCCCAGTAGTTAAAGAATCGAAGTAGTAGGTATCGGCCTTAGCTTCGGTAGCTCAAGCCTTGGTGTTCGGTTCGGAGCCTTAGAACCCTCCGCTCAAGACTGAAACCGACCGGACTAAGGCTGAAAGTAGTACCAATCAGACTCTTTCCGGGCAGCTCTAGCCTGTAGCCCAGTAGTTAAAGAATCGAAGTAGTAGGTATCGGCCTTAGCTTCGGTAGCTCAAGCCTTGGTGTTCGGTTCGGAGCCTTAGAACCCTCCGCTCAAGACTGAAACCGACCGGACTAAGGCTGAAAGTAGTACCAATCAGACTCTTTCCGGGCAGCTCTAGCCTGTAGCCCAGTAGTTAAAGAATCGAAGTAGTAGGTATCGGCCTTAGCTTCGGTAGCTCAAGCCTTGGTGTTCGGTTCGGAGCCTTAGAACCCTCCGCTCAAGACTGAAACCGACCGGACTAAGGCTGAAAGTAGTACCAATCAGACTCTTTCCGGGCAGCTCTAGCCTGTAGCCCAGTAGTTAAAGAATCGAAGTAGTAGGTATCGGCCTTAGCTTCGGTAGCTCAAGCCTTGGTGTTCGGTTCGGAGCCTTAGAACCCTCCGCTCAAGACTGAAACCGACCGGACTAAGGCTGAAAGTAGTACCAATCAGACTCTTTCCGGGCAGCTCTAGCCTGTAGCCCAGTAGTTAAAGAATCGAAGTAGTAGGTATCGGCCTTAGCTTCGGTAGCTCAAGCCTTGGTGTTCGGTTCGGAGCCTTAGAACCCTCCGCTCAAGACTGAAACCGACCGGACTAAGGCTGAAAGTAGTACCAATCAGACTCTTTCCGGGCAGCTCTAGCCTGTAGCCCAGTAGTTAAAGAATCGAAGTAGTAGGTATCGGCCTTAGCTTCGGTAGCTCAAGCCTTGGTGTTCGGTTCGGAGCCTTAGAACCCTCCGCTCAAGACTGAAACCGACCGGACTAAGGCTGAAAGTAGTACCAATCAGACTCTTTCCGGGCAGCTCTAGCCTGTAGCCCAGTAGTTAAAGAATCGAAGTAGTAGGTATCGGCCTTAGCTTCGGTAGCTCAAGCCTTGGTGTTCGGTTCGGAGCCTTAGAACCCTCCGCTCAAGACTGAAACCGACCGGACTAAGGCTGAAAGTAGTACCAATCAGACTCTTTCCGGGCAGCTCTAGCCTGTAGCCCAGTAGTTAAAGAATCGAAGTAGTAGGTATCGGCCTTAGCTTCGGTAGCTCAAGCCTTGGTGTTCGGTTCGGAGCCTTAGAACCCTCCGCTCAAGACTGAAACCGACCGGACTAAGGCTGAAAGTAGTACCAATCAGACTCTTTCCGGGCAGCTCTAGCCTGTAGCCCAGTAGTTAAAGAATCGAAGTAGTAGGTATCGGCCTTAGCTTCGGTAGCTCAAGCCTTAGAGCAGCCCGACTCAGTCTCAAACCCAGCTGTCGGAGCCTGTCCGAGGGAAGACTAAGACTGAGCTCCCACTGGATCAGCCTCTCGCTCAGTAGTAAAAGGTACAAGCTACTCCTTGAAATGCAACGAAAAAAACACGGTAAAACGCAAAAAATCTTACTTTTGGACCGAGCTATTAGCTAAAATCAGGTCACTACCAAAAAGACGGTAAAACGTGAAAATAAGTGATTTCGGATTCTCTATTAGGGGAATTTGGGTCGCTGCCTTTTTTTCCCGGGTTTTGTCAAAAGATCCGATCGATCTGGTCAGCTATTAGGTAAATTGGGATCGCTAACCAAAAAACACGGGGTTGATTCCACTTTTCTGTGTTTTGGGGAGCTCTATTAGCTAAAATCGGGGGTGCTGCCTTTTTTGCCGTGTTTTGGTCAAAAGTTGTGTCTTGGTCATTAGTAGTTACTTGGCCTCGGGAATTATGATAGCTCAGCAGATATATAAGTATTCCGTCGACTCTGTTAGATTATATTCTAGTGATCTCTCTCGACAACCTATCACTAATAGGCAAGTCAGAATTATACCAGCGCCTTTAAGACTGCCCGCGCACCCTAATAGGTAAGCCTAAGCCCCTTCTTCTCCTGTCTTTTAGCGCAACTTTACTTTACCTAACTCTGCAAATCAATACTTTGGTTCTTTAGCTACGGATCTAGAACCCAGCTTTACAGTATCTCCGCCTGTGTATCTTCCCTAAATAGTAGTTTTGATATCCTGTATTTCATTCCCACAATGCTTACTATAAAGCGACCCTTACAGGCTTTTAGTCCAAAAACGGAACTTGTCATATGGGTACGTTGTAGCGCATCAAACAACTAACGAGAAGAATTGGACTCGTGAATAAAACTCTCAGAGAGAGCAGGGGAGCATCGAACTAGTAATAAAGAATTGCACTAATTAAAGTGGAGGATGCCAGGATACCCGGTTAATAAGTCCGGATGTCAGGATACCCAGGACATAGGTCTTTTACTCATTAATATAAGAATAAGGGCATAGTACACAGCCCAGTGCTCTCAACTAGTCAATAAAGAACAGAATTGATTGGTCTAATCCGGGGCTTTCCATGCTTGTTGAAAACGGAGAATATCTAACTAAATATTGTAGTTCACCTCTGAAACTCTACCACTACTCGTTTGAAGTCCACTTTTGTTGCTAGCATCTCAGGGTTACTTGTAGACTTCTAAGACGGTTCACTCAATATATGGAATGAGACCCATCAATACAGACTTGCACTATCGCTTCTAAGAATGGGCTAGTGACAAAACGGGCTCTAGCTAAAACGCTGACAAGACTCCACCGATCGGGAATGAACTACTGGCCTCGATCCTCGCTTTACCTTATCTTAGCCTCTATCTCTTGCCTATAAGTATTGCTTGCCTCGTCTTCACTCCTTAACTAATAACTACAAGAAGAGAACTTCGGCACCCGGATCTATGTTATAGTCTCTGCCTTACTTTATTTGCTTTTAGTCTAACTTACCTGTCTCCAAGGCTACCTCTACTACCCTATAATACTTTTTCTGTTGGGACCCACCCAGGCCAACCTCACACATGGAATTCGGCTTGTAACTCTCATACCTGAACCGGGAGTATAGAAGCCAACTACAAACTTTCATGCTTTAACTTCTAGGTCATGATCCTTACTTGCACGGACGGGAACAAACACTGTTCGAGGCAATCCATCCGATAAGTAGTAGCTCAATTACATCGACCCTTGTTGGTGTTGTAAATTCCCTATTCTTGTAGTTATTCCGAGAAGCAGCAGCTCCATTCTTGTGATTACAGCAAGTATTCTCTTCTATGCCCAAATACACTATGACTCTATGACTAGATGAACTATCCTCTGACTAGAAATACAAAAAGCAGTCTTCTATTCTACCTGATAGATCCGACAGAACCCCCCTATTGCTACTCGGACTCTCCTGGCCCCTAGTACGAAACTAAAGCGTTTCATTCTTCAAGTAATTACTTAAATTCTCTCTCTTATTGGTATTCTTTTCGCATATATGAATTCTTCTGCTTACTTTTCTTAATATGTATTGATATTGTATTGATATGTATTGATATTGTATTGATATGTATTGATATTGTATTGATATGTATTGATATTGTATTGATATGTATTGATATTGTATTGATATGTATTGATATTGTATTGATATGTATTGATATTGTATTGATATGTATTGATATTGTATTGATATGTATTGATATTGTATTGATATGTATTGATATTGTATTGATATGTATTGATATTGTATTGATATGTATTGATATTGTATTGATATGTATTGATATTGTATTGATATGTATTGATATTGTATTGATATGTATTGATATTGTATTGATATGTATTGATATTGTATTGATATGTATTGATATTGTATTGATATGTATTGATATTGTATTGATATGTATTGATATTGTATTGATATGTATTGATATTGTATTGATATGTATTGATATTGTATTGATATGTATTGATATTGTATTGATATGTATTGATATTGTATTGATATGTATTGATATTGTATTGATATGTATTGATATTGTATTGATATGTATTGATATTGTATTGATATGTATTGATATTGTATTGATATGTATTGATATTGTATTGATATGTATTGATATTGTATTGATATGTATTGATATTGTATTGATATGTATTGATATTGTATTGATATGTATTGATATTGTATTGATATGTATTGATATTGTATTGATATGTATTGATATTGTATTGATATGTATTGATATTGTATTGATATGTATTGATATTGTATTGATATGTATTGATATTGTATTGATATGTATTGATATTGTATTGATATGTATTGATATTGTATTGATATGTATTGATATTGTATTGATATGTATTGATATTGTATTGATATGTATTGATATTGTATTGATATGTATTGATATTGTATTGATATGTATTGATATTGTATTGATATGTATTGATATTGTATTGATATGTATTGATATTGTATTGATATGTATTGATATTGTATTGATATGTATTGATATTGTATTGATATGTATAGTATTGATATTGGTTTTATCATATTCGATTTATTAGTGGTTTTCTAGCATTTTATTAGAGAAACTAGGGCGAAAAGCTGCTCTCGATTGAGTCTACCCTTTGATGCGTAACACACGGGTTAGAATACCCATACCAACTTGAAAGTCAGAATCGGCAAGCTAATACGAGACAATACACTACACTAAAACAGTAATAATCAAAAGGCAAGCGGACAAACAACACGACTACTATGAGAATTGGACTCAACTGCCCAAGCCTTCCTCTTGATTCTTCTACTGACTAGCTTGCTTGGCTCTACTCCTGTTAGCCATCCCGATTTCTATTCTCTTAGAGATGGATCCATTCTCTATTCTCGTATTTTTTCCAATAGAGTAGACTGCATTCCTTGTTCACTTTTCTATTCTTAAAGGTAGTCGCTTCAGTCTTGTTATCGGTAAAGGAAGTCCTATTTCTTAGTGTAAGTCCCTTAATTAATGTAAAGTTGAGAGCCCAGTTTCATCCTATATTTAAGCAGTAGTTCAATAGCCTGTTAGCCAGTAGCTCAATTGAGAGTTTAGAGCATAAGTCCAGTTAGGCCCGTGATTCAATTCTCTCTGCCGGAGTTGGTTTCCAAGTGTTTTTTGAAGTCCGATTAGTCGTAGTGGATTTCCCCTTTCCTAGCTCTATCATGAAAAGCACTAGGCTTGAAGCACCTTGTTGACATCAGTATCGTTATGAAACCAAGGACTGTAAGAACAATGGAAAGTCAAGTAAGCTTATGGGCAGGGAAGGTTAGGCTCGGAAGCTGCAGTTCCACCCCAAGTTATAGGTTCAAGTTGTAGATACTGTAGCTCAATTCTATAGTTCCGTGTTTCATAGGATAGTGAGAGTTGAAGCGAGGCAGAACAGCTTTGGAAGTAAGTGTAGTAAGACTCATTGTTGAGATATAGAATGCAAGGGCACGGGCAAAAGAACAGCTATAACTCCAGTAAAGAAAGGCGGGTTAGTAATATGGAGTAAAAGAGAGCAGCGGAAGAGCCTAACTCGAAATCAAGAATGGAATAAGTAAGCGGGGCCGGGCCAGTGAGACTACAAATGAGTAAGGAATGCTGGAAGGCGGGGTCAAACTAAGAATGGGTTGAAAAGTAATGCTTGTTGGGGTGTGGGTAGGGCTTGTTGAAAGAAGTATGAGTTTACAGAGGAGTGGTATAGGAGAGGAGCCAGAGGTATAGGAGAAAGAAAGAGAGGAGCCTAAGCAAGTACTATAGACAAGCAAATAATCATGGAATTATTGGCCCTTATATGAAGTCGCGAACACTAGCGGCCCGGCGAGCCCCGAATACTATTCACTGACGCTCCAATTATTTAAGTGCACAGGACTCGCTTCTAATTCCACTCTTTACTTATTCTTGACCCGCTTACTCACCTGATCCGGCTTATGCTTGAGATAAGGCAGAAGATCAGAGAACTCCGTCAGCGCATCCAACTCCTAATGCTGATACTGGAACTCACCTGGCGCAACTCAAACATCAATTGAATCTTTGACTCATTCACACCTCGTTTCAAAGCCAGAATACGAGATTCCTCCTTGAAACTATCCTTGAATCTAGAACAAAACTCTACTACTAGGAGCTAAAGCACCAAACAAAACTTCCCTTTAGTGGCTCTAACAATGCATATCTTATTAATAACAGAGACCAGACCTCCTGACTTGTTGAATTCTTATTAGTAGAAATAGAGGTGTCTGATTTGTAGAAGTAGAGGTGTTATCGACCCCAACTAAACTCAGGTTCTTTTGAATCCCGAAATGAAGTAAGTAAGAATGAAGTTAATAGGAGCCAGGCCAGCTGGTAATAAGTCTCAGAGGGTACGGGGCAAGGCAAGTAGTCAAGGTATCAATTCCACCCATTAGTAATTGAACTCAGGAGTGGACGAATGAAACAAATAAGTAAAAGAATTGACCTCGCCCTACTGCCTGTACTTTATGAAGAGAGTTCCCAGGTATTGAGAAGCTCTACCAGTTTATGAGTGGAATCTGGGGGTGTTGGCAAAAGTCCAGCTCGTCCAGCTCCTAAAAGTAGTGGTCCAGTCCAAGCATGTTGGTTCAGGTAAGGCGTTTCATTCAGGACTAGCTCTCAGAATTGTCTAGGTTCGTCGCTAGGGTAACAGAACTCTGGAATGTGCAACTTGGCACCGGGATGATAATTAGCCCGTACTTATTTATAGAGAAAGCCGAATCACTGGATTCCTGTAGCTCAAAAGAGAAAAGGGGTGTTAGGGCGACGCTGACGGTTGATTCAGAGGATGCACCTAGATCTCATTTGCTACCCGGCAAGTAACGGATAGACAAGCAGACAAGTAGGCAAGTCAGAATGAACCCAGGTAGTCTAAGAATAGAGCTCAGTAGCTAGAGACTCAAACCAGGCAGTCAAAGAATGAGACCAGTCAGTATCAGCCAACAAGCAACTACTGGATTGAATCCCAAGCCACTTCTGGTTTCCTTAATAAAGATAGGATCTCATTTAGTGGGCTTTCCTCTACTTATTCGGTATAGAAAAAAGGAAGTCATTTCTAAGTGGGTTTTTACCAGAATTCTCCATTCCGACGGTGTTAAGTCAACTCTCTTCTCCTGGGCTATCCGACCCGAGTCACTGAATTCAACCAGTAATTCCACTACCCGAGTCACTAGTAAACAAGCGGAATGAAAACCACCCGGACCCCTTTCACCGTCAACTAGGGGACCTATACCCTAGCAACAAACACTACCGAGCAACAAAACGACCCGAGCACCAGCCTGAGTGGCACTGGTTTTCAGCTACTACAATTCCACTACCCGAGTCACTGAATTCAACCAGTAATTCCACTACCCGAGTCACTGAATTCAACCAGTAATTCCACTACCCGAGTCACTGAATTCAACCAGTAATTCCACTACCCGAGTCACTGAATTCAACCAGTAATTCCACTACCCGAGTCACTGAATTCAACCAGTAATTCCACTACCCGAGTCACTGAATTCAACCAGTAATTCCACTACCCGAGTCACTGAATTCAACCAGTAATTCCACTACCCGAGTCACTGAATTCAACCAGTAATTCCACTACCCGAGTCACTGAATTCAACCAGTAATTCCACTACCCGAGTCACTGAATTCAACCAGTAATTCCACTACCCGAGTCACTGAATTCAACCAGTAATTCCACTACCCGAGTCACTGAATTCAACCAGTAATTCCACTACCCGAGTCACTGAATTCAACCAGTAATTCCACTACCCGAGTCACTGAATTCAACCAGTAATTCCACTACCCGAGTCACTGAAGCAAGTATCTCGCCCCTAACTCCGAAAAGAGCGGAGCACCTATGCATCTCTAACACCCAGCTACCCAGCGCCCGAAACAAACCTTTCCACTCATAAAGTCAAATTAGAAAATCTTCAAATAAGTGAAAACACCCGAAAACCAAATGTAATTGCCTCTCTGCTAACACAGTATACACTCCGTAAGGGAAAACTGACTAAATGATATATTCTCTTTCTATAGGATATAGGAAACCAGAAAGAAGGGACTGGGGATTCAACTAATTCCATTAAGTCTACCTCCGCTACTGATGCAACAGTACTACAACTACTAGAAGTCACTACAACTACCGGGATGCAACTACTCTCTGATTTCCCCAACAAACTCGTATATCCTTTTGGAACTCCTCGTTGCTTGTTCCGAGTAAACACAGAATTCCACTACTTTCCCTGAGGCTGACACGGCTTTCAGCGTTTGAGTCTGAGTACCTGCTTGAAGACTTCCACTCCTTGTTTCATCCTGCTCCTCATGGGTTTGAGCCTAAGGTTACTGAGCTTAAGGCTTCGACTGTCGGGTTTGAGGCAGGCTTAGGGAAGCGAGTATTAGGCTCTCGCTACAGTATTGGATCCTCAGTTCCATCGCTACAATTAAGATAAAGAGTAGAGCTGTTCCAAGCAATAGTCTGAGTGTAGAGCTAAGGTCCTATGAGTTAACAGCTAAGGTTTACTGTAGGAGTGAGTTCAAAAGTCAACTATACTAGCCTCGCCTCTTGCTCCTTTCTATCATACAGACAGAGCGAATTCTACTGTTCTGTTTCCGGACTTACCGCTTCAAATCTCTTATTCTTTGAACTCTCCTCTGGCTCAGCTACCTCAGGCTACTAAGACTAATGAAACTACTCGTATACTTGTTTGGGCAAGCAAGAACTCAAGTAAGAATGAAAGTCAGAATTCAATATTAACACATATACTAATACTCGGAAGGAAACTCAGGGAATGAAACAAGCCCCCAGCCGGGAGTTATTGTTTGAAGTAAGAGACACGCGACTACCAGACAAGCAGATAAGTAGACAAGCCCGCCAAGCAACTGCTGTTAATAAGTCACTCACTACCTGCTTAGAAGTAACTCACTACTAGATGCAAAAAAGAGAGATGAGTTTGGCTCTGGCCCCCACTAAAGTCAAGAGCATTCCCTATCAAATTCATTATTATCTGATTATAGGATGGATGACACTTACGGAGTAAGCAGTTAAAGCAGATCCACCTATGACTTTACTGCAAGTAGATCACTATCAGCAACAACAAGGGAACCTGCAAGCCCCGCGACTGACGCTCGAGATTATGAGTTCCTTGCCTGCTATGTGTTTGTAATAGTTACTTTGGGGTTGTTCACGAATCTCCTGCGTCGAGAAGAAGTTTCACCTAACAGAGCATTGCTTCCTTCCGGTTCAAACTACTGGTAAGCATGCGGAGTGACATAATCAATCGAATTCGACTGGCACTGGCCTACTCAGCCTACTGCTCGAAGTAAAGTATATCGACGGAGCTATCTTCAAACCTTAGCAAGGAAAGACAGAGCTTATCAAAAAACCTTAGCGTAGTTGCCAGAGAGGGATGAGAGGCTAAGGTAACTGAGCTGCAGGCTGAGGGCAGCTGATTTGATTCAACAAGCAACTACGGACCGCCAAGTCACTACTACAAACACATCACTAGTAATAACTCATAATAACTGTTTTAATTAGTTGTTACCAAGTCCACCAAGCAACTACGGCTGACCAAGCCGACCGCCAAGCAACTACTAACGACCAAGCCGACCGCCAAGCAACTACTAACGTTGCGCGGCAGCGAGTTCAAAGCGGTAGCGAGCGGATAAAGCGGCAGCAACGAATAACGAGGGACAACGAGTTATGAGCAAGTCCTGTATCCTGGGCGGTAGCGAGCGGATAAAGCGGTAGCGAGTTAAAACGAGCGGCAGGCGTTTGAGAGACCGACAAGCAGACAAGACACTGGGACTCCGGAGTTTAATTCTGAGGCCCCGTCATACAAGGGCAATTCTTAGTATCGGACCAAGTTCTGGTCATAAGGAATAGGATTTACTGGTTGAATTCTTATTGGTTTAGCAGCTATTCTTAGACTACGGAGGTCAATTCTTTGATTTACTGGTTGGAGTCACAGGCTAGAGCTGCTGAGCTACAGTCTAAGGTAACAGAGCGACAGGCTTGACTAAAGGGTTTGGATTCTGAGGCTCCCTAGCGACAGTCCGATACCTACTACTTTTACTCCAGAGCTACAGGTTGAGGTAAGGGAGCTCCATTCTGCGCTAGCTAAAGACAACTCACAATAGGTGAATTCTGACCTTTGCACTTAGGGCTTACTAGCTACTAACTTCGGGCTTCCTACTAACTACTAGCTAGCTTCGGTCAATCGGGCAATCGGTGCATTTAGCTGTCGGGCAATCGGTTGATTTGTTCATTTTTCGGATGAGTGGTGCAATTCTTCGACTCACTAGCTCCATTCTGAGAACCTAGTACTCTGGTCTGAGTCTTATACCTGATAGCACTGGGTTGAGTCTTACAGTTGTTAGTTCAATTCTCTGTCTTACTGGGCTCATCCTGCTACTCATAGGTCTCATTCTTTCACTCCGGGGGAGTCTTCCAATTCCATTCTTCAGTAGTTAACTATAAGGGATGTCCCTCTCTGTAGGGTCAAAAACCGGACTTGCTCTTGATACAGAAGCCAGAGAGAAAGAATCAGTCTTGTTACCGCCCTGAGTGGGTCAGAGGTTTAGTCTCACCCTAAAGATATAGGTGTCAAATGCATGAGTTGGCCCGTGGATAAGTTTGATTTCCCATCTAAAACTAAAGAAATGATGTTATAGTGCACTTTTTTCCTATAATCTTGACCCTCTGGCTCCGCTCTTTAGTATCCCAGCATCCCTACTTCTGTAACTTAGGGACCGGTCTTATTCTCTGCATCTAGTGGTTGCTAGCCTACTTACTATGTGGTTCGGGAGCAAGAGAGGAGCCTGAGTTAGATTAGATGAGAGCCATAGCAGAGGTATAGTAGCCGGAGGTGCGGCAGGAGCTTAGTCATAACCAAGTCTTTCCTCAGTTCCTTTGTTCGCGTGACGCGGCAGGGAGTTCCGGAACTTTTCTTACTTTTTAACCCAAGCTCTTTCTTTTTGACTCGGATCTTTTCTAAGCAAACTTGATCTACGGTATTGCTGTCACGCGGGGCCCTTTGTTTTGTGGAATTAGTTAAAGCCACTCGAAAGTCAACCCTAATACAACATGAGTGAGAAAGCCCTCTTATGTGACCTTTGACTCTTACCTACTTAATAAGGGATGGTTGCACTCACCATAGATTTTAGGTTTAGGATCAGATCAAGAAACCGAATCCTGCAAGGCTAACAACTACTACAAACATGTCGGAAAAGCAAAAAAACCCACCACACCACACAACAACCCAATCCTTCTATTACTGCGGCGGCATGCATGGTACCTAAAGTACTTTAACTCAAACTAGTACTTTGTATCAGCTCACTTTTGTCTGTAGAAACTTCCCCAGGTTAGAAAGAAATATAGTACTCATCAACTAGGCCAAGCTACGTAGTTAGACCAAGGTATCCTTCCTTCATATTACCAATCTTCCGATAACTCCCCAGATTCCGTTAAGGGAATGGACCAGACTACTTCACCTTTTTCCTTTTGAAGAGTGCTAACTTGACTACTGCGAACATAGGAACTGGCTTCCGGGCCTTCATTCCTGCTAACTTGACTACAGCGAGATAGGGGCCACCTCTTTTACATCAGATCTTGTCATCCGGGCGGGCGTCGGATATCATTTCCTTCATTCCATTCTATGATCTCATCTCTTAGAAATATGTGTGTTCTCTTTGCAAGGTAAGGAATGCAGTCAAATTCATCTGTTCCCTTGGTTTGATATGGATAACACCCTATTATAGGTCGGATTCCTAGTTTTTTGTCAATTGGAGGGTATGGATCAGGTCAGGCATAATTTCGTATCAGTCTCAATTCCACTAAATTGCTCTTCCTCACTATAGAGCAGTCTTTTCTTCACTCAGCTGCGTCAATGTTCTTTGAATATCCCGGTAGAAGACTCTTATTATTGATTCCACGGTACTACCATGTTATTGATTCCACGGTACTACTATGGCTGGCTGTATCGTTTTTCTAGATAGATTGTCAATCGTGTGGTATTGATATGTTATGTCTATGGCAGGCGTTCAATAGCTAACAAGTTCTAATGCTAAGCGCTTTTCCAAAGGTTAGAGCGAGTGATCTGATCAAGCTTTAGTATTAGCTTGGGTGGGCGGATCCTTTCTCCGGTTCTTTTCTTTCTATCTCTCTATTTGGTTTTTCCATTCCATTTTCTTTCTCTGCGTAGTCTCATTCTCACCAGCCTTTGACTTTACTTTTCATACTCTTTGGCAGTAGCACACTTTCTTCGACTATGGGCGAAAACACCTATTTTTGAGAGTCTCCGTCAATAAATGCATCTTTTATGGGGTTGCGCGTAAGGGCATTTTGGAACGGGTCTGCTCCTGTTGCTTGTGTCTATAAGTCTTCAAGTGAATAACTCCAAGTATAGGGAAAAGGTCTCTGTTTAGGGCCGTTCTTTTGTATCGGTTCAATTGACTTTCAGAATGGAATGAGTTTCATCGCGATGCTAGTGTCAGTATTTGCAAGAGGGCCGAGAAGAGCAGACTGTTTTCAGGTTCCCTCCTACTCGGAAGAGCAGACTGTTTTAGGGTTCCCTCCCACTTGCTACTTACATAAGAACAACGGGACTTGCTACTTCAACGAAACTTGAGACTTTACCTCGAACAGGTAATTCATAAGCTGACCTCTCTATTACTTGAAAGTAGGAAATTCAGACCGAAGCTCAAACAGAAGAATCCAACGCGAATTACAGAATGGGGGAAAGAGACTGAAGTGCTAGGTTTGAAGCTCAGAATTCCATTAGAAAGTAGGAATGCCTGTCTGTGGATACGAGTAGTAAGTACAAGAATCAACCACATAAGTCAGAATTTCACTAATGAGTCTAAGAGTGCTACTCTATCTCCGGATCTCCTATGTGCTAGTGTTAGCCTGCCCCCCTTTATCTCATTCGAGAAACTCCTTGCTTTCATTCTGACTCCGGTTAGTAACTAGCCTAGTAGTTCATTACTCGTAGTTCATTACAGTCTTTGCCTTTGTACTTGGCCTTTGTAGTAGTGGCTCGTCTGGTGATGATCCTACTCCGGACGTATATATATCTGTTGTTCGGGTTTGAAGTCAATTCTTTCCTCTTAGATTCAAACGGGGCGAGGCGATCCTGTGATTCACTCAGAAGCCTTTGATTCACTCGGAAGAAGGACCGGGTGCCGCACACTCCCAACTCGCCTTACCGAACCATACCGGAAATTCTGTATTTGGTATTTCATAGGAAAAGGCTCACTGGCTGTAGTGGAATGGACAAGTACAAGAATAAGAATGAAACCAAGGAGCTTCAGGACAGGAAGTACATTTGATGTCCCCCCTTCCCGCACTGCACTCCCTCCTAAGGGAAGGGATGCAACTGACAAGTCAAAGAACCAAGCTAGTAAGTCAAAGAATGAAAGCGTGGAATAAGAGAGCTAAACAGGTAAGTATGAGAATGGAACTCAGCAGCCCAACCTTGCTCTCAGTAGCTCTAGCCTGTAGCTCACTTACCGCAGCTTAGCATATAGACTCATACCTTAGCTCAGTAGCTCTGTTACCTTAGACTGTAGCTCAGCAGTCACAGCTTGAGAATGAAACCAGTAAGTAGAAGCCTGAAAGCTAGTACTAAGAATGGAGCTCAGTAACCTTAGGCTCAAACCAGTTTCCAGCTAACTCAGACTCAAACCACCAAGCAACTACTAATGTTGCGCGGTAGCGAGTTTAGGACTAAGGCTGAAAGTAGTTGCTCGCAGCCTGAAACCACCAAGCAACTACTACGAACGGCCAAGCAGACAAGACACTGCTAATGTGTCGCGTCAGTGAGTTCGTTGTTGCGCGGCAGGAGCTCAACATCCGTAAGAACTCATATGATATGGCTTAATGAGCTATTGCCAAGTCCTGTCTCCGTGGCGGTAGCGAGTTTAAGACAGAGACTGAGGGTAGTGGGTCTCAGAATGGAAGTATTGGGTAGCAGCCTGTAGCAATGGGCTACTAGCTTTTACTCCCTAGCAACAGAATGGAAGCGGTGAGTGGAAGCCTTATCACCCGTAACTCGAGCCTAGGAACCCGGAGCTCAAGCCTAAGACAGTGAAGAATGAAACTAAGTGGACTCAGAATGTAACTCAGTAGTCTCAGACTGAAACCTACCTCCCCGATCCTAAAAGCCTTTACTCTCTTTTTACTAGCCTAGCAACAAAGCCTTTACTCTCTTTTGACTACCCGAGCCTCGTAACAGAATGACACCTGCCGAGCCTAGCTAAGGAATGACACAAGCCCAGCAGCTTCAAGTCCTTTCTCCTACGAGTTAACACCAAGTGCTTTCCTTTGTTCGACAGGCGGGCGAGGAAAGGAGTCAACGTCTTCCTTGAGACAAACAGAATGAATTGCCTTAAGGCGCTTCTAAGCTTCCAGTTCTTGTTCTAGTCTTCATCCCCAGTGGAATCCCCAGTGTCATCTGGTTTCTTATATAAGGAGAGATCGAATTGATATGGCTTTTCTTCTACTTCACTTATACTTATTCGGTAGAGGAAAAAGATCTCTTGTTTTTCAGTCCATTTATCTATTCTGCCAGTGTTAAGTCAACTACCCGCCAAGACACTACGGGAAAGGCAACGAAAGCAAAGAACTCAATTAATATCCGTTAATGGAGCTATTACCAAGTCCAATATTCAGGGCGGCGGCGGCAGGTTAGCTAGTCAATTTCAGGTTAGATAGAAGCAAGGCCCACCCCTAAACTAGACACATGATAGGCAAAACAGGACGCGGCACCCATATCTATGACATTAATGACACCCCTACCACTAATTCTTCTCTTTACTTTCTCACAGGAACAGGAGTGGGAAATAGAAAAGTAGTTGCCGAACACAGGACAGGACTCGTTCACCGAAACCCAGGAATTGTAATAACGCGGACTTTCAGAAGCACACCGCTCGTCGCCAACAAAGATTTCTCTTACCCAGCTGATGATCCTTATCTTATTTACGATTCTGCAGAAAGACAATAAATCAGCGTCGACAACACGAGCACCGACATCAAAACTTCTCTATACGCTACGAGATACATCCGTGACTTTTTGCTCCTTACGCACACTTCACTTCGAGCAGTGAGATTACTTGACTGCCTCTTGGCCTCTATCCCCTTAATGAAGTCTGATCCGATCCCTCTACTAATAAGAGTTGAGCTAGCAAAAACAAGGATCTAATCAAAGTGGAACGAACGATTCTCCGACACTTATTTACATTCAATTAACTCAGTCAATAAGGAATTGAGCCCATATCAACAAGAAGAGAGCTCTCACTATCTGAATTAGGCTATATCACATAACTACCGGAATGAAACCAAGACCTACAAGAACGACTCTACAAACCCACCAACCAAACAAAGGCCCTATTACTTAACTCGAGTGACCGTTGTATTCATCTCATTCTTTTGCTACTGACCTCGATACCTGTGTTCTAGGTTCCAACGGAATTAGCCCTATCTAAGTATCCGCTACTCGTTGCTTTCTTTCTTCAAACTTACCTGACCGATCTAAGCCTGTCCTGTTATTATACTATATAAGTAAATGACCCTCTCTGACAACCTAGTGCTCTGTCTCGCCTACCATACATAGCCTCTGTCTTTCCATTAGTAAATAAAGATTCCTCTCTGCTAACAGGAATCGAACTAGGCATTCGGATCCGCAGTGCCCTTCCCGGGGTTGTTCGCCTTCCCCTCTTGACTTTCAACCTACTACTAGTGATAACAATACCTTAGCTAGAAACTGGGAATTAAAACAAACAATACCTTATAGACGAGAACCCTCAAGTAAGACGGAGCTGGTGCAATATGAGAATGAGACTCAGCAGTAAAGGCATAAAGCTCAAAATGAGAAGAATTAAGTGCGGAAGTAAGGACCTACCACCTACCCGATACAACTGGCTATCCGCCTGAACAGGATGGATCCACTTCTCATGCACTACCGCGTCTAAGATAGAGGCTCCCCAACGAAAGCCACATCTCCTATACTATCCTTCCGTTCCGACTAGCTTTCGTTCTCTCATTCGTAGTAAACTTTCTTGATCTTACTTGCAACCCTACTTTTGAGCTGATTGGGTGATTGTTCACCTTAGTACAAGATCGAAAAGAAGATAGAGCAGATTTCTTTCATTACCTTTGGATAGATAGAGTGCTTGTAAACGTTGAGCTCATTAGGAACTCCTCTAACTCGTGTTGTTTCACACTTGAGCCCGGAAGTATAAGAGTGTAACTACTGTTGGCTTAAATGCGTATCTTTTAAATACATCAATATCTAATTTCTAAGTTGAGTCATGAAAGAATTCAAACCAAAAGAGATAGTCTAAGGAAAGGAACCGAATAAGATCGATCATCACTATTCAGGTCAGCCAGTAGGGGCCAAGTCCTGTGTTTTTGACCCTTCCACTAGTTGTAGAGTAGTAAAGAGTACAGAGCAATAACTTCATTTTTAGCCTGAGTCGAGGTAGGCAAGGAGACAAACAACTACGGAAGGAAAGCTATCAAACAGAAGATAAGAATTCTGGTATCAAACTCAAGAATCAAACCCGTAAGACTAAGCCTTAAGCCAGCGAGTCAGCCTACCGGAAGTAAGACAGAGAATCAAACCGACCGGACAGAGAACCAAACTGGTACAACTCAGAATGGGCTCACCACCATGAAAGAATGTGAGACCTAGCAGTAGCAGCCTTAAGCTCTGTTGCCCAAGAATGAAACAAGTGAGTTGAAGTCTTAAGTCGGTAGCGAAAGCCTCTAGCTCAGTAGCCTCAGAATAAAACAAGTACTAATCAGAATAAAACAAGTGAGTGGAAGCCTGTAGACCAAGAGTAAGCCTACCGGTAGTGAGTTGCAGCCTAAAGTCAGTGCCTCGAGCCTGCTCCCCAGTAGCTAGAGCCTTGGACCGGGCAGTGGAAGAATCAAACTAGCTCCCCCAAGCCTTAGACCGTGGATCAACGACTCAGAGAGCTAATAAGTAGTAACAGAGACAAGCCTACCGACCTACCCCATAAGTACTGGAAGTCCAGAAATGCGTTGAAAAAAGCCGGGTTTTGGCGAAAATGAAGTTATTTTGATCGGTCTATTAGCGGAAATGGCTTGGCTATCAAAAAACACGGGAAAACGCAAATAATCTGTGTTAGCGAAAACAAGGTCGCTACGAAAAAAGCCGTGTTTCTTCCATTTTGATTTCTTTTTTCTCGGTCTATTAGGGGAAATCGGGGTGCTACCATTTTTCCCGGGAATTGGTGAACTGAGCTCCTGCCGCTCGAGATGTAGTTACTTGGCCCCCTAATAGCGATTTTTTTTTTTTTTTTTTTTTTTTTTTTTTTTTTTTTTTTTTTTTTTTTTTTTTTTTTTTTTTTTTTTTTTTTTTTTTTTTTTTTTTTTTTTTTTTTTTTTTTTTTTTTTTTTTTTTTTTTTTTTTTTTTTTTTTTTTTTTTTTTTTTTTTTTTTTTTTTTTTTTTTTTTTTTTTTTTTTTTTTTTTTTTTTTTTTTTTTTTTTTTTTTTTTTTTTTTTTTTTTTTTTTTTTTTTTTTTTTTTTTTTTTTTTTTTTTTTTTTTTTTTTTTTTTTTTTTTTTTTTTTTTTTTTTTTTTTTTTTTTTTTTTTTTTTTTTTTTTTTTTTTTTTTTTTTTTTTTTTTTTTTTTTTTTTTTTTTTTTTTTTTTTTTTTTTTTTTTTTTTTTTTTTTTTTTTTTTTTTTTTTTTTTTTTTTTTTTTTTTTTTTTTTTTTTTTTTTTTTTTTTTTTTTTTTTTTTTTTTTTTTTTTTTTTTTTTTTTTTTTTTTTTTTTTTTTTTTTTTTTTTTTTTTTTTTTTTTTTTTTTTTTTTTTTTTTTTTTTTTTTTTTTTTTTTTTTTTTTTTTTTTTTTTTTTTTTTTTTTTTTTTTTTTTTTTTTTTTTTTTTTTTTTTTTTTTTTTTTTTTTTTTTTTTTTTTTTTTTTTTTTTTTTTTTTTTTTTTTTTTTTTTTTTTTTTTTTTTTTTTTTTTTTTTTTTTTTTTTTTTTTTTTTTTTTTTTTTTTTTTTTTTTTTTTTTTTTTTTTTTTTTTTTTTTTTTTTTTTTTTTTTTTTTTTTTTTTTTTTTTTTTTTTTTTTTTTTTTTTTTTTTTTTTTTTTTTTTTTTTTTTTTTTTTTTTTTTTTTTTTTTTTTTTTTTTTTTTTTTTTTTTTTTTTTTTTTTTTTTTTTTTTTTTTTTTTTTTTTTTTTTTTTTTTTTTTTTTTTTTTTTTTTTTTTTTTTTTTTTTTTTTTTTTTTTTTTTTTTTTTTTTTTTTTTTTTTTTTTTTTTTTTTTTTTTTTTTTTTCTGGGTCTATTAGCGAAAACAAGGTCGCTACGAAAAAAGCCGTGTTTCTTCCATTTTGATTTCTTTTTTTCTCGGTCTATTAGGGGAAATCGGGGTGCTACCATTTTTTCCCGGGAATTGGTGAACTGAGCTCCTGCCGCTCGAGATGTAGTTATAGCGAGGTCAATGTCTGCAGGGCCTTCGCTAAAGGGCGGTAAAGTCTCCCTTCCCTGACTTTAGCCAAAAGATTCTTACGGAATCAAATACGTCTTTCCTTTAGCTTTTTTATGATGGAAATAGAACGTCGAGACTTGCCTCTACTTACAAGAAGTGGAAAGAAGTGACCCGCAGAGGCTAGATCGTTTCACTTGTGCTTCTATAGAAAATCCGACTATTCTATAGCCCCCCCGCCTTAGCTATGTTCTTAACCGAATGAATGAGACAGCACTCGCTCAGATGTCCTCTCTGCCCTTCGACTTGTCTAGGCTTCATCCCAAAAAGATCCACTGGCGCAAGACAAGCACACTCGTAGGCAATCCAGATAGGAACCCATCGGTCAGGAAATAAGCAAAGGGTAGACCAAAAGTGCTTGCGCGTAGAGTATCATTCCAAATTCAGTAGTGAACCATCCATGCCCTTATCTTATTCCAGCCAAGCAAGCCTATCTTATTTCAAAAAAAGGGAAGTTCCGTCCTTACTATTTCTATACAATGTGTGACTTATCTCAATTCTCACTTTATTGTTTAGGTCGGGGGGGCAATCATCTAGTCTTGTTCGGGTCGGGGAAGAAGAAGACGTGTTGCCGTGAAGAAGAGGTGTAGCGGTGCTGGCGCAAGCGTATCTGATCTGTCCTGAAGTTCCGTTTCTAGGTGTAGGCGCATTCCTCTCTTTTAGATATATAGCATTGCATCAATTCTGAAATGTGGATATATAGCATAGCATCAATTCCGAAATGTAGATATATAGCATAGCATCAATTCTTAACTCCACGACAACACAGTAATGTCAACCATACTCCAACCTACGAGCTACTGCGGGACAATGACTTCATAGACTTCGAGCTCAAGCAGTACTCTCCGTTTCTTCTGGTCGACAACACGGAGAAAAGTTAACTTGAAGTTCCGCTGACCCTAACACCTAAGCAGTATAGATTCGGCTTGCCTCCTTTCTGTACTTAACTGGCACACAAAGAGATTCTACACAAGGAGATACTGCCTTAGACACAAGCATAAGAATCACCTACTTCAGATTCCACTAAAGATAGACGACCTGTTCCTAGAGGTGCACCATCCTCTAAGCAGTGAGATTAGCTAGAGCAGGATTAGAAACACAGGATTCAATTCTCAAAGCGAGTGAAGAAACAAACTCACAAACAAGTCCAACAAGAACTAACGAACAAGCAAAGAGAAAAGCCAATAAAAGAAGGGAAAGCTACCTATCATTACCTACCACTTCTATATAATGTAAGTGAAACAATCACTTGAATTGCTTAGGATGAAACAAGAACGGAGCTTGCAGATGCAGACTAAGTGCGAACTCCCCTTTCAGACAAGACGGAATTAACCCTAAAACACTTGCTCACTCTCGAACTCCTGTCCTGACTCGTTGCTATAACACAGCTTCCTCTCTCTAAGACTGAACTCTACTATCTGAAACAGCTTTGCACTTAAACGCCTTTACTTGATTCTACTTGTTTACTTTACTTATACTTTATTAGGTGCATATTCCTTGAGAAACGGATATTAGTGGCGACTTAAATCAAACAAGTAAGGGCCCAAGCAAGCAAGCAAGTGATAGGGTTAGGTTACTAAGTGAGATCTGTTTTGCCCTCAATTCCCTTCTGACGATAGAATCCATTAATACGAGTATCTTAAAAGAAGCAAAGCAGTTGGGTTTCAACAAGCTGTTAAGTTACTGTGCTTCTATAAGTGTTACGGTCAATTCTCCTCTTTTGCACTCAATGAAAAGAACTCCCTAAAATGCTGATGATAGGAACTCTAAGAACTCCGGCACGTTTAAGTAGCTCGCTAACGCTTACTTGAGCAGGTGCGCCTATAATAGAGTTTACTTTCTGATATCTTTTCTACTTTCTTATATTAGTTGTCGTGCATATTCATTAATCTCTTCCATCATATGCGAGAGAGACACAAGCTTACTTTCCGCTTTCCTGGGTAGGCGCCAGTGCCTCAATCCTATTCAGGTTCTTTTTCCCTTCCTCGTTAGTGAGATGAGAGTAACATTGACAGAAAGGAGTCTCCTCAAATAGGAGTAATGTTATGCTCTACATCTTATTAGGTGCATATTCCTTGAGAAACGGATATTAGTGGCGACTTAAATCAAACAAGTAAGGGCCCAAGCAAGCAAGCAAGTGATAGGGTTAGGTTACTAAGTGAGATCTGTTTTGCCCTCAATTCCCTTCTGACGATAGAATCCATTAATACGAGTATCTTAAAAGAAGCAAAGCAGTTGGGTTTCAACAAGCTGTTAAGTTACTGTGCTTCTATAAGTGTTACGGTCAATTCTCCTCTTTTGCACTCAATGAAAAGAACTCCCTAAAATGCTGATGATAGGAACTCTAAGAACTCCGGCACGTTTAAGTAGCTCGCTAACGCTTACTTGAGCAGGTGCGCCTATAATAAGAGAGAGTGCTTCTTGTTCTTTCGCCGTAGTGACTTGTATGAATCGAAGCCGGTTGGTTGTTGTAGTGTTGTTACTTGAGAACATCATACGTGAGTTAGATTGGATTTGAAATTCCGTATTGGCAGAAGAAGAAGAGATGAAAGAAGCCAGACAATAGGTCAATTGAAAGCAAGCACGAAAGCCGTTCGAGTTATTGGAGTCACACGAGTCAACAGTGAGTTTCGAGTTCGGGGTGTTTCAGGTGGGCTCCCGCTTAATGAGTAGTAGTTTGTTTGGAATTGAATCAATAGTCTTCGTTTGTTTGGAATTGAATCAAGTGTGCTTTACTTATGGTATTTATGTGCTCTTACTCTTGGGGTGCATTAGCTAGTGCTCTGACTCTTGGGGTGCATTAGCTAGTATTGTCAACTCTTGGGTTGCATTAGCTAGTATTGGAAGCAGTGAGATTACTTTATTATAGAACCAGTCTACGTAACCTGTGATTCTATCCACGACAACACAAGACTTGATAACTTTACTTTACTTTTGAACAGAAACGGAATTGACTGGCAAAGCTTCTTCTCTGGGAACACAGACCTCTTACAATGAAACTGCCTCATAGCAACTTACTATAAGGGCCTATACTTTAAGACTTAGACACAAGCAACACAGTAACCTTACCTTCCTTTCGAACAGAACCACTTATAAGGAAAAGCAGGAGGAGCACACCAACTCTATGAAGAATTCCTGGCCTTGTGAAAACAATACGCTTCAAATACCCGATTAATGCGGAATTGGGCCAAAGACGAAACCAAACCGGAGATTGCTACTGTGATGCTTTGCTTGTTGGCTTCTACTTTTATAACTCTTCTCTTCTTTGAGGAGTATGGGTCGATTTCGCTTGTTTCAAAGTGCACTGACGAGACAAACGAAATGGCACTAAAGCTTTCACCTACATGCAAAAGATAGAGATTCGGCAGTTCGATAATCAGGAGTAAGAGGAAAGAGTCTATCGGAAAGGACTCTCCACTTCTGCTTCACTAAAACATGGCAAAAAAGGCTGTGACCCAGAAGGCTCCTGCCGCCACGAATACAGCACTCGGCTATAACTCAACAGAAATATACTTTATGTTGTTTCTTATTGTAGTTGTCTTCTAGAATCACTGAGGGAAATAGGTAGGCGAATTACTTGACTATAGCTGTACTATAGCTGCGGACAATCGGTGGGCAAGAGGGGAATCGGTTGACTTCCTAACTAGTAGTGGGAATGAGGGGAATCGGTAGGCTTACTACTGACTAGTTGAATTCGGGCTTACTACTCACTCCTGACTGAGGGAAATCGGTGGGCAAGAGACAAGCTACTCCTTACTTCGCTGCCAAAAAACACGGGTTTCGTGAAAAAATAAGTGATTTTGATCGGGCTATTAAGGGAATTTCCTTTGCGTCCAAAAAACACGGGAAAACGGAACTTTTCTGAGATTTGGATCGGTCTATTAAGGGAATTCACGAAGCTATCAAAAAACACGGGAATTAGTGACTGGGTTCCCAAGCCGACCTCTACTGTTACTACTGAGCTCCATTCTCTGTCTTACTGGTCACCTAGACTAACGCGCAACATTAGTAGTTGCTTGTTGGCTTGAGCTGAGGGTTTTCATTCTTACTTTCTTACTTGTCTGCTTGTCCCTTCCTGTCTGTGATTCGTATTATACTCCTGTCTTTTACCCCCTAATCTCAATCAGTAATTGCCCCTTCTATTCCTTAGTTGTAGGATTCAGTCCTGTCAGCACTAGTGGCATTATTGATTCCTTTTCCTATTTTGAGGGTTGATTCCATATTGTTATGTAGCAACTTAGCTCGGTCGGTATCTTTACTTTATGGTTTCGGTCTGAGTAGCCGCAGTTTAGGAATGAAGTAGTTAGCCTAGTAGCCAGCAGCTCCGTTCTTTTTGTTGTTGTGGGGGGATGATCTATTCTTTCTTTTGTGAAAAGTATGAGAAGCCCCAACTACAGAATGAGGTGAAGCAGTGTAAGTTTCCAAGTTTGTATCGAGAGACTTGAAGCAAGCAAGACAGGACCGGTAGACATGTTAGTAAGAATAGGAGCTAGTGGTATAAGTTTTCACTAGGTTCTCCGAGAGCAAGGTTTCAACAGAAGATAGTCAGAATCATATCAAGCAACAGAAGTTTCAAAGGCATTAGAGACAGACAGGCAGGGCAGTTTTCTCAGCAGCAGCTAGCTACTGTGTTTCGGAATTATATAAAGCAATGTCAGTTTGCAACCAATAGGGTGGTGGGGTCGGAGTTACGCGGCAGCCTTTTTCAGTAGCAGCCTAAGCAATAACAGCCCTAAGTCCTATAATGCCCTGAGAAGACCCCGGATTTGTACTCTTATTTCGAGACTTCTGAGTTGGATTATTACCTCTCCGCGGCACTCTTGTTTCATGTTCATCGATCTTGCACTCTTACCTTCCTTGACTTTAAATACAGTTATGAGAATACAGCCATTGCATTGATAACGAGACTGAAGCTGTTGCTTCTAAGACTAAATAACGGAATAAGGAATCAAAGGAACAACTATGAAACTAAACCAAGCAAGTAAGGATCCGCTTTCCAGTAACTACAGTCCGAGAAGCGCCCGTGCCATTCCTTTTATCAGTAGCTGGTTCCCACAAAAACGAATACTAATTGGAATGCTGGTAAGGGATAGCAGGTTCAGAAGCTAATAAGGTAGCTTTGAGATCAGTAGCGGCAGGCCTCTATTTGTGGGCGCTCTTTCTCTTTGTTTCGAGTCTACTTCCCAGGGAGTAGCTTAATGCTTCGAAGCCCCGGTGCAACTCTTATTGATCTGTGCGAGAGGGAATCCCAGAAGTTCAGAAGGCAGACTTTAACTAGGGGTGGTGAGAATGAGATAAAGCAATGGGCTCTAGAAAGCACAGATCCAGTTTGAAAGTGAGTCTCGTCTTTCTTTTGTGAGCTCAATTCTCTTATTGTATTGTTATTGGGTCCAGTCTGATAATAGGGATTTCGTCCTGATAGCCGGGAAGTCATATTCCAATTCCAAAGTAAGGCTCGAACATCGAGAAGAGAGACAAGGGCAGCTGAGGCATAGAATAGGGCTTTGGCTTGGCTTGGAACCTAATAGCTAGTTCTTTTACTAATAAAGGCAAGTCGAATAGTAGTTAACTACAGCATGGAAGGCTCAAGTGTAAGGAGCAACACAGAGGATGAAAACCAGGATAGTAATAATGGTAGACAGTAAAGGCATACAAAAACAATAGGCATTGAAGCCAGAATCCCAGTGTTTGTTTTTGGTTATTAAGACTTTTAGGCAGTAGAGCGAGACTAATAGATAGTAAAGCAAGGTTGTGAGGCCATTCGTTTCAGAATTGGAGAAGGGTGGCTAATCTGGATAGTAACACAAGTCAGGCCCGTGCTCCTGTTTCGGTATTGTCAGTAGTAGGGACATCCCAGGGTTCATACGAGAATGGAATCGCAGCTTTTAGGCTTTCACTAACGATCCGGAGCCCGACTTTCCTGTCTATAGGTTCTAACTACCAATACTTTCATTCAAAAACCACTAACAATAAGTTCGACTCTTTCACTCTTAATCTTAATGCACTGGATCGTACCTTGACTCAGTATTCCTAGTTCCATTCTTCTAAAGTAGTAATTCAATCTGATAGTAAGTAGCTAAATTCTGAGTTAGCGAAGCAGGTATTAGATGTTTTAGTGGCAGACTCCAAGGTGAAGCACGGAATTCAAGTTTTGGGTGTAGGTATATAGGGTTGGGTAATAAGGAGTGAATTATATGACTTGTTTGTTTAAGCTGCCGGTTAGTTGAAGCTGCCGGGGTGCTAGTTCGTTCTGCTACTGCTTCATTTCATTCCTTTGAATTTGGTCCTTTCATTCTCTTAGTGTCGGTGCGATGCTTCATTCTCTTACATGAGTTGGATTCTCTCCTAGCTTTGTGGGGGCCCTAATTGGTTTTTGAGTCTCGTTCTTATATAAATAGTGACAATCCGAGTTCCGAGTTTAGTCTATCAGCCTAGGTTCCATTCTTCTAGTAAGTAAATAGATGCGCTGGCTTATCCCTTGTTTTAGTTTGATACTCATTAGCTTAGGTGTGTCGGTTCGAAAGTATAGGCTAAATGCATTAGAAGCTCTCTTAGGCACATGACATGTAAGTGACCCATCAACCCCAAATAAGTGCTGTTCTAGTTCACAAAGGCACTAATCTCTTTATCGGTAAAGGGAGAATTCAAGGTTTCACCAATGGAATGGAATTAACAACTCTAGGAATTACACTGCCCAAACACAACTGCAAGGCAAAACAACATAATGTATTTGAGATGAGTTATGCCTGCTGATGTCCTCGCCAACTCACAATAGTAAGAGACTCTAACCCATACCAACAATACCTATTAAACTAGGGCTTTAAGCGGACTTTTCTCTTTCTTACTCACCCCCTCTATCACTCTGAAACTGAGAACTTGTATACTTGCTACCTAGGATTGGAGTCTACCTCTCCTTCCCTGAAAGCTGAGACCACTAAGAATAGACTAGAGACAATACCGTTAAGATCTTTGCGGCGAACTCATTCTTTAGTGGCTGGGGCAATATTGGAGATTCTTTATGCAGCGTATGAACCTTCCTTTCTTGTCTCTAAGCACAGTATCGTAGCTTCTACTTGAACTCCGAAACTTGTTACTTGCGCACCGCACCCTAGCTTCTTTTCTTAGATGAAGTATACCTATAAACAGTCTGGAAACCAAGCCCTACTCGCTAACAGCACTCTTTAACTCCTTTACTAGCTACACAGTATAAGAACATGATCTTCTAGCCTATCAGCAATAAACCCTAGGAACGGGGGTGCATTGAGAGGTTGTTTCATTCAATACTGGCACTAGAGATTTGATCTTTATAAAGAATACTATCTGAGCTTGGCTACTAGTAGAGTATATACTTGTTGAGTCAACTCCAACAGCGCGAGCTTATACTTCCGCTTCTGATCCCTTATTCTAAGTAGTAGAGTTGAGTAGATCACTTATTCCCTACGAGGCACCAGTGGATTTGATCTGAAGTCAACAAGTCCGGAATTTCTGCTTTTCGGAATAGTAACTTGATCATACGATTCTTCAAGTGGAGGTGAGGAAGCTTCATTCTGAGATTTCTACTTGTTTCATTCAATGAACGACTTACTTGTTGGGGAAATAACTTCACTTTAATAACAGACCTCGATTTGACTGCAGTCCGATCATAAGCTTGATCAGGCCTATACTCCGAAGAAAGAGAATCAGCTGCCCTTAAGTTAATGGCGAGAGTCAATAGTGAGTCAGCGAGTTTTGTTAGCTTGTTACTGGAATTGGTCACTTAATAATAACTATCCGAACAGGACTCTCCTTCTGACTGAACTGCCTCTAGCTGTTGAGAGTGGAATAAATTCTATTATATAAGCTTATATAAGATTGAAGATAAGTGGGAATGTTTTGAACTGTTAACTTGTATATAAGGGGAGTTGAAAGAGCAGACAGGACTAGTTTATTGCAAGCTCACCTTAGCTACGGGGCCAAGTCACTGGGTGAGTTCAATAAGTCTCCTTCCCTCCCTGAGTAACAGAGCAAGCGAGTATCTCGGCTCGGGCGAAACTCAATTCTTTAGTTCAATACTGGCTATCTATCCGGAGTTGTGGAATCCCTTATTGTTTCAGCCTATTAATAAGCTCAGCTCTCTCTTTCTCCCTTTCCGGCTGATCTAATACCTCTGAGGCAATTCTGGATCGATCTAAGTCTCTTTCTTTGTTGTCTTTTTCAATTCCATAGGATGTGATGGACGAAAGCAAATCAATCTCCTGGCTAACATACGTATAGGAAATGGGAGGCCTGGAGACAGCTCTTTGATCGGCCTTTTCGGGACTGAAAGAATCGCGTCTGTCTGTTAGGAAGACATTGAGAGAGGTATTATTCTTTTGTATTCATCTCGCTGGCGGATCTAAGTCGATCTTGTCTATCTAAGATAAGAGGATTGGTTCATATCAATAATAAGTGCATTCTGTTATCCCATTTGATTCTCTTCAGTTAGCTCTGCCGAATGCCTAACAGTATTCCATTCTTTCTGGCTGATCTCATTCTTCCAAGTAAGAGATAGATGGGCCTTTAACCATACCTTATCTAATATCAAGTGTTTTTCAAAAGGAATTGATAGAAGCTCACGAAATTGGATCTAAATAATCACCTTTCTTTCTTTAGTAGAGTTCCTTCTGAGTTCAATTGGATACTTCTATATGCCGGATCGAGATGCTATGCCTAAAAGCCTGTTTTTCTAGTAAACAGAAGACTTAACCTCATCTCCTAGTGAATTCCTTCTATAGCGATGTCTTCAATGTCGTCGTAACGACTGCTAATTTCCACGCTTTGAGAGATTAGATAAGGCATATAGAGATCCTCAGGGAGCAAGCTCGCAATGGGTCAGCCTGCAAGCAAGTCCGCTCGTAACCCTTAACGCCCTTCTTCTCTTCCACGTCCAGCACGGCATTGAAATCGGAGAAGAAGCACTCCTCTAATCAAAAGGGAGGATCTTCTTCGCTTGTGACCAGGACCTTACCAACCTTTGGCGGGCGATGGGCTGTCAGCTATCCTTTTCTTGCTTAGATATCAAGCAGGCGAATTTCAGTCTTGCCTTATCCCCTACGAGATAGGAGTTGAGAGCAGCACCACTGGCCTAGGCGCACTAGAATAGGTAGCACAGGTCACAGCAAGACGGACTTCTCTCCTCATCCGGAAAGATCGGTCTTTGCCCTTCGAGATGCCGCAGGCTAGGATTACTGGAAGGAAGGAAAGGGGGTTTGCTTTGTAACGGAAGAAAAGAAGTCGCATTGCCTGTAAGAAAGAGAACTTCCAAGCTAGAACACTGTAAGAGACACTGACGCCCTAATGCTCGGGGAAGGAAAGTAAGTGCGCTAAGCAAAGGCGAGGTCAACTTCATGAGCTATATCATACTTTGGAAGGCAAGGGTCAACCTCCGGGTATCAAAGATGCAATAGAGGTATTGTTTATGGCCTCATTGGAAATTGACTTCTTGTAATTATATGATGATGGAAGACTATCCTTACCGCTCTCAGTGGGGGAAAGGGAGTACCGAATTCATTCTGCTTTACGCTTCCCTTCTTGCGCCTTCTAAAAGCACTCCGGAACGGAGGAAGACAATGTAGTAGTCCTTATATAGGAGTATGGCTTAATTCCTTGACTCTTTCATCAATCTTGGCGGATTTTCCAGTTTAGGTTAATATTTGAATGCTTATCTTATCAGGCCTATTTTTCATTAAGAGTATCTGCATTCCTTGGAGTAAAAGATGCTGCTTTGACTTATTTCATTGGCTGAGATAGACTCGTAAGAATAATGGTAGGATTTGCCCTGGCTGGTCATAATAATGGTAGGATTTGCCCTGACTTCTCCGTTTACCAAGCAAGAAATGGCATAAGGTTAAGGTCCCGAATGCTTTGGCTCAACTATTTCTCCTTCTTTTTTCTAAACCACTGTTTTTGATTGGCGAGTGTTTGTTTGGAGGGTAATATCTTATCTTTACGTGCGCGATCATGACACCATAGTTGCGAGTAAGTAATCTGCTGCTTGGGGAAAGTTGGAAAGTCGGTTAAGTAGAGCTCCGCTTCTCTTCTTTATTAATAACTGTGAACTCGATTGATAGAAGGTTGAAAGCATTCCTTCATAAAAGGAACTCATTGCTTGACTTATTCATTGCCTGGAGTGAAGTTGGCATACCCCCCCGCCATTACGTGTCAACAAGCTACATCTTTGTCCTCAACAAGTCTCTTTCTCTCTAGGTTCCGCTCTGACCATTCAAGCAATAATTCTAATGATTGGCTGAGATAGACTCGTAAGAATAATGGTAGGATTTGCCCTGGCTGGTCATAATAATGCTGACTTCTCCGTTTACCAAGCAAGAAATGGCATAAGGTTAAGGTCCCGAATGCTTTGGCTCAACTATTTCTCCTTCTTTTTTCTAAACCACTGTTTTTGATTGGCGAGTGTTTGTTTGGAGGGTAATATCTTATCTTTACGTGCGCGATCATGACACCATAGTTGCGAGTAAGTAATCTGCTGCTTGGGGAAAGTTGGAAAGTCGGTTAAGTAGAGCTCCGCTTCTCTTCTTTATTAATAACTGTGAACTCGATTGATAGAAGGTTGAAAGCATTCCTTCATAAAAGGAACTCATTATCTTATCCGACCTGAGAAGAGGTTATTAGGTAGCAATCCATCGCTTTGACTGGGATACATTGAATACTAAGTGATGTCTTCCTCCTTCGACCGACGAGAGGTCAATAGCGGCGGCCAACATCTTTCTCTTCGATTCCGTAGGGGACCATGAGATTATGGGGTTTAGATACAAAGGTCGATGTATAAGGTGGGTAATAAACCAATGGAAGTGGGCCGGGTAGAGGCGCTCCCAAACCAATTCCATTTCCAATCGAACAACCTAATGCACCCTGAGAGTAACTAATGCACCCTGAGAGTAAGCGTTAGCGAGCTCCAGACTAAAGCTAACGGAAGTGCCCTATGAGCAAGTCTTTCACCCGACTCGAAACTCTCCTAACGATAGTAACTTGCTAATGCTTGAGTCACTCGCTAAGGCACAAGGGCTCGATAGAGAATATTAAGACAAGTAGGGTGGGGCTAGATGGAGAATATGAATATAAGTAAGACAGTAGGGCTAGATGGAGAATATGAATATAGATAGAGAATATGAATATAAGTAAGACAGTAGATAGAATTAAGTAACCGAACTAACAGCTGACTTCTTTTGATACAACAGTAGTGCGAGTAGCGCCAGGACGATCTACTTTACTTTCTACTTTACTTCGAGCTAGTATAGATTGTAGGGGAGCAGTAGGGCGAGTGTCACACTACCAATGTTAAGCTGCCCTATATAATGATTATTGGATTTTCTTCTTCTTTCTTGAGTGCACAACTTATTTCATTGATGAACCTGACTGCTGACTCAACAAACAAGGGCGGGGCTCGCGCAGGAGCTCAACTAAAACGAAACGCTTAAGGGCTCGCTAACGCAGCCGCTGAAGAATCTATTGAGGCGCACCCATCACCGGCCTTATAGTCATTCGCAAACGTTAGAGTTTTGCTCCCGAAAATTGGACTTGTTCCGTGTAGTAGTGACTAGATTCTATATAGAGCCAGAGGTTTCAAGTTGGCTGTAGTTCAGTTCATCTCTGATAGACTTTGGCTGTAGTTCATCTCAGAGGGTAAGTGAGCGCTTAAAGGAAGGGTTGCGCATTGTCAATCATACTGGGTATCAAGTTAAGTATGAAGAGATGGAAATCCCTAAATCGCTCCGTTAGCGCACCAATAGAGTCAGCAGTGAAATTAGCAGTTGCAAGCAATTCTTCAAGAGGAGAGTCCTGATCAGATGCCTAAAAAAGAACTTGCTCCTCACTCCTTCGTAAGCTATACTAAACAATAAGAATGGAATGCCATCTTTCGAGCTTACTTTACAGCGGGCTCTTCCTTCTCCTATGACAGCGCGTCACAACACTTGAAGACTTATACACAAACACGGCAAGTAAAGAACCTTAACCTCTCTCGCAGCGCAGACAATGACACTTAAGTCAACGAGATCAGTGGATGAAAAAGCAGAATTTGCCATGTAAGATAGAAGAAGTAACTAGCCCTGCCCATCTAGTGCTCTAAAGTAGGAAACGGAAAGTCAGAAGGACACTATGAAGTAAGAATTTATAATGGAATGATCGACTTCAAGGTAGGAAACATCATCATTAGGCGGAGGGAGTTGATATAGAATTGGTCACCACCCATAGCCTCTTTCTCTCGAGTAGGAGAATGCAAGAATATGGAAGATAAACTCAAGGATCAGATCAGAAGAATCCGGTAAAGAATAAGGAGAAGAGGACGGATCATCCACTAAAGAAAAAGCCGTATCTGGCAGCGGTAAGGGGTTCAGGGCTGTTTTGAGTGCGAAAGAATCAATTGGGTAGCTTCAGCGTTCAGTATTGCCAGACTCAGTGGCGTCAGTGAGTGACTCAAGCGCTAATGGAGTTTCTGCTTGATGACATTCCTCTGTTATATATGTTCGAAAAAGAGAGATAGATTCATTTTTGTTGTTGGTTGGGCGAAAGAAAAGTCCGGATAGGAAGTTGATAGAGCAGATCCTGCAGTAACCGGTTATTTGGAAGAATCCGCAGTGAGAGTGTTGTCTCCGAGATCAGATGCCAGAGCTGGATTGGAAGTGTTACCGACAGCAACATATAGTTCCGCTAGGGGCACGTAAAGATCAAGATAAAACCAAGCAGGAAAAGATGCTCTCCTATCAACTCAAGCTAGAATATAAAGATACCCACGCACGCAGTCAACCTCTTTTTTCGAACTCTGTTCAACAAATCTTATGGCAAATTCGACACTTGGGCTTTTATCGGCTCTTAGAATGAATTGAGCCTAACACATCTTTACGGAAACACCCATAAGCTAACGCACCCTTGAACTGAATAAGCGGGTAGGGGGCCCCCCCAATACTTGATTCTGAACTGAACCCAGACTCGTAACTTGAATAATTGGATCTATCTCTCATTATTCTATTATATCAAACAAAAAGAAACGAGCTTCTTCTAGGCCAACACCTATCATTGCACCTTACCTTTTGCACTCCACTTTATTTCCCTGCAAGAAGAAGTTTCGATAGATCTGAAACAGTTTAAGTTGAAAGAGAAGGATCAGTTCTAAAGTAAGCATAAAGTTCAAAGTCGTCTGCAAGTGGTTCTGTTCAGAAAGTAGAATTCGGATAGTCCACAGAGGGAGCCGGTGTTGCTGTATTGTAATAACTTCCGGAAGCAGCTAGTGCAGCAAGTGGGAAGTCGACTCGAATAACCTGTTTCTGTTTCATCCCCAACAAGCGTATACTACAAAGGAAAAGAAAGTGTGGGTCCGGGGTGCCTATTGCCTATAAAACAAATGGAGCGTTGTTTCATTGTTTAGAAGTTGCCTGAGTTAGATGAGATGAGAGCAAGAGGGGTCTCATAAGAAAGGTTTAGTAGTGACTTTATTGTTTCATCCGTTATTCATTTTGAAAGACAGAATTAATTCAAGTGGGGCCAAGTAACTACATCCGGCTATAATCCCAGTTTTCCTACGCCTGTTAGGTTTTCTTACGTGGTGGAATCTGGCTATACAATTCTACGTAGACGTTCAGAATGCCTTCCTTCATAGAAAGATTTCAATAGTATACATGAAATGAACGCAAAATGGAATAAGATCAGAAAGATGATTCTCACACTTTCCATCCATCTTACCTTCTTCTGGTTCTGCCTGGCCTAGCATTTTATTCACGTCTAGCATCACAATAGTGCAATGAACGTGCGCTGTCTCGATTCTTTCCTTTCTTGGGAGCATCCCAGCTACTTTTTTGTCACCGCACACTGCTGGGAAGAATTAGCTTCGTTCTCGTACCTCGTACAAGGAAAAAGGAGTGTAATGCCCCCCCGACAAAAGCATTTTGTTGCATTCCAACACTCAATTCAATCAAGTTTGTGTTTTGGATAAGGCCTACTTCGGGTTGTTCTTTCTTCGTTGATCGTTGAAAGTCCTTCGCTGCTATTGATGCTGGATCGGCCCAGCTGCTGCTATGAACTGATGCTATGAATTTAGTAGACCTCGCTCTAGCTTAGTTCGGGCAATCGTGTAATCGTAGGAAGCGGTAAAGTCCTTGGATCGAGAACCAACCGGCACGGCAACCTAATATGATTACCTTTGAGGCCAAAAAACCAGGACTTGAAGTTCATAAGCGGATCAGAAACTGTTATCAAGTCAGGATCTGGAGCGGAATGTCCTGTTCCAGTTCGAGGTAAAGTATCAAGGAAAGGTGCTGCGGCTAAGTAGGAAGTCGAAGTAAGCAAGCAAAGGTGCTGCGGCTAAGTAGGAAGTCGAAGTAAGCAAGCAAAGGTGAGTTGAACCACCCGGATACAAAGTCTGCAAGCGAAGTACTGCTTTTTTCGTTGTTTAATAAGCTTTATTAGTATCTTCAGCTAGATCTGGATCAAGAAGCATCCTTCGCACAACTAGGTACCTCGAATTCTATTGTTAGTCATTCATATTAAGTTCATTCCATTCGCTAAGCAAAACTAGCAAAGCTATAGACTGCAGCAAGAACGCGCCTTAAAGAGAAAGTTCCAACGCTGCGTCTGCCTTTCACCACTTGCTGGAACTGACTTTATGGCCTCCTCTGTCACAGCTTCTTTTCAGGGAGAGTAATCTCATAAGAAAAGAATTCTACACGCTTGAGAACATCAACATAAAAGAGTACACGCTTGAGATTTGGGCATTATCATCTTGCCATCCAAATACTCAACTCAGACATTGATACTATGGAAGAGCGCGGGCATTATCATCTTTGCCATCCAAATACTCAACTCAGAAATTGATACTATACTATTGGAAGAGCGCGGGCATTATCATCTTTGCCATCCAAATACTCAACTCAGAAATTGATACTATTGGAAGAGCGCGGGCATTATCATCTTTGCCATCCAAATACTCAACTCAGAAATTGATACTATTGGAAGAGCGCGGGCATTATCATCTTTGCCATCCAAATACTCAACTCAGAAATTGATACTATTGGAAGAGCGCGGGCATTATCATCTTTGCCATCCAAATACTCAACTCAGAAATTGATACTATTGGAAGAGCGCGGGCATTATCATCTTTGCCATCCAAATACTCAACTCAGAAATTGATACTATTGGAAGAGCGCGGGCATTATCATCTTTGCCATCCAAATACTCAACTCAGAAATTGATACTATTGGAAGAGCGCGGGCATTATCATCTTTGCCATCCAAATACTCAACTCAGAAATTGATACTATTGGAAGAGCGCGGGCATTATCATCTTTGCCATCCAAATACTCAACTCAGAAATTGATACTATTGGAAGAGCGCGGGCATTATCATCTTTGCCATCCAAATACTCAACTCAGAAATTGATACTATTGGAAGAGCGCGGGCATTATCATCTTTGCCATCCAAATACTCAACTCAGAAATTGATACTATTGGAAGAGCGCGGGCATTATCATCTTTGCCATCCAAATACTCAACTCAGAAATTGATACTATTGGAAGAGCGCGGGCATTATCATCTTTGCCATCCAAATACTCAACTCAGAAATTGATACTATTGGAAGAGCGCGGGCATTATCATCTTTGCCATCCAAATACTCAACTCAGAAATTGATACTATTGGAAGAGCGCGGGCATTATCATCTTTGCCATCCAAATACTCAACTCAGAAATTGATACTATTGGAAGAGCGCGGGCATTATCATCTTTGCCATCCAAATACTCAACTCAGAAATTGATACTATTGGAAGAGCGCGGGCATTATCATCTTTGCCATCCAAATACTCAACTCAGAAATTGATACTATTGGAAGAGCGCGGGCATTATCATCTTTGCCATCCAAATACTCAACTCAGAAATTGATACTATTGGAAGAGCGCGGGCATTATCATCTTTGCCATCCAAATACTCAACTCAGAAATTGATACTATTGGAAGAGCGCGGGCATTATCATCTTTGCCATCCAAATACTCAACTCAGAAATTGATACTATTGGAAGAGCGCGGGCATTATCATCTTTGCCATCCAAATACTCAACTCAGAAATTGATACTATTGGAAGAGCGCGGGCATTATCATCTTTGCCATCCAAATACTCAACTCAGAAATTGATACTATTGGAAGAGCGCGGGCATTATCATCTTTGCCATCCAAATACTCAACTCAGAAATTGATACTATTGGAAGAGCGCGGGCATTATCATCTTTGCCATCCAAATACTCAACTCAGAAATTGATACTATTGGAAGAGCGCGGGCATTATCATCTTTGCCATCCAAATACTCAACTCAGAAATTGATACTATTGGAAGGCCGGGTCAAGCGCAGGTGGAGCAGAGACAGCAGTAGTGAGGAGTGAGTCAGGTCAAGCGCAGGTAGAGCAGAGGACAGCTGTAGTTAGTAGTAAAGTGACTTTCATTATAGATGTTAGCAGTAATAACTCACGTTAGCGCAAGTAAAGATGCAATGCAATAAGGTATAGAATGCATTTGCTACTCAAGATCCCTAGTCATAGGGGTAATATGACTCTCATATATACGTTAGGGTGTTAGCTCCGTTAGCGAGTTCTTTTAGCACGGAGTCTGGTTTGCTTATTCCCCCCGAACTCAATAATATAAGCGTGGCGGCCTCGGTTAGGCCTTTCTTCAGCGCAAAATACTTCTAGAGGAATAGAACGATAAAAGGAAGCTTGCTTTCTTCCGCGCTAAATACTCATAGAATAGAACGATAAACGTTAGCGAGTTCTTTTAGCACGGAGTCTGGTTTGCTATTTCCCCCCGAACTCAATATATAAGCGTGGCGGCCTCGTTAAGGCTTTCTTCAGCGCAAAATACTTCTAGAGGAATAGAACGATAAAAGGAAGCTTGCTTCTTCCGCGCTAAATACTCATAGAATAGAACGATAAAAGGAAGCTGAAAGTATAGCTCCCTATTGCTCTATCTCTTGCCCTGCCTTTCACTCACTCGCTTGGGGTAGCACACACTCTATCCTTTTTCGCTTCACGGGCCCGTACCAGGAAACGGAATCCTTGTCTTATATCATGGTACACTTCAAAAGCTACTTTTCTCGTGACACGGCCTCCTTTTGAGAATCAGACTCAGTTTGACCAGTCATTGACCCAGCTCTGCTCTTCATCTACAGCTTGAGCAACCATTAAGAAGTCTGGGCAATCTATACGGCAAATTCCATTCAGGATTGATTCTCGACTGGCTAAATCAAGGGGGGAGGCAAGTGACTCGAGTTTAAGTTCAACAAAGAACAAAGAATACTGTCTCAGAGCACCCGACTTTGAAATAAAAAATATGTTTCGCAGAGCAGAGACAAAGCCAGCAGAGAAAGTATTGAAAGGGCTGTTGACGGCTGGCTCAACGCACAACGGAACAAGTAAACAAGTAAATAAGCAAACAAACAAGCAATGAACAAGCAAGCAATGAACAAGTAAATGTTCCGGGACGCTTACGCTTACTTTACGGACTTTAGCGTTAGTCATTGCGCGTTGAATGTGACCCTGACGCTAATGCTGCAATTTCTAGCCTCCTGCTCCTCCCTTTCTTGATTCGATACCAGTCGTGATTCCCTACAGGTTGATCTCTTTTTTCTCTTGGCGACTCTTTACGAATACTTGAATCCGCTTCTGTTGTTAGACCCTAAGCCCCCCTATTTGGCCAGAAGCTAGAGCAAGAGTTTCCCTGCATCGGAAGGTATAGGGTCTCGGAAGAGCTTTGCAATCATTAATATTCCCCCGTAAATCTATGATGATAAGGAATAGTTCCGGTATTGCTGTGTTTGTTTTTTCTGGATCTGCCGAGTGAGTTTAGGCTCGGGCTATACTCTTATTCTGGGTTGGTTCCGTTGATTCAATGCGCCTATCTTATGTTGGGGCACACACAGTCTTTCCCTTTTGTAATAAGGAAAAACCATTCCATTCAGCAGGATGCAAAACGTAGATCTGCCCGGCTTTACCCAAAGATCCAGAATTGTAAGCTTCCCCCCGTTAGAGGATCCTAAAGAGAGGAAGAGTGTCTGTTGAAGGCGGCTGAACGAGCACATGGAATTTCGATCGTTCTGAGGAGCGTAAGCCTCGTGCGATTCACATACATAAGCTGATTGCATTTGCCATTGTGATGCTGGCTTTAATCACATATCTGCCCACCACATATAATGATTCATTCTTTATGAGCAGCAGCCGAAGCCTTGATTGCGGGGTGCCGGCTTTTGAACGAACTGGAAGGAATGATCCGATAATTAATCTCTTGCCCGTTAGGGAGTCATCACTCTTTCTTTTAGTTCTATAATAGGATTAAGAGAGATTCTCTATGTTGGCAACCTGACACGGAGATTTCCTTTTGGATTATCGAGTGAGTTCGACTTTCCTTGAAGAATAGAAAGACGGTCCGGACCCGGTTCCATCGATCAATATCACCTAATCATCTTGGATTTTCGATTCGACCAAATTAACCTTTAGCCTTACCCTTTGGTCTTTGAAATTCACCTTGAGTCTTACCCCTTTGTTTGTTCTTTGAAATGAACCGACCCGACCGTTCTTTAGTATACCACCTTATAGTTCTCTTTTCACTAATCCGAAAGATGTATGTGAGGCAAACGACTTCCCATATCTATACACCAGAGACGAGTGCGGCTTTACCCATAGAGGAACTTCACCTTTCTTAGAGCCAAGGAGCGGGTTGAGAGGAGTGGGGTTACAACGGGCGAAACCTTTAACAGCAACAACACACAGTTCAATAATTGGATGGAGATGCAAAAGAAGATATTAAGATATCAAGAATCAAAGAATAATGCCCAAAGCCAAAAATCAAAGAATAATGCCCAAAGCCAAACTCAATCCCCTCGGAAAAGACTGAAGAAACACGAGTGGAAAAAGAAATCCCCGGGGGCCAGGCCAAGGAAAGGAAGTAAATCATAAGAATAAGTAGCTGGAGCCAGAACATAAGGTTAAGCAGAGATTGCTTGCGTAATGAGAGCTCTTGTTCCAGAAATTCCCCAATAGAGAGAGTGCCGGGATGAGAGCCGTAAATCCAAATACCCTTCAACAGAGAAAAGTCCCTATAAAAAGAAAAGAGATATAGTACCAAGAGTCAGACGATGAGGAGATTCCCACATATTACGGAGTGTGCCAACTCACACATGCCTTGTGAATACCGAGAATTGTATGGAGGAAGAAGCCAAGCCACTGATTAAACTTAAGGAGAGAGAGGGGAACTCTATCCACTGTAGTTTACAGAAGGAATGCTGAGATCACGGACTGAAAACCATTGAAGGAAGGGTAAGAAAAAAGACAGAGTGCATTGGAATAGCAGCTATGAATTAAGAGGGGGAAAGGAAAGTGTTTAGCACAAATATAGAATAGAATGCAGCCGCAGCAAATGCTAGTAAGATTACGCGCCTAGGCCACATAAGAATCAAGAAATAAATGCATTAAGGGAACCGAAAGGCATAAAGAGGAGGAGGCGGGATTGAATGTGCTCCTAAACAACTTAAGGAGACAGCGGGCAGATTCTTTATGAAGCAAATAGAACCAATTAGATACGAATTGGCACTGAAGAAACTCTCTTTTAAAGAAGAAATAGAAGGCACGGCACCTGAGTAAACTTTCTATTAATAGCATTCGCACTGAGTCAACTCGATTCTGTCTAGGGCACCCGAGAGCCCGAACTCCTTATCTAAAAGACTAAACTATGCTATGGCACCGACACCAAGCCTATCCGCCCATTCCGACAGTTGAACTATACCTCTACTTTATCTAAGTTTCCCGATCCGCTTTCTCACTCTGGCCTAGCTTTCGTAGCATCTGAAGCCCCTTGCTCCTTTCTGCATCGACAACAGACAGCATTGTCATTGTAGAAATTAGGATTGAAGTCGAACGTACCTTTCCCTGCTCGCCAACTAACCTATGATTATGACCCTCCTCTTTGTATTCTTAGTAAAATGAATGGCTCTACCGTTGCTATTGATAAAAAATAGAGAATCTAGTGAGGTAGCTTCGTTCCATCAATATAGTCCACTTTTACTGCCTGCCTGCAATGTCCATATGCGAGGTTCGCTCCACCAACTAAACCCAATTTCTTTATCTTAGCCTCTCTTTCCCCACTGTCATTCTTTTTTTGCATAGTTATTCTTTCCCGGGCCCTCTCTTACCCGGCTCCATCCTTTTACTACTTAGTTCAATATGGGTTGGGTGTTTGTGTATCATAACCAATTCTTATATACCATATATATCATTGGGAGAAGGAGAAACAACATTGATTCTTCGGGAAAACAACGTGTACCGGCCCGGGATCTTAGGTTCATCTGTATATTCCAAGTTCCAAGTTCAAGTCCTTCCTGTCGACATTAGTTAAAGCATTGGGATCAACAGCTATAGAATGGCAGGTCTAAGAGGTCGATAAGAATTCTAATCTTTTACAAAATTCCAACTTTCCTTTCTTGGATTCTCTTAACTCAGATCCGGATCTTTGCTTTCCTTGCTTGGAAGCTATATCCCTCTTTTCGCTCTGCCGCTACTGCCCAAAATTACTATGTGTTTGACCTTTGTAGTCTGCCTCTCCTATGGTTGAGTATTTCTTGCCCTTCTCGAAGCCTTACGCTTGAATTCTATGTATCGTTCCTGGTATCCTGATGACTACCTTAGGACCTCCCCCTTGCTTTAATGCGGGTAGCTGCTACTTGTTTCACTCTTTGGCTCTTGCCTTCCATTCTGTATTGAACCACTCGTAGATTCTGAAGTTTACTTATTCTTAATGATTCAGTTAACTTATATGCTATGTATAGTCCGTTATTGAGATGTATTATTTATATGTATAGTCCGGTATTGATATGTATAGGAAGGGTGCCAATACCTGTATCGGAATGAAACGAAAAAGTGGTAAATCCACCTATTAGCCCATTTCTTCCAAGTAGTAAATACAAAATGAAATGATAAGGTAAAGATCCATCCCTGTGTGTGTTTGTATACGAGCTCTAAGCCATTGAGTCAGCTCTAAGCCATTGAGTCAGCTCTAAGCCATTGAGTCAGCTCTAAGCCATTGAGTCAGCTCTAAGCCATTGAGTCAGCTCTAAGCCATTGAGTCAGCTCTAAGCCATTGAGTCAGCTCTAAGCCATTGAGTCAGCTCTAAGCCATTGAGTCAGCTCTAAGCCATTGAGTCAGCTCTAAGCCATTGAGTCAGCTCTAAGCCATTGAGTCAGCTCTAAGCCATTGAGTCAGCTCTAAGCCATTGAGTCAGCTCTAAGCCATTGAGTCAGCTCTAAGCCATTGAGTCAGCTCTAAGCCATTGAGTCAGCTCTAAGCCATTGAGTCAGCTCTAAGCCATTGAGTCAGCTCTAAGCCATTGAGTCAGCTCTAAGCCATTGAGTCAGCTCTAAGCCATTGAGTCAGCTCTAAGCCATTGAGTCAGCTCTAAGCCATTGAGTCAGCTCTAAGCCATTGAGTCAGCTCTAAGCCATTGAGTCAGCTCTAAGCCATTGAGTCAGCTCTAAGCCATTGAGTCAGCTCTAAGCCATTGAGTCAGCTCTAAGCCATTGAGTCAGCTCTAAGCCATTGAGTCAGCTCTAAGCCATTGAGTCAGCTCTAAGCCATTGAGTCAGCTCTAAGCCATTGAGTCAGCTCTAAGCCATTGAGTCAGCTCTAAGCCATTGAGTCAGCTCTAAGCCATTGAGTCAGCTCTAAGCCATTGAGTCAGCTCTAAGCCATTGAGTCAGCTCTAAGCCATTGAGTCAGCTCTAAGCCATTGAGTCAGCTCTAAGCCATTGAGTCAGCTCTAAGCCATTGAGTCAGCTCTAAGCCATTGAGTCAGCTCTAAGCCATTGAGTCAGCTCTAAGCCATTGAGTCAGCTCTAAGCCATTGAGTCAGCTCTAAGCCATTGAGTCAGCTCTAAGCCATTGAGTCAGCTCTAAGCCATTGAGTCAGCTCTAAGCCATTGAGTCAGCTCTAAGCCATTGAGTCAGCTCTAAGCCATTGAGTCAGCTCTAAGCCATTGAGTCAGCTCTAAGCCATTGAGTCAGCTCTAAGCCATTGAGTCAGCTCTAAGCCATTGAGTCAGCTCTAAGCCATTGAGTCAGCTCTAAGCCATTGAGTCAGCTCTAAGCCATTGAGTCAGCTCTAAGCCATTGAGTCAGCTCTAAGCCATTGAGTCAGCTCTAAGCCATTGAGTCAGCTCTAAGCCATTGAGTCAGCTCTAAGCCATTGAGTCAGCTCTAAGCCATTGAGTCAGCTCTAAGCCATTGAGTCAGCTCTAAGCCATTGAGTCAGCTCTAAGCCATTGAGTCAGCTCTAAGCCATTGAGTCAGCTCTAAGCCATTGAGTCAGCTCTAAGCCATTGAGTCAGCTCTAAGCCATTGAGTCAGCTCTAAGCCATTGAGTCAGCTCTAAGCCATTGAGTCAGCTCTAAGCCATTGAGTCAGCTCTAAGCCATTGAGTCAGCTCTAAGCCATTGAGTCAGCTCTAAGCCATTGAGTCAGCTCTAAGCCATTGAGTCAGCTCTAAGCCATTGAGTCAGCTCTAAGCCATTGAGTCAGCTCTAAGCCATTGAGTCAGCTCTAAGCCATTGAGTCAGCTCTAAGCCATTGAGTCAGCTCTAAGCCATTGAGTCAGCTCTAAGCCATTGAGTCAGCTCTAAGCCATTGAGTCAGCTCTAAGCCATTGAGTCAGCTCTAAGCCATTGAGTCAGCTCTAAGCCATTGAGTCAGCTCTAAGCCATTGAGTCAGCTCTAAGCCATTGAGTCAGCTCTAAGCCATTGAGTCAGCTCTAAGCCATTGAGTCAGCTCTAAGCCATTGAGTCAGCTCTAAGCCATTGAGTCAGCTCTAAGCCATTGAGTCAGCTCTAAGCCATTGAGTCAGCTCTAAGCCATTGAGTCAGCTCTAAGCCATTGAGTCAGCTCTAAGCCATTGAGTCAGCTCTAAGCCATTGAGTCAGCTCTAAGCCATTGAGTCAGCTCTAAGCCATTGAGTCAGCTCTAAGCCATTGAGTCAGCTCTAAGCCATTGAGTCAGCTCTAAGCCATTGAGTCAGCTCTAAGCCATTGAGTCAGCTCTAAGCCATTGAGTCAGCTCTAAGCCATTGAGTCAGCTCTAAGCCATTGAGTCAGCTCTAAGCCATTGAGTCAGCTCTAAGCCATTGAGTCAGCTCTAAGCCATTGAGTCAGCTCTAAGCCATTGAGTCAGCTCTAAGCCATTGAGTCAGCTCTAAGCCATTGAGTCAGCTCTAAGCCATTGAGTCAGCTCTAAGCCATTGAGTCAGCTCTAAGCCATTGAGTCAGCTCTAAGCCATTGAGTCAGCTCTAAGCCATTGAGTCAGCTCTAAGCCATTGAGTCAGCTCTAAGCCATTGAGTCAGCTCTAAGCCATTGAGTCAGCTCTAAGCCATTGAGTCAGCTCTAAGCCATTGAGTCAGCTCTAAGCCATTGAGTCAGCTCTAAGCCATTGAGTCAGCTCTAAGCCATTGAGTCAGCTCTAAGCCATTGAGTCAGCTCTAAGCCATTGAGTCAGCTCTAAGCCATTGAGTCAGCTCTAAGCCATTGAGTCAGCTCTAAGCCATTGAGTCAGCTCTAAGCCATTGAGTCAGCTCTAAGCCATTGAGTCAGCTCTAAGCCATTGAGTCAGCTCTAAGCCATTGAGTCAGCTCTAAGCCATTGAGTCAGCTCTAAGCCATTGAGTCAGCTCTAAGCCATTGAGTCAGCTCTAAGCCATTGAGTCAGCTCTAAGCCATTGAGTCAGCTCTAAGCCATTGAGTCAGCTCTAAGCCATTGAGTCAGCTCTAAGCCATTGAGTCAGAATATGAAGTAGTGCGGCGCATCCCCAGTCGATATAGAGATAGGGATCCCACTAACTCCTCTAATACTGAAGCTTTGAATTAGGAATAAAACTGGTCCCAACTAGACTAAGGTTGTGGACAGGGAATCGAACCAAGGACGAAACTCATACTTATGGGACGTATATAACTACTACCAATAATAGCAGCAGTGCTTCTCATGCTTTTACTTGCAATAAGGGAAGTGACCCACCGTTATAAAGAAAATCAACCCAACAGCGCTATTCTATTAAAGAGATACAAAAGTTAGACTTAGTCTTGCTTGGTGGAACTACAATACCCATAGTCGGAATAAGGACTGAAATCACTGCTTCTCATAATAAACAAGCAACAGGGAGTTCAATAGTAACACCTAATGGATTGAGCTAAGACTCCGAGGACCTATACACATAAGGTAGCCCGCCCTTCAATCTTATATACCGATCCCGCAGCCTGCCCTTATTACCTATTCGTTTTGCTTTCCTTGCTTTTGGTCTGCAACTAATATGGAAAAGACTGTGACTCCTGCCTCTTTACCTTCCCTTCTTTGCTCGACTACACACCTAGGATGATAAACCTCTTCTTAGTATCGTGCGGGAACAAGAATAATGTGATGTATCTTATCCTGGTAATTAGAGAATAAGAGTAAGTGTCAGTTGGCGAGTTACTAAGTTGACGGGAAAGAAGCACTGAATTAAACACATAAGTCAAAGGTGCACCATAGGATAAAAGCGGAAATCAAGAACGGAATTTAGTAATAAGAGAATGAAAGCTGATGCACATATAATATAATAAACCAATGCTCCCGAGGCTGCTATTCCTGTTCTATAGGTCTCCCGCTTCTTACTTGATGTAACTGCTTACTCAAAGATGTCCTGCCTTGCTCATAGGCTTACTCCACTATATTTTAGTATGGCTCCCTTTACACTCATATTCCTTATTTCCAATATCAGACTTTAACCAATGAGTGCCGTTCTACTTCTACCGGCAGCCTCTTCTCAGGCGTTCCACAACTCTATATGAATGGGGAACTGCCAAATAAAAGAATGCAAAGTGAAATACTCAACTCAAAGCAAGCAAGGGAAGTGAACAAGCAAGGTTCAAGGTCATTAGTGAGAATCTTAGTTTTCAGTTTCTTTCTTGTATAGTAGCGGCGTGTCGTCCAATCCCTTAGGTTCAGTTCCATCAGTAGTATTTGGATCCCTATCTGTAGTATTGATAAAATAAGAGTAAGGACAGTAACCCTACCTAATGACCAGGGAAGTAAGTCCAACAATAAAGCTAAGGAAGGCCAGTCAGAGTTAAAGCGGAGATAGTCAGATGCGAGATCCATGGTCGAATTCCCATTTGTAAGTTTGCTTCTTCTATCGTTGTGTTTCAGCCTTGTCCTCTGTTGGGCGCTATTGCCTTTTTCCCAAAACCTCAATTCTTATACTTGTCTTGTCCCTTCGACTCTTCCACTCATATCTTTGGCTCTTACTTGCCTATTTCACTATGAAATGAAACATTTGGTTCACGTTCACACGTATATAATATGGATTTGTGATGTCAACAAGACTTATCCTACTAACAGAACAGGACTATAGATCTCAATAGGGAATAAACCTACAACTTATTAGACTGTAGCTGGAGTGAACCTATTAATCTTACTTGACTTTATTTCCACCTATAACTTGTTTGTTTTCTCCACCATGAAACCATTCCTAAAGTGACACCACATAGTCCTCGAGTGACATAGCTCATTCTTTGAAATAAGTAATTCAACTCTAAACCGAGAAAGGAACCATTCACTAGAGAACTCAACCAGCACTAACTGGAATGGGACCAGAGAATGCAAGAATCACCCTAGTGCTTATAAGCCTTCTACTCAACCCAGGTAATTCAAGTCATTCAAGTAATGTGTCAACAAGTGCTTCTACGAGTTTTGGAACTGGGCATTGATTGAAGAAAGTATTCTCATAATGTAGCTACTACCGCTAAGGCAGCACCTAGGAACTCCGAAACAAGCACCCCCACTAGTTTCATTGAACCAATACCTATGTTCACTTGGCGAGCTCTCAACAGTGCAATAAGATACACTTTCTCTTGAAACAAAGAATAAGAAACCCGATAGAGTGGAACTGAACCATTACTAGCATCGGCTGCTGCCCTATCTGTAGTATTGATAAAATAAGAGTAAGGACAGTAACCCTACCTAATGACCAGGGAAGTAAGTCCAACAATAAAGCTAAGGAAGGCCAGTCAGAGTTAAAGCGGAGATAGTCAGATGCGAGATCCATGGTCGAATTCCCATTTGTAAGTTTGCTTCTTCTATCGTTGTGTTTCAGCCTTGTCCTCTGTTGGGCGCTATTGCCTTTTTCCCAAAACCTCAATTCTTATACTTGTCTTGTCCCTTCGACTCTTCCACTCATATCTTTGGCTCTTACTTGCCTATTTCACTATGAAATGAAACATTTGGTTCACGTTCACACGTATATAATATGGATTTGTGATGTCAACAAGACTTATCCTACTAACAGAACAGGACTATAGATCTCAATAGGGAATAAACCTACAACTTATTAGACTGTAGCTGGAGTGAACCTATTAATCTTACTTGACTTTATTTCCACCTATAACTTGTTTGTTTTCTCCACCATGAAACCATTCCTAAAGTGACACCACATAGTCCTCGAGTGACATAGCTCATTCTTTGAAATAAGTAATTCAACTCTAAACCGAGAAAGGAACCATTCACTAGAGAACTCAACCAGCACTAACTGGAATGGGACCAGAGAATGCAAGAATCACCCTAGTGCTTATAAGCCTTCTACTCAACCCAGGTAATTCAAGTCATTCAAGTAATGTGTCAACAAGTGCTTCTACGAGTTTTGGAACTGGGCATTGATTGAAGAAAGTATTCTCATAATGTAGCTACTACCGCTAAGGCAGCACCTAGGAACTCCGAAACAAGCACCCCCACTAGTTTCATTGAACCAATACCTATGTTCACTTGGCGAGCTCTCAACAGTGCAATAAGATACACTTTCTCTTGAAACAAAGAATAAGAAACCCGATAGAGTGGAACTGAACCATTACTAGCATCGGCTGCTGCCCTATCTGTAGTGGGCGTCACAGCTCCATTCTTGAAAGCAGTTAGTACTAGCTTGAAAACAAATAGAGTCAGAATGCTAGCAGGGCAGGGCAAGCTCATAAGCCAGAAATCGTTTCAGGGATGTTCGTTTTAGAGCATCGAGACCCGGATCATTGTTTTAAAGAAGAGAAGTCCCCAAGCCAAGCTAATGGTGCAACTAACAAGAAAGTCGCTACTGCTAGCAATACGGAAACTCGGAACCATGGATTCAACAAAGTACTATGAGCCTGACACTACAGCATCGAAATTCCATTCTTTAGCTCCGCTCTAGGCCATGTACTTACTACTGCGGTTAAGGCTTATACTATAGCCTTTCAGCCTGCTACACACCCAACGAAAGAAGGAAAATAGGGCCGAACCTTTGCCCCGGTTTTGAATTCTTTAACTAATGATTGAGATCTTGACTTCCACAGATCTGTATACCGATCCTTCCTTTCCAACTGAACTGACCTTCTGAGACTTCTTACTTTAGTTCTGAAATTGCTTATTCCGTCTTTGGGACAGAGAGCTCTAAGACTAATAGCGTAGGGTATGGGGCTAACAGTAATATCCGTAGAAGGTGCCTCTACTACTCGTACAGAACCAAGAGTAAACGAAACGGAGGAATAACGACTATAAGACTTTAGTTATAAAGTAATAATAAAAGAAAGGACTGGAGGAATGGGTTCTTCAGCAAACTAACTAGTAGTGGTTCCCCAACTCGAAAGTCAGATGCTCTAGAATATACTAATCCGAATTGAACGACGACTATACTACAAAAGGAATCCAACATCGACATCTAGTAGTGGTTCCCCAACTCGAAAGTCAAGATGCTCTAGAAATATACTAATCCGAATTGAACGACGACTATACTACAAAAGGAATCCAACATCGACATAACGAATCGAACTGCAGCCTAACGAGAATGAAATTAACAGCAGGGCATTCAACCATCGCTAACAGGGAATTTCGCACTGCTAGCTGGAATCAGGAACTACACTTTCTATTGGACCTGGGCTTGTATACCCCAACTCTCTCTACTCGGGAAAGCGCTATACCCATCGTCGTTCGAGGAATAGCATAGCAGGTTAGTTTTGGAAATCGGGATTATCGGGGAGCTTACCTGATAGGGGATTCGATTCATATCTATCACAGACTTCAGACCAACTCGCCACTATTCCAAAAGTGTTTGTTAAAGCAGATCTAAAGTATTTGGATGAATTAATTTAGGTATGTATCGAAGTTTTACTGTTTGACACTCTCTCTTTCGATGTCTTCGATTCCGTAACCATTCCATAATAATTGGGTAAGCTGCGGAGGTTTTTTGTAGTAGTATCCCGAAATCTCTCGATAAGAATTCGGTGCTATTCGTCTGTCTAGAAAGAGTGGATCATGGCCAAATGAACAGCAGAAAAGCATGAAAACGAAGGAATAAGGAGTCCCCCGTCCAACTATGCACTAAGAAGCAAGTCCTCCGGAGATGGGATGCTAAGTAGTATCATATATAAAAGTGTGCCGCTACTTTCTCTTAAGGTTCAGAACACGAACAGAATCTCGACATCAATTTAGATCAACAAAACCAAACCATTGCCTGACGTGAACAGACGCTTTCTCATTATACTGTTAATACCATAGATATCTTCTTTGTTCTCAAGCGAATCCAAACTCTTTTCTAGGCTTTCTTCTCTTATTCCATTTCTTGTTTGTGATCGAGGGCGGTACACTTTTCCCCAATATGAGAGAGTTTTGCTGCTATAGTAAGAATGGCAACTGGGCCAGCAGCATAGGCGATGAGTGGAACGAACGGAAAGGCAGGCCCACTTGGATTCGAGGTTTTTCCTTTACACGGGCATACCCTTGCCTCTACACCGAAATAAGTTTCCTCTACACCGAAATGAGTTTAATGCTACACACAGCAGCGCGGAACTCGTTTTTGCACCTCTAAATAATCGCTATCAACTTCCAGGCCCCGTCTGCTTTCGGCCCTAACCCCAAGCCGGTAAAGTATTGCCAGAGCCAAGGGAATGGTCTTTAATTATAGAAAGTCTACGTTGGGCTAAATCCTTTTAGAGACGATCGTACTTACTCATGTGCTAAGATATCTTTTTGCGCAGAATGAAGTGTGACCCAAGCCCCCGATCCAGATATAGAAAGTGTGCCGGGCTAAAGTTCGAATAAGAGTGGATTGAGTCAGAATCTTCTTTCTCTCTCTCGGCTTCAGCTGCCTTATCATAGGCTATGAATCGTCTTATTCCAATCCCATAAAGGAAAAAAGAGCCTAATCATCCATCTTCTGTTAAGCTGAAAGTCCTAGTGCTGATATCAATGTCTTCATCTCAAGCTTTTTTGGTTGGTGGGATAGAATCAGATTATTAAGTAAGTACCCGATTCCGGGGAATAAGGTTGTGCCAGAAAATAGCTACCCGATTCATGAACAGATGCATTATATACTTAATGATAAGATCTCTTTCAGATGCATTCTATACTTAATGATAAGATCTATCTGGTACGCGTAGGGGTTCCCATGAAGAATCCGAGCTAAAGTCAGTCCTATGTCCTAGCATCGGGCGGGAAAGAAAGCCCTAACTATGCAAGCACTGTGCCCAGCGTTTATTAATCTTCTATCAGGTTGGATTTCGACCCTTATGAACCTGGCACCTCTCTTACATAAAGCCATAAAGCAGAAGCTAAGGAAAAGGCATTTGATGGTATGACTCTATCGTTGGGCCTACTCCATTTCAAAGGTCAGTGTGCATAGAGATGACTTCTGTCAATAGGCAACTTCGACTCATGAATATCTGCAACCTTACTCCAGTAGCCGTCGTTGTTTAGGACATAGCTACGAGAGAAAAGAAATAGGACCTTGCGTCTTTACCTTCAAATGAGGCCCAAGTCCCGAATAAGCAGTGAATTGGCTTTCTCTCTTGATCTACGATATTGGACTATCGGGAGTTACAGCCTTTAGGGATTTCAATCAAGAGATACTCCACTTTATGAATCGCACCGCTATGAAACTAATGAACTTAGTGCTTCAAAGCCAGAGTACAACACTTGAACGTAACTTGAAGAAACAAGGAAAACCGTAATTTCATCTCTCTCTTTTTTGCATACATATAGGATGATAGGAATTGAGGAGCTCCCTGTTGCGCGTCAGTCAGTAGTTGTTCTAGAGTTATGAGCATGTTGATTTATTGGGGTTTAGGCTTGATACTCGCACCGCATGGTGGGCATTCGATGAGATGAGAGAGGGAAAAGAGATGATTCGGGGCTTCCTGACTCTCACTTAAATAGGCGCAGTAACTACTTTGAACGGGCCAAGCCACTACTACAAACTGGCAATTCCATCAGTGTTGTGAGGTCGGTAAATAAGATCTGAGCGGAGGTTGTTAATAGGTGTAAATGGAGTCAATATTCTATTACTTCATGCGCTATCTCGTACCTTATCGTGAGTTAGGAGTGAAAGTGTCTTACTTACGCCCTTGCTTCTTAGATAAAGTATCTCGCTCTTGTACTTTGAACCTGTCTTTATTTGTTTTTCTTCTTACTACCTTTTCTCTTTTTATGAGAGCTATGGTTTGTTTTAAGAGTCACTTTTTGTAGGCGAGTGCAGACACTAGTGCAGAAGAGCCTGGTTGAATAGTGGCAGGCCGGTGCTCAGTAGGGATTTGTTCTCCGACTACGAAAATCCATTCTTCCATTCATGTCCGAAATTCCCTTTTCACTGTATTGAGTTCGGTTCCGGTCTTGCTTTTGCCAGTGTAAGTTCCTTATTCATTATTCAGATAGAAAGTATTGGTAGCACTGGTTATAGTCTATTCCTGTATACGCCATATCTCGATAGTCCGACCATTGACTAAGAAGAAAAGGGCGTAAGGCCGACTATCTTCTCCAATAGGCAATACTGAAATAAGTAAGCAGAAGACTAGCTTGTGTGCTTAGGGTCCTCTGCTTTAGCTTAGGTCTCTTACGAAGGAGTTGAATCCCCCGGGTGAGTTAAAGCATGAAAAGCACCGGTTTCAGGCTCGGCTCGTTGTCTCTAGTTCGATTCTTGTCAATAGTCAGTGAATTTCTTCATTCTAAGATCAAGTATTTCAATGGGGTAGTGGATTCCCCTCTCTTGGTGGAGTTATTTCGTTTTAGTTGCGAGCTAGGGTTTTCGGTATAAGAATCTACGGTGAAATATGTAATGAGAGAGGTAATTCTAAGACTCCAGGCGGTTAAGGGGTGAAAGTCAAGAAATGCTTGCTGTCCTGGGAAGGTAGTCAGGACCAGCGTCGCGGAAGACAGACTTTATGCAAGTAGCAGCAGACCCGTAGTTTGTAAGGGTAAGCTCTGAGATAGTGGTTGCAATCTCTCATCGGTCGTAGTTAGATTCTCTCTATGGTGGGTCTTACTTGATTCTCTTACGGGTCCTCATATCCTATCCACTTATTACTTATTCTAGTAAAAGTCCGAGAAGTCCTAGTTGATAGCTGATCTCTTATTTCTTATTTCAATCCTTATTTGCAGGGGAATCAGACCTTAACTGCTGACCTCAAAGCTGACTTTATCATTTGAAAACGGACCTTACTGTAGCCAAGGCTGCCAAACTGCCTGATAATACTGAAACGAGAAACCAGTAATTCCACTATGCCTTATAGACTTACCTCGTAAACAGGGAAACCAACTATGGCTGATGAGACTGCTACTTTTTCTTATTGTTCGAACCTAGCTGACTTTTCTTATTTCATGAAATACTGGAATTGAACCTTGCCCTATTGCTTTAAAACAAGCACTCTGGTCTACTAGGCTCGGTTTCCTTTCTTCAATTCCGACTTAGTCCTCCGCGACTGATGAGCTTAATTCATAGTTCAGAGTTCAGTTACTCCAGGTACGATCATCCACTAATAGAAATAAGGTCTAAGAGCATTAGCAACAAGAAGAAGTCAATGGTCAACGAACCGAACGGAGTATAAGTAGAATTGAGCTACTGGCTTTGAGTCTCTAATCGCTGATCCAGATCTCTGCTTTCACTCTCTGTATTGCTCCTGACATCCTTGCTTCTGAGCTTTAGTATTAAAACAACCCCCTCTAGCTTCTGAGTTTGAGTATTCTACTTGCCATTCCACTTGCTAGGGTTATTCCTTATCTCGAGTTTGGGTCTGCCCTTTCAAACTTTCTCTAGTCATTGAGAAGCATTCTGAATTTACCCACCATATCAGGACGACCTTCTACTAACTTACTTGCGAGCTCAATTCTTATAGGTCACCCGGGGGCTTCTAATGCTACTAGCAACATTAAAGTAATAATTGGATTTACCCTCTATCGTCAACACAACTAGTTCTATTTCGAAAAGTGAGAATTTACCTACCTCTCGCGAACCATGTGCTCTCCATTCAAAACTCAAGGCAGAATCCAAGAGATAAGTCGGAACTAACCCAACCCGGAGAAGAGAAAAACTCGACAGGGGATTTTCACTAGCTAGGCGAGCAACACAACTCGGAATGCAAATAAGAAGACGGGAATCCTACTTACCTACTATCAGAATGAAATCAATACCAATATAGCAATTGAATCACTGCCCAACAGAATAGAGCTGGTGCTTCCCATACCTTTTGCTTCTAGTAATGAACGAAACCAACAGAAGAAATACTTTAAGTACCGCTCTCAAAAGAATGGCACAGGGGTTTCACTAGCTTTGTGCCCGACCTGACCAATCCTACTAGCCCTCTTTTTCATTCTGATTATTACACTTGTTGGAACCTTACTTTCCTTATTAATAGGCTTGAGTTCGACCCAGCTACTACTGCCTCAATGCCTTATTTTGTGTATCGATGTCCAAGCCTTATTGTATCCAGAAAAGATATTACAAGACAAGCAAAGCAAGCCGTACTCCTTAGCCCGACCATCCTTATTGCCCTTTGTCTCAAACTCACATTCCTTGCTTCAAGTCTGCATCGACACTCTGAGGTTTCTACTTGTTCCTGACACTCCCGTCTCTAGGGTGTTTGTTTCTAAGTCTCTTGCTCCTAGCTCATAGTATTTCTCTACAGGATTGGATTATGTGACTACTGATCAGGGTCCTTGAACTACCTACTGTGATTCTGACTATGCTTGCTTTCATTCCTTATTGAACCTATATTCCCTGTAGCTAGTGGCTTTTCAATGCCTATGCTTTAGTACGCCTTTCCTGGCTATCAGGCTTAGTTCCCTGTCTGGCATTCTGAACGTCCTGTCTATTGGTCTTATAACCTGTTCACTCAATCTTACTTAACTGACTCATAGCCTGCCTCTGATTCTTTTACTTACTTATCGGTTACTGGTCCTTACTTGTTTGTTTTAGTACCCCCTTCCCGGATATAAAATACGACTGTTAGGATACAACCACCGCTAATCAGAATGTATCTACTGGCTCCCACCCAAGCGTTCACATGCCCAATCTTATATCCGTGGCTCTAAGCCTTGCTATAGCCCCCCATCTAGTAGAGCGAATTCGAATATTGATAATAGAAAAAGAGGAGTGAAACTGCGGCTAACAAGGCTATAGCTAGTGGTCAACAATACAGGTTTTAATAAGTGGGGATCCGTTTCAGTAGCAATAGATTTCTCTCTGGCATTTCAACTCATTACCATAAGAATCATGAATCTAACTAAGGACTATAATGACACGGAGCTTCCCGAGCCTACCCTTGCATACTTGCTTTCTGTACTGCTGATCCGGATCTTAGATTGAGCATCACTCTCCCGCTGCCAAACCTGTCTCTTGACCGAACTCCTGCTGTTCGAGTCTTATAGTTCCCTATGTCATTGTGTATCTAGAGTTGACTCCGGCCTTAGGCTTAAGGTGTGAAAGTCAAGGCTTGAAATGCATTAGAAGCCCGATTAGGAGTATGCAAAGGCGTACACGCAGCAACACCCAATAAGTGATGTTCTCAGTCTCATCAGGTGGAGTTACATTCTTTCGTATATGTGTGTGGATCTGTGGAGCCTTGTTTTCGCTAGTTGAGTTCTACAGTTAACAGTTGAATTACCAGTTTGGAGTAAGCCCCTCGGGCATTAGTCTTGTTAGCCCGGGTCCTGTTCTTGTACTTATTAGTTTGATTCACTCCGATCCGATACCTACTCTTTGATTGACTTTTGTTTTATTCCCTTTGTCCACACTTTGATCTTATACCGCCCAAGTGACTTTCTTCTAGTACTACTTTGTTTGGGTTTCAATACTTTTCTACTAGATGCAATAGATATACTAGATGCAATAGATCTTACCTGGAGTTAGGGGTGGGAACTACAGAACGGGGGAAAGTAAAGCAAGACTCAAAGGTAGTAATGTCAGTTCGAATAGTTGTATAAAGTAGTAGGGCTTGCTGGCACCGGTTTCAGGCGGAGTGTTTGATAGCTCTATAAGCAATAGTTAGAGGATAGTTTTTGCATTGGATTGAGTCTCTTTCCATTAGTAGTTCGGTTCTGATATCTTCTTTTGGCGGCAGTAGAATAAGATAGCAAAGGTAGGCTAAAAGACAGGAATAGCTGTTTCGTAGTTTTGGTAGTTACAGACTAATCGACAGGGCAGCACGAATATGAGTTAGGGGCTTCAGAGTTAATACACGGAGAGTTAGCTTGGGAGTTCCCAGTCCGAGTTGAGTTCTTTAGCAATATTTTCGTTATTATCAGCATAGTATCGATTCTTTCCAGTAGTGGTGTCAATCTGCTAGCTAGTATAGGGCAGGGCAGAGTGCAAGAAGGCAGTTTCCGTTTTAAACACCGGAGAGGTGTTCGGTTGAAAAGAAAGAAAACCGCCCAAATGACACTAAAAATTAGGGTTTGTTTTTAAAAGAGATTTGAGTTGTTATTTCATGCTGCTTTTAAATGAGAAAAGTAAGGAGTTATTTCATGCTGCCTGTTGAATGAGAATTATTTGCTGCTCACGGGCCCACTTGTTGTTGGGGTTAGCGAGACACAAACACACCTACTAGAGCAACCTGGGAACCATTCTGAAAGTCAAAGAAATAAGGCTTTGAGGACCCCCGCGATGTTGATTAGCGGTTTGGTCTTGTCCATACGTCGCTTGCCGTGTTTACTTCTTCTGTCTTTTGGAAATGCATTCTTATGTTTGCTTGTATTGATTGTACTGATACGTATTGATATGTGTTTTCTCGTAGGATATTGATATGATATGTATGAGTCTGCTACTGTTTACTTGCATCCTATATCTCTGCTCGGAGAAGGGATAGATCATCAAACCGGGTATTTGTAGTCAATAGGATAAGTCAGAAAATAGCGTGTGTTACGCATCGATGTAAGTCAACCTTTTTCATCTCATTTAGCTAAGCAAATAATAATAAGTTTACTATATCATAACAGAATAATCGGATAAGGTTGGTAAACTGGTTGGTCGAGTAGGGACGAGCAACTGACCAAGGAATCGTAGACACATGTGAATCAACCTAGGACGAAGGCACGGGCAACTGGTAGAGGAAAGGTACGTTCGACTACTCATTAGTCAATCCAGCTTTGAACCACTGCTGATAAGACTGCGAACCCGGGAACCTAAGCCTGCCTTCCTTAACTCCTATTCTCACCTAAGGGGACCAAGCCCAAAAATCAAACAGTAAGAATCAAAAAACCAACAACTCGTTTTGTGGTTGCTGCTGATGCGGCTATGCCCTGCTCCGCTTCTTAAGAATCTGTCTGGCGTTCTCGCTGCCCTTACGGAAAATCTTGTCATACCCACCTGCATTCTGATATTCCCTCTGAGAAATATAGAATTAGGTGTGTGTGTGTGTTCTTCCCAGGCTTTCACAGCTATTGGAAAGAGTGGAACTAGTGCGTGTAAGGCTCTCGAAACACCCCGGCTAACAGGGTTTTCACTCGAAAAAGGGCTACTGATGGAATAAACCCCTACTTTTTGTGAACTTCAAACTAACACTCCAGATCCGGAGCCTGACTTTATCCTCTTGTCTTCGATTCTGACTACCCTTGCTCCCAATCCAACACCCGGACTTCTAGCTATGGTACCTAACTCCTATTATTACAAACCTGTCGATTGGCCTTACCGAGATTGAGCCCACTCCTCTGTGTTTTGATTCTAACTATCCATGCTTTCGAGCCCACTAACAGGACGAGCTGCTGGGAAACAGGCTCTCACTATGGTATCCAAGGCTTAACTAACTACTGGAAAGAGTGAAAACGCTGCTAACAATACTGATGCCTTCACCAACCCAGCCACTACTGACTATTGGAATTCCATTCAAAAGTCCGGATATGAGTTCGCCAGTAGAGGATAAAACTCCGTATTAGACGAATGGAACTGCAAAGTAAGGATCCTACTTCATATTTCAAGAATGGGTTCCAAGTCTCTTTCTTTTTAGGTAGTGTTCGAGCCTTTAGTCGACCTATCCTCTGGGTCTCCCAGCTTTTACTTACTATATGAGAACGGATTCCACTTATTTCCTCTTTATTGTAGCTTGGCCTAACTACTTGTTTGTTTTACCTAGACAATTTGTGCATTTGAAACTCGGGATTCCACTTCTTCAGCTCGGGATTCCATTCCACTGGGGATATTCAACAAGGGCTTCGATATTATCTACAAGGGAGCGGTCTTCCACTCTTATCTACAAGGGACAGGTCTGAAACTAGCAAATCCACTACTACCCAACAAGACAGAGCAGCTATGAGAAGTAAGAATCCACCAAGTAAGTCATAGGTCTATGTGATACAAAGCACCATACGGGATAGAAGAAAACGAGCCCAATAACAAGAATTGAGCTCAGGCATGCAAGGAGAGAAACCCGCCCGGCATCTAACTCTGTGATCAAAAACTCCTGTACCGCCTAAAAGATAAGACCCAGAAGTAGAAGAAAGAAGGTGGAAACTCAGAATTCAATAGAAACAAACAAACTAGGAATTGCTAACTCGGAACTTAGGGCAGCTGACGATGGCTACTGGAAAGAATGGGACTGTTACTACTAGGGCTGATGCAATGAAAAGGGAATTCAATCGAGACCAATTAGAAACGCACTGCTGGAAAACTGCCTTACTAGACTTTATTGGATTCTGCAGTTACTGATTCATATCCGGTTCATCAACTCAAACTACTATGATAGATTGCAAGCCCGCCTCAAAGCTTAATGTCTTGCTTACCTCTCCCCTTAACCGCTCAAGTAAGCCCTCCGCTCCGTCAATAAGCTAATGCGCTCCGCCATTATCGGTAAAGGAAGCTGTCAACAAGGGTTTCTAAGTTTAACATAGGTTTCGCTTAGATAAATAAGAGGGAAAACAAACAAACAAACCTTGTAGTGGTCGGGTCGATTAAGTAAGGGTTATTTCATAGTCTGATTCTTTCTTGTTCCGCTGACTTTTGCCTCTGGATTCTTCTTTATACTCTGACACTGATTGACTTAGCACGTGAGAAGGATTTGATTCCGATCCCGATCATGTTTATTCAATGGGCACTGCTTTTTCTCTTGTCTATTCTACTGCTGCTTATCCCAATAAAGCTTATGAAACTGTGTAAATGGAACGGATTTCACTGAACGGATTTCACTGATGCACTAGTTTCGGGCAATACTGAACGCTTCAAACTCCCTCTTCCTAACACACTTAGTTGCAAGAGACGCTACTTGTTCTCTCGAGCGCAGAAGATCTTTTCTCTCTGATAACTCTCACAACACTTGAAACAATGAATTCCGTTAGCGCAGAAAGAAATGGAACGGATTTTCTCTTGAGAGCACCAATGATAGAACAAAGTCAGGAGTAAGTTGATGATCTTGTTCTGACTCCCTCTACGGACTCCGCAATTCCACTTTCCACTTCAAAGTCTGTACCCCTACCTTTACCTGCTCCTAATTCTTTACCTGCAGGAACTCCCCTTTCAGAGCCTAGACTCTCTCATTCACTCACTTAGGGCATCAAAGACAGAGCCAGTATTCGATTCTTTCTCATAAGTGCAAACAGTAGTTATACTCAACAAAACTCCTGTATTACCTTGCTGCCGCCTAAACCACTCTAAGAGCACAGAGTCCGCGGCAAACAAACAAGAAGAGTGAAAACAACTAGAAGATTCAGATGGCACTGCAACTAGCCTAGCTTTGACTTGATTTCCTGTAAGAATGTTCTACCGCTCAAAGAATTTGTTCCTCCCAAAAAAAGAGTGGGTTAAGAAAGGACTGCTTTGCCCGCTGTTCTAGTATTTGCCCTAAAAGAAATAGTAAGACCAGACAGACTGGCTAGAAGCTTCCGGAGAAGAGTAACTCTACACTCTAAGAGTCAGCGGAAAGCCGCCCCCAAATAGAATAGTAGGAATAAGCCTATCGAATCGGAACGGAAGTAAGCGCAGAGATGGCACCACCGGTTTCGGACTGATATTCATTTGAGTAGGCTGATTTCATTTTGAAGCCTTGACATTTGACTTTCGGGGAGCCGATTGACTGGCCCTTTTGGGGAAACAGGGATGAAACTCAGTAGTATAAGCCAACAAGCAACGGATAGACAAGCAGACAAACCAAACTGAAGTAAAGTACTATTTAGACATTTGCATCGAGCCAAGTCACTACTAATGTGACGCGGCAGCGTTGTTGCACGGGAAAACGTAAAATTGGGATTCATTTGGACCGAGCTATTAGGGGAATTGACTTTGCGTTCAAAAAACCCGGGTTTCGTGAAATAATCCATGTTTTTTCTGGGTCTATTAGCTAAAATCACTTGACAACCAAAAAACACGGGAAAACGGAAAAGTCGAATGAGAATCTGGTGATCTATTAGCTAAAATCGCTTGGCTACCTTTTTTCCCGGGGTTCCATCAAATCTCATTCCATTTCCGGTCCCTCCGCTGCTAAAACACCGATGCTGCCTTTTTCCCGGGAATTGGTGACTGGACACTCAGAATTGAACTCAGTAGTATAAGACTCAGAATACTAAGAAGTAATCACAGAATGGAACTCGTTGTCTACTTGCCTAGTAGCTGGGCCCAATAAGATGTCTTCGGCGGTGAACTTTCCCTTCCTTATATTCCTGTCTACTTGTCTGCTTGTCTGCTTGCCTTGGCTTTTAGTGCATTGCTTCTTTCCCTTGATCGATTGAATCGGGTTGAGGCATTCTGTATTGCCAGAGGTATACCTTTCTATAGAATAGAAGCATTACCCATTGTTAGAGCCTTTCGAGAAAAGCATTACCCATTGCTATAGGTAGACACCTTTCGATAGAAGTAAGATGGAGTTTAGGTTCCGAACCTCTGGAGGCAAACTAAAGCGAAATGAGACCCCTATTCTATTTCCGCTTACTTCTCGTCATGCCTTTGAGCGAATCGAATGCTTTTTTCCAAGATATCTCCTCATTCTCAGTTAGATGTGGCCACGAGGTGTAGCTGCAGGCTTTGCCTTGGGTCTTCCAGTCACAGCACCTGGAGGCGGTAAGTCCGGTTGAGAGAAATACCATCCATGTCGAAATCGGAGATCATTGACTTCTCAAGACGGAAAGAAGAGGGACAAGCGTGACTACGATTGTACGGGTCATCTCATCAGAACGAGCAGTGGCCTTATTCTCTTGACTCGCGGCCAAATCCAGCAAGCGCAGAGCTTTTTGAGTTACAAGAAAGGAAAGCAGAGGAGGTAGTGTGCCAGTGTCTAAAGTCTTTGTGCAGTCAATGAACTCTAGTATGTAAGAGAGAAAAGAAGTATTTGTAGCAAGAGTTTAGGTAGGGAATAAAGTAATAAAGAGGGGCCTCTATAATCAGTTTCGGGTCGGCAAGGGAAGCTGTTAAGGAGGTAGGCAAGTCAGATAGAGTTTGTTCGGGTCGGGTAGGGGTGCCTATTTACTATCAAATCAATCCATTGGGTCCGGGGTGCCTATTGCCATGTGTTTCGCTCCTGCCGCTCTTTTCACTCGCTTTAGCATAACAAGTTATTTGTTCAGAAAGATAATCAGCTGTATCAGATGCTCTTACTTGCTTTGATGCCCTAAGCCCTAAGTTCATGAGTATGAGTTTCCAGAGCCCCTCCAACAAACGCTCGAACACTTGATTTGGTGTTAACGAGTTTCTAACTCATATATAGAAAGACTCTTAACTGAGTTTAGCTCCTCACTTAGCTTATTATTCGTTGCTTGTTCCTGTTCCAGTTCGAAAGTAGTCTACTTGTGGCGGGAAGGAAATAAAGTTGAGTTCTTGCATCTGGCTTTGAAGCGCTTACTGATAGTGTAGAATTGCCAATTCCGGTTATAGAAGCATTACCCATTGTTAGAGCCTTTCGAGAAAAGCATTACCCATTGTTAGAGCCTTTCGAGAAAAGCATTACCCATTGTTAGAGCCTTTCGAGAAAAGCATTACCCATTGTTAGAGCCTTTCGAGAAAAGCATTACCCATTGTTAGAGCCTTTCGAGAAAAGCATTACCCATTGTTAGAGCCTTTCGAGAAAAGCATTACCCATTGTTAGAGCCTTTCGAGAAAAGCATTACCCATTGTTAGAGCCTTTCGAGAAAAGCATTACCCATTGTTAGAGCCTTTCGAGAAAACTAAAGCGAAATGAGGACCCCTATTCTATTTCCGCTTACTTCTCGTCATGCCTTTGAGCGAATCGAATGCTTTTTTCCAAGATATCTCCTCTCTCAGTTAGATGTGGCCACGAGGTGTAGCTGCAGGCTTTGCCTTGGGTCTTCCAGTCACAGCCACCTGGAGGCGGTAAGTCCGTTGAGAGAAATACCATCCATGTCGAAATCGGAGATCATTGACTTCTCAACGGAAAGAGAGGGACAAGCGTGACTACGATTGTACGGGTCATCTCATCAGAACGAGCAGTGGCCTTATTCTCTTGACTCGCGGCCAATCCAGCAAGCGCAGAGCTTTTTGAGTTACAAGAAAGGAAAGCAGAGGAGGTAGTGTGCCAGTGTCTAAAGTCTTTGTGCAGTCAATGAACTCTAGTATGTAAGAGAGAAAAGAAGTATTTGTAGCAAGAGTTTAGGTAGGGAATAAAGTAATAAAGAGGGGCCTCTATAATCAGTTTCGGGTCGGCAAGGGAAGCTGTTAAGGAGGTAGGCAAGTCAGATAGAGTTTGTTCGGGTCGGGTAGGGGTGCCTATTTACTATCAAATCAATCCATTGGGTCCGGGGTGCCTATTGCCATGTGTTTCGCTCCTGCCGCTCTTTTCACTCGCTTTAGCATAACAAGTTATTTGTTCAGAAAGATAATCAGCTGTATCAGATGCTCTTACTTGCTTTGATGCCCTAAGCCCTAAGTTCATGAGTATGAGTTTCCAGAGCCCCTCCAACAAACGCTCGAACACTTGATTTGGTGTTAACGAGTTTCTAACTCATATATAGAAAGACTCTTAACTGAGTTTAGCTCCTCACTTAGCTTATTATTCGTTGCTTGTTCCTGTTCCAGTTCGAAAGTAGTCTACTTGTGGCGGGAAGGAAATAAAGTTGAGTTCTTGCATCTGGCTTTGAAGCGCTTACTGATAGTGTAGAATTGCCAATTCCGGTTATAGAATCATTAGCCAGAGGTATAATAGAGATGGGTAACTCACCCAGTTCTCTGTCTATAAAGTTTGAATGGAACTCGAATTGAACTAAGGTCTTATCTAGCGCATATAAGAATGGAAAGTTTTGTGGTCTACTAAGAATCATCAAAAAGGTAATAGAGAAAAAGAAAGTAAGAATCATTAAAGAAAGTAAGAATCATTATAGTTAATGCAAGTATAAGGTACGATATAGTGCATTTACTGTAAACTAAGAATGGCCCTGCCCTCCGACTTGCCTACCTAGTCTATAGTGCTATCAAGTCTAGTTCTGGGAAAGAAGCATTCAATTCAGTATTGCCTGGCACAACAGAAGAATCCGTTGAAAGATCTAAAGTAGGAACTGGCGAGGAAGTCAAGTATATAGTGGAAAGATAAGGAGCAGGTAAAGAAGCAGTTTCAAAGTCTGCTGCAGGGTAGTTTTGGGGAGTATCCAGTTTCCAGAGACTTAGTTCGGGATGCGTTAAAGTCTTATTCGGGTGTTGGCGGTTCTTAAACAAGAGTTCGGGTGCTTTACCTTCCCGAGTTCATACTATTATTCCGCGGGATGTGTGTACGAAAGTGCTTTTATTGTATATAAGTCTGCAAGCAAGATATAGGTTAGAAAACTAATCTTATGTGGAATCCTCTGGTTAGCAGCCGAACCTCGGACCATTCTTTCTGCTTTCCGGGGACCGGATTACAAGAGGAAGCCACCGTAGGAGAACCCTTCCCCAAGAAGTAAAGCAAAGAAAAGACTATTAGCCAAAGTGCAAAGGCCTGTTTTGATAGCAGTAACAGCATATAGTGAGGAATAGGACCGACCAAACTTGCTTCGTATTCAAAGGGCCTTTGGGTACGCAGGTGTTTACTGTGCTTGGGGGCAGGAATGCATTTCCAATTTCCAACCGAGCTACACTTTTTTCTTAGGTTTTGAGGTGGCCAAGGGTGACCTTAAAGCTGACCCGCCCCACTGCAGCCTCTACTCAGCCTACTTCTTCCCATTTGGAAAGTAACAAAATCCAGTGTCTTACGATCCTTTCTTATATAGTATAGTATACAGTAGATAGAGAAGGGTTCACAGACAGGTAGTCTACAGTAGATAGAGAAGGGTTCACAGGCAGGTATACAAGAAAGATCTCTCCGGAATATGGGCTTTCTATTTCATATTCCTGAGTCGGACTCTTTGGCTTGTTGATGAAAAGCTTATTCTAAATCAAACTGCACATTCTGGGTACTAGTGAGAAGCATATGAATTAGCATAAATCAAGTACATGAAACTCTTTCCTTTCACATTCTGGGTACTAGTGAGAAGCATATGAATTAGCATAAATCAAGTACATGAAACTCTTTCCTGTTGTTTGTTTGATTGGGACAGCAGTGTATGCCAATCCTATTCCTTCGGTTATATAGGTTATTTGTGCTCGTCTTGTGGAGTTTGCACATTATCATTCGTTGCTAATACTTTCATTATTCTTTCTCCATTGAGGAGAGGAGAAGCCCCAGTCGCTTTCCTTTTGCCAGAGCTCGCAAATTCCCTTCCTACTTTCTTTTGGTTTGTTTTTCTTTTTGAAAGCATTGAATGACCTCCTGGAGAATTAGGATCTTATATGTGGTAGTTCAGACAGGGACAAAGCATCTTTGGTAGGGACCAATATTCTCGATTGTGTTATTGAAGAGTAACAAAGGAGAAACACCTATTACTTCGGTCCCACGAGGATTCTCTATGGTGTTATTGAAGAGTAACAAAGGAAGTCGAAGCACCTATTACTTCGGTCCCACGAAAGAGGGTTAGGTAAAATAATAAAGGAACGAGTCCATAAGCCGGGGTTTTACCCTGAAACAAGTAGTTCAGGTAGGGCTTGTTTACTTACATGTTGGGGTGGTTGAATTCCTCTGTTACTAGGCTAGGAAGTGAGTTACTAGTTATGAAGTTAGTTACTAGACCACCGATTCCCCGAAGCTAGTCACTAGTAGTCAGTAGCCCCCCGATTGCCCTAAGTCTGTTACTCGGTCGGGCGTAGTTTCATTCTGAAATTCCTTATTCCTAGTTTCGAGTTGAATTCTGTAATTCTACACCATGAGTTGGTCTCTGCCTTTCCGACTTGCCTACCTTTCTGGTTGTCTCCTTGTCTAGTAGTGACTTGGCGAGTGGAATCTCCGCTTCCGCGTTCGAACGAAGAAATTCATGATTTTGGTTTACTTGGGTTCCGGTAAAGTTGTTTCATGAAGGGAAGCTATGTCTTTACTCAATCCACTCTATACCTTGTGCTCGAAAGAAAGATTCAGCTCATTGGGGACAATTCCTATGATCTATTTCAAAGAGATAGATTCGAACGCGTTTACGGGAGTGATTGTGTCAGTGTCTGCGAGAGAGGACTGGAAAGCAGGGTGTTGGTAATCATCAAGTTCTGCGCAAAGTGAGATCATGGTTCGAAACAAAGAAATACAATTGCTAGGCTTCATCAATAATAGTGTAGTAAAGACTTAGGAATGATAGAATGGTTCGAAACAAAGAGATACAATAGCTAGGCTAGAAAGAACTGTATGCATATGGATTTACAAGCAAGAACTCAATTATGGGTAAAAACGAGATAGTTGTTACGATTCAGTTCAGTAATCTAAATAGATGAAAGTAATATAAATCGATGATTATTTCCGTCATATAGTAATCTAAGAGAATATATAGATAGAGTAATATAATCGAATATATATAATAATGGAATCTAAGAATCGAATATCGGAGTGATTAGTGACTTCGGACCGTAGCGCTGGATCTTAATGAGAAATGAGTAAGAATTCATTGGTTGATTGTATCATTAACCATTTCTTCGATTTTGTGCGAGGAACTTCCCATGAATCCACTGCTTTCTGCCGCTTCCGTTATTGCTGCTGTATTGGCCGTGCGTGGGGCTTGCCTTCCATTGGACCTGGAGTTGGCCAAGGTACTGCTGGCAGGCCAAGCTGTAGAAGGTATTGCGAGACAACCAGAAGCAGAGGGGAAAATACTAGGTACTTTATTGCTTAGTCTAGCTTTTACGGCAGTAAGCTTTAACAATTTACGGACTGGTCGTGGCGTTACCGCTTTGATTTGCGAATCCTTTGGTTTCATCCTGATAAGTCCAATAAATGGAAAAAGGTACCTTACAATACTTTATTTCTGAAAATATATACCTTACATACTTTATGATTTTATTAACTTGAACTTGGAATTGCCCTTTGCTGCTTAGCTTATTCTATTTATATTAACACTTGCTTGCTTGACTTATAAGAACTTATTTATTTGTTGAGACAATACGCCAGGCAGGGCTGAATTGAGGATGAGGAATTACCAGACAGATGAGCTTGCTTTCTGCCTTTCTGTCCTTTCCTTAGCGACGTACAATAGAAAAACATTGATATGAGTGAGATCTAATCCATAATCATATATATAGGTAGGGTAGCATATGATAAATGGACATTTTGTGGATTCTTTCGGTTCCTTGGGGCACTGGCCATCCGCTGGGAGTTTCGGGTTTTCTACCTTTAGCAACAAATCCAATAAGTGTAGTGCTTGCTTGGTGTATAGATTGATTTAGGAAAGGGAGTGTGTGCGAGTTGTGTATTTCAATAATCGGTTGGCTAGCTTCACTTTATTTATGCTCCTTATAGTAGAGTAGTGTAGTAGTATAGTCAAAGTATAGTAGTAGTATAGGCAAACTTGATGCTCCTCTCCCTTGATAGTCGTAGGATAGTCAAAGGTGCACGATCTCGACGAATTACTTCTTTCTAAATAGAATCATAATCTCATATGTCAGGAACCATAGCATTTCGTGACTTATAGGTAAATCCGCTTTGCTTACAATTCTTTATTTATTGGCTGGTCTAGTCCTCTTGAGATTCTGGTCTTGTATCATCCGTTTTTACATCTTTGAATACAAACAGAAAGGAGAGGGCAGGCTCATCACATGAAAAAAGATAGATTCAGGGAATACCAATACCATAAATCCAATCAATAATGGAAATACCATAAATCCAATCAATAATGGAGCGTGAGAGCCAAATGAATGGCAAGATTCTTGTTTGGTTCGGGAAGAGATCCTGGAAGTTTTGAAATGAATGGTAATCTAATAGACTATAATGAAATGCCTAATGTATATGAATTAACCAAAAGAAAGGATTGGATTTGGAGTACTATTATAAATGCAGAAGAATCTAGTAAAGGGGCCTTTGAGCAGCTCGAAGGAAGGAAGGAGAGGAGACGATTAAGAGCTTGTGTTAAGCAAAGAATCAATAGATCACCTTTTGAGGCTTTTCCCCTACTAAATGAGATCTTCCACTTTATATAGGAAATCAGATTCAACAAGGGATGGCGCCTAGACTCTTGATTTCACCTGTTCGATTTGGAGTATAATCCAAGTAGTAGTAGTCCTGGTTGACAGCAGGGCAAAATGAGGACTCTGAAATAACACGTTAGAATTGATTTATTACTTGCTATGTGCTCGGGAGTCGAATGAACAGTATTAGTTTACAGATGAGAGGCAGCCCAACCATTAAGGACAGAGGCTGAGTCGGCTGAAGGTAGAGAAAAGTAGTTGATTGTCTGCTTGGCTGTTTCTGTATTCTTTGTTTCGAGTTTCTTTCTTCATACCCTGGCTTCCCATTATTCTCTTATTAGTTCCCATTATTATCTTATTAGTAATATGCTGACTTACTATTATTATTCCAACCAACCTTCTTCCTGTCCTTAGTTATTATTCCAACGACCCTTCTTCCTATCCGGAGTCTCATGCTTTCCAGTGGAATGGAAGTATCCGATCCAGTGTTCGTCAACTAGAAACAAATGAATATAGTAGAAGCGGGGCCAAGCAACCTATGACCAGTAAGCCCCTGAAAGAATTAATTACTACCTTTCAGAGCAGTAAAGTATAGCGTATAGCACCGCTCGTAGCCAACAACAAGAGACTTTCCTTTAACCTAACTCAGGAGTTTAGCCCCGGTTTCCGTCTCCAAGATCATCTGCTAGATCAGGTAGAGCAGGAACAGGTAGAGCTGGATCTAAAGAAAAGAATGAAGCAGGAGGCTCACTATGATAAGGCCAGAATCCGGAACTACATAATGTATTAGGGATCACAAGTCCTGTTTTTGGTGTTCGCCTTTACGGGGGAGTATAGAGCTTTACTGTAGAGGCAAGAGCTGTTCTTGTTTCATTCCTATACTAGGGCAGGCTAAAGCCCACCGATTGCCCGATAGACTATAGAGTGGGGACACAAAGACGAAGAATGTAACTAAGTAGTAACAGAATGAGAATGGGGAGTAGCAGGCCAGTTGCAGTTCTCAGATCTTAAGGGGGAAGGAAAGAAAGGGGTTCAGTTCCAGTGTTTGTTGTCGACTTGTCTCCTTGTCTAGTAGTTGCTTGTATGGTAATAACTCTCAAATAGCAGGATTGTTTCTTACTAGTGGGTTAGTTACCGGATTCTGGGTAGTTACCTTATTATAGTTAGTTACCCTTACTCAACTCATCGGCATAAGATGTATAAGAAGTGAGTGTAGTAGGATTTCCAGTGCTTTATACCGACCAAGTCAATACGGAATTGAAACAATCCCTTCCCTGACGCCTTGCCAAACAGTTATTTCATCCATCTCTTTACTTTGATGATGTAGATTGATTTCGAGCCCTGAAGTGAATGGTGCCAGTTCCTGTTCCGTTTTTTGTCTACGAGTTCTGTTGCGGTAGCTTTGCCAAGATAATCATATATAGAGGAAGAAGCCCAATGTTAATCCGCTGAAGCAAGGTATCGTGGAGCGAGGTTCGGTGCGCCACTACAAGGTAAAGTTTCAAGCTCCGGTAGAAACAAGGTAAAGTTTCAAGCTCCGGCTATTTCCTACCCTACCTCGGACAGAGGATGTCTTACTGTTGCTCCACTCCCTTCTCCCTTAGTTAGAAATTCCATTCTTGAATTCTTACCCTTTCACTCCGTTAGGTAGGTTCGTTACCTCAATTCTATCTAAATATACGCTAGATCATTAGCGGGATAAGAAGAAGTGTGAGCTCCCGACAAAGAAAGCACTCCGCCAAGCGTATACGGAAGGTATCAAACTACTGATCTAAAGTATAGTACCCCGCACAAAGAGGATGTCTTACTGCTGTGACTAAATGATAAGGCTTTCGATCCACCCTACCCCACCCTGTTTGTTACTTCGTTATTCACAAGTCCAGTGTTTTTGGGGCAGTCCCTTCTTAAGTAGAAAAGTAGTAGTCCTGTTGAATCCCAAACGAGTAGTAGAGTCGTTTCAAGGGTATCAATTATCCGATGAGACTAGGGCAACTCTGTAGTGAAAGTCAGAATTGAACTCAGTCGTTTCATTCTTTGGTCAGCGAGCCCAGCGCAGTGGAATCAGTATGAGTTTCCAGAGGAGTGGTCCGCAAGGTAAGAAAGAGAATCCGGGTTGACTGTTGCTTAAAGTAGTGTAGTACAAGATAAGAGAGGTGGGCAAGGTACGCTATTCAAGTGTTGTTCTTGCCCCTTTAAGTAGTAGTGGTCCAGTGGAATAAGAGGTAGCATAGAAGTTATAAGAGATGAAATAGTATCTAGAGCATAGAAGTTACCAAAGATTAGCCGAATTAAGTTAGTTACGGGAGCCAGCTGCTTGGTTCAAGAAGTATTAGTTGCCCTTATATTAAGTCGGCCGAGCCGGGAGTGATAGTGAAAAGCCTGTCATTTATGAGTTGAGGATTGTTGAGCTCCTGCCGCGCAACATTAGTAGTTGCTTGGCTGTTTGTATACGTGACTTGGCCGGGGTGAAACTAATTCCATTCCACAGCTGAGGCTGCCAATGAGGTATAGGATCCGAGGTTCACTTACTTTGTAGGCTGGTTTACTTACTTTGTTTACATACTAGTTAGGCTAGGGGTAGTTGTTTCATGAAGTTACTAGACAACTGTAGTAGTGGATTGGCCCAGTAGAATCCCTAGTTTTGTGTTCTCTTCTGTTTACAAGTAGTGGTCCTGTTCTGGTTCTTTTTGAATGACTAGTTTGATTCCAATACAAGGGAGTAGTTTCCCTTATATTAAGTCGAAAGAAGCTCAGTTCAGAATTTCACTCAGTAGCAAGAGTTAGATCAGGACACAGGTTATCTTTCTTAATAGTACCGGTCTTAAACTATCAAAAGAACTGGACTCCGAGACCACTAGAAATACTTGACTCGCTCTGGTCACCGCACCGAACTCACACCGGAATTGTGCCTTCCCATTCTGGTTTGTTTAGTAGTTACTGCTTGGTTAGTAGTGACTTGGCGTCTGCTTGCCTGATGAAAAAACCAAGGAAATTGACCTCGCTAGTAGGGAAAAAGAGTTGACGTTAATAAACGAGAAACGAATACTGGCTTTGTTTCATAATAAGTTATACCAAAGCAAAGGAGGATTGAACTTTGTTTCATAATAAGTTATATACAAAAGGAGGATTGAACGGGCAATTTAAATCAAATGTGTTGTTCACACAGATCAGAGAAGGGGATTGAGTATGAAAACCGCTCAAGACACAACTTTATTCCCCCAGAGGCAAGTGGCCTAATTTGGAAAGGTCCGTTTTTGTCAATAAGCTAATTACAAAGGTGCGGCAATTGTTACAGACCTATACTGACATGCCTTTGCCCATAAACTTGGAAAGACTGAAAAAAGCACTTGGATTTCATTGAAGGAGATATGAGTTTAAGGGGGTAGGTAAGGTGCCCAGCTGATAGATTCCAGTTGAGAGTCATATGAGTTAGGTTTCAAGAAAAGAGTTGAGTATCCAATTAGATAATATGATAGATCTGACTGAGTTCAACAAGTTAGGAGTCAGCTCAAGTAACGATACATTAGCTTACTTCTTTTGCGCCGAGTCAAGTCAGTAAACAAAGAATGGAATTTGTGCTCTTTCAACCATGAAGATCTTTTGCCCGAAGGCTTGGAATTGGAAAATGGCATATCATCGGGGCAGGGCGAAAACGAAGTGAAGTGGGAATTCTCCTGTTTAGAACGCTTAAGGCAATAAGTGGTTGCTTGCGTCTTTATGGCTCTGCAAAAGGGTGAACTCCCGTTAGTGCAACAGTATAGGTTTTTCCCTTGTTCCGCTGCGTTGTGCTGAAGAAGAGCAAGGGAGGCCTCTCTTCTTTCTTTTCCACACAGATCCAAATGGCTCCGACACGTCCAAGAGAATTGCACAACTGGCAAAGGAAGAGAATGTGAAGTGACCAAATACCCATAATTAGAGCGGATTGTTGAGAACAGAGACAGCGGAACCCTTAAGTATTAATTAGGTTAGGACGGATCTCTGTAAGGCAAGAATTATTGACTTTTGCAGTCCGCCAGAAAAAGAAAAAGGAGCAGACCGCCTCACTCACACAGCACCTAAATTCTCTGTAAGGCAATATCTTGACTCAACTCAGATGCCCTGTTAGTTCCATTAGAAGAGCCATTAGGGGTGGGTGGTCGAATTCCTCTGTTACTAGGCTAGGCTTGTGTCATTCATATACTAGGGCTGGCAGGTTTAATTACTTCTGTCATTCCAATACGAGGCCCGGGTAGTTCCGGAGAGTACCATCTTTTAGGGTAGTTCCCGAGAGTACTGGCTTTGAGGCGAGGGTAGTGGAATGACTTGCTAGTTAGGAATCGAGTTTACTTACTTTATTTACTAATTCCAATACGAGGGGGCAGGTGAACTTCAGTGACTCGGGTAGGCGGGTTCCAGAGAGGTCGGATAGCCGTGCTCTAGTAGTTACTTTGTTGAGGTCGGCCGGTAGTGAACTAAAGAATCGAGTTTACTTAACACCGGCAGAATAGCTCAATTGACTGAAAAACTCGTTTGATTGAAGATGTGTTTTCCGTCTACTGCCACAGTACTGACACAGTATAGAAAAACATAGGTTCAATTAATTCTATCTTTATTAAGGAAACCAGAATGTAATATATGTGGGTAGGCTCGGCTGGTTTACAGACTTAGTGGGCTGCCCGACTTATAGGCTCGGGTAGGCAGGAAATACTAGGGGAGGCCGGTTTACTTACTTGTTGAAGTCTGTGACTAGGCTCGGGCAGGTAGGTTGAATTCTGTCATTCCAATACTCGGGCCGGGGTTAACACTTATTAGAGGTAGGCCTTGGCGGTCGTAACATTAGTAGTTCCTTGGCAGAGAAATTATATCTGTTCTTATTATAAGATTACATTTCAAATAGTCCGAAAAGCAACTCAACCCTAGTAATAGGAATGTAGAATGAACAAGGAGTAAACAACACGACCCCCCGGACAAAGAATCAACACCACTAAAAGAAAGAATGAAACAGTGAAGTCAAAGAATGGAACTAGCTGACCTTAGCCTGTAGCTCAGTATGACCTGAACTCCTATAGTAGTACTAGACTGTAGCTCACCAATTACAGAATGAAACCAGTGAGTGGAAGGCTGAGACCGGTGAGTCACAGAATGGAACCAGTGAGTATAAGAATGAGACCGGTCGGACAGAGAATCAAACTCACTTCCCTTAGACTTTACCTGTAGCTATGGAGCCTGTAGCAGTGGGGGAACAGACCTAGACTGGAGCTGAGTAGCTCAAGAATGAAACCAGTGAGTGGAAGAATCAAACCACCAAGCAACTACTAATGACCAAGCCACTACTAACGTGGCGCGGTAGCGAGCGGATAAAGCGGTAGCGAGTTTAAGACAGAGACTGAGGGTAGCTCCCCTTAGACTGTAACCACCGACTTAGAGACTGAAACCGGTGGGACAGAGAATGGAACTGGTGTGGCTCAGCCTGCAGCTCCGGGGTCTAAGGCTTGCTCTGCGGGGAACAGAATGAAAGTAGTAGGTCTCAGGCTCAAAGCAGTGAGTTGAAGAATGAAACCAGTAACTGTAAGCCTAGGAACCAGCAGCTAAAGACTGAAACCAAGACTGAAACCGGTGGGACAGAGGCTCAAACCGGGCAGTGAGAGACTGAAACTCGCTTCCCTTAGCCTGAAACCAGTCAATCACAGAATTGAACAAGGTAGACTCGGCCTTGAACTCACTAATGAAAGAATGAAACCCATCAGTCGAAGCCTTAGCTGGTATATCACAGAATCCAACTAGCTTACCTCGGCCTCGAACCGGTCGGACTCAGGCTTCTCTCACCAAGGCTAAGAATGAAAGCCAGTAAGCCCAAGCCTGTAGCTCAGGAGTAAAAGAATGTAGCGGGGTTAGGAGTTCGAAGTTTAGGTCTCAGCCTTGCTCTCAGGAGGCTAAGAGTTGGCCTCCGCTGCTAGAGAATCAAAACAACAACAACAAGAATCAAACTAATACCAATCAGAATCAACTCCCCAGGAGGCAAAGAATCCAACTAGCTGACCTCAGACTCGAACCACCAAGCAACTACGGCTGACCAAGCCGACCGAGGCGCGGTAGCGAGCGGATAAAGCGGTAGCGAGTTACAGTCAAAGAATCAAAGGAGTCGGTCTCGGCCTCTAGCTCAGTTACCTTAGCCTAAAACTAGTACTACTAAGAATGAGCTCACCAAGGCAAAGAATTAGACCACTGAGTTGCAGCCTTAAGCTCAGTTGCCCAAGAATGAAACAAGTTCCCCTAAGTCTCAAAGCGGTCGGGCTTAGACTTAGCTTCAGCAACCTTAGCCTGTAGCTCAGTTAACTCAGAGTCAAAGTAGTGGGTCAAAGAATGGGCCTAAGCAGCCACAGACTACAACCAGTGCTGGGCAGACTGGGACAAGTGAGTGTCAGGCTGATGCTTAGGTGTTTCAGAATGAGCTCCGGTAGTCAAAGAATGCAAGTAGTCGGTCTCAGGCTTAGAGCTAGTACTTAGAATTGAACCAGTGAGTCGAAGCCTGTAGCTCAGGTATGGAGCTCAGTAGCTAAGGTATAGAATGAGCTCCAGTAGCTAGAGAATCAAACCGGTAAGCTCAAGCCTTGCTCTCAGGGGTCTCAGGATGTAACTCAGCTGCTCAAGCCTTGGACCGGTGAGGAGCAGGATGAAACAGGTGAGTTGAAGAATCAAACTCAGTAGCTAGAGAATGGAACCCAGTAGCTCGAGCCTCGGACCGATCAGTCAAAGTCTAATACCTAGCAGCGGCAGCCTCAAACCTATGGGTCAAAGCCTGAAACCGAGCAGTATCAGCCTGTCCGGAGTGAGACTAAGAATGGAACCACTAACTAACAGACTCAAACCAGTGCGGCTCAGCCTGTAGCTCAGCAGTGACAGAATCAACCCTATGAGTATCAGCCTTCAACCGGCGAGTATCAGTCTGTCCGGAGTGGGTATCAGACTCGAACAGGGCAGCTCAAGCCTGTCGCTCATGGGTCTCAGAATGTAACTCAGCTGCTCAAGCCTTGGATCCAATGCCCTTAGCCTGTCGCTCGGTAGCTAGAGACTAAAAGCGGTCTTCAACTCCGATAACTACTAATAGTGAAACCCGAAGCCTTAGCTTGTAATCACAGAATCCAACTAGCTTACCTCGGCCTCGAACCGGTCGGACTCAGGCTTCTCTCACCAAGGCTAAGAATGAAAGCCAGTAAGCCCAACCTGTAGCTCAGGAGTAAAGAATGTAGCGGGGTTAGGAGTTCGAAGTTTAGGTCTCAGCCTTGCTCTCAGAGGCTAAGAGTTGGCCTCCGCTGCTATAGAATCAAAACAACAACAACAAGAATAAACTATACCATCAGAATCAACTCCCCCGGAGGCAAAGAATCCAACTAGCTGACCTCAGACTCGAACCACCAAGCAACTACGGCTGACCAAGCCGACCGAGGCGCGGTAGCGAGCGGATAAAGCGGTAGCGAGTTACAGTCAAAGAATCAAAGGAGTCGGTCTCGGCCTCTAGCTCAGTTAACTCAGAGTCAAAGTAGTGGGTCAAAGAATGGGCCTAAGCAGCCACAGACTACAACCAGTGCTGGGCAGACTGGGACAAGTGAGTGTCAGGCTGATGCTTAGGTGTTTCAGAATGAGCTCCAGTAGCTAGAGAATGGAACCCAGTAGCTCGAGCCTCGGACCGATCAGTCAAAGTCTAATACCTAGCAGCGGCAGCCTCAAACCTATGGGTCAAAGCCTGAAACCGAGCAGTATCAGCCTGTCCGGAGTGAGACTAAGAATGGAACCACTAACTAACAGACTCAAACCAGTGCGGCTCAGCCTGTAGCTCAGGAGTAAAAGAATGTAGCGGGGTTAGGAGTTCGAAGTTTAGGTCTCAGCCTTGCTCTCAGGAGGCTAAGAGTTGGCCTCCGCTGCTAGAGAATCAAAACAACAACAACAAGAATCAAACTAATACCAATCAGAATCAACTCCCCAGGAGGCAAAGAATCCAACTAGCTGACCTCAGACTCGAACCACCAAGCAACTACGGCTGACCAAGCCGACCGAGGCGCGGTAGCGAGCGGATAAAGCGGTAGCGAGTTACAGTCAAAGAATCAAAGGAGTCGGTCTCGGCCTCTAGCTCAGTTAACTCAGCCTAAAACTAGTACTACTAAGAATGAGCTCACCAAGGCAAAGAATTAGACCACTGAGTTGCAGCCTTAAGCTCAGTTGCCCAAGAATGAAACAAGTTCCCCTAAGTCTCAAAGCGGTCGGGCTTAGACTTAGCTTCAGCAACCTTAGCCTGTAGCTCACTTACCTTAGACTCAAACCACTAGCTGGCAGAATGGAACTGCTAACTGCAAGCCTAATACCGGCACCAATCAGAATGAGAACACCGACTGATAGCCTTCGACCAGTAAGACAGAGACTCGAACCGGGCAGCAACAGAATGAGACAGTAAAGACGCAGACTCGAACAGGGCAGCTCAAGCCTGTATAGGTAGCTATGGAGCCTGTCCGGAGGTGGACTAAGAATTGAACTAGTGGGTATCAGGCTTCAACCGATCAGTCAAGGAATGGAACTAACAACTTACAGAATGGAGCTCCCTTCCCTCGGCCTCAACCCGGGCAGCCAAGGAATCGAACAGTAAACAATCAGACTGAGAGGGGGTTCAGCTCAGCCTGTAGCTCAGCAGTGACAGAATCAACCCTATGAGTATCAGCCTTCAACCGGCGAGTATCAGTCTGTCCGGAGTGGGTATCAGACTCGAACAGGGCAGCTCAAGCCTGTATAGGTAGCTATGGAGCCTGTCCGGAGGTGGACTAAGAATTGAACTAGTGGGTATCAGGCTTCAACCGATCAGTCAAGGAATGGAACTAACAACTTACAGAATGGAGCTCCCTTCCCTCGGCCTCAACCCGGGCAGCCAAGGAATCGAACAGTAAACAATCAGACTGAGAGGGGGTTCAGCTCAGCCTGTAGCTCAGCAGTGACAGAATGCATCTAGTTGGTGTGAGCCTCCCCCCGGTCAGTATGAGAGTGCAGCTAGTGGGGCAAAGACTGATACCTGAGCTTCCAAGCCTTCGACCACTGCCGCTCAGGCTTCAACTCGGTAGCTCGGGTCTCTAACAACTGACTACCAGACTGATACTACTGACTACCAGACTGATACTACTGACTACCAGACTGATACTACTGACTACCAGACTGATACTACTGACTACCAGACTGATACTACTGACTACCAGACTGATACTACTGACTACCAGACTGATACTACTGACTACCAGACTGATACTACTGACTACCAGACTGATACTACTGACTACCAGACTGATACTACTGACTACCAGACTGATACTACTGACTACCAGACTGATACTACTGACTACCAGACTGATACTACTGACTACCAGACTGATACTACTGACTACCAGACTGATACTACTGACTACCAGAACCAGTGCACCAACTAACAGAATGAAACCGGTGCTGGGCAGACTGAGACAACAGCTAGTAAGACCCCAATAGGGAGTAAACAGACTTGAACAGGTGCATCACAGCCTGAAGCTAAGGGTGGTCAGCCTAACAAGATCTCCCGCAGTTACAGACTTAAGCAAGGGAATGCAAGACTGAGACAACAGCGACTAAGAACCACCCGCTAGGCAACCGGACTGAAAGTAGTGCATCAAAGGCTTCAACTCGGTAGCTCGGGTCTCTAACAACTGACTACCAGACTGATACTACTGACTACCAGACTGATACTACTGACTACCAGACTGATACTACTGACTACCAGACTGATACTACTGACTACCAGACTGATACTACTGACTACCAGACTGATACTACTGACTACCAGACTGATACTACTGACTACCAGACTGATACTACTGACTACCAGACTGATACTACTGACTACCAGACTGATACAGTAAAGACGCAGACTCGAACCAGTGAGGGCAAGAATGGGACTGGTACGCCTCAGCCTCAAACGAGCTCCCCTAAGACTGGAACCCGGCAGCAACAGAATGAGACAGTAAAGACGCAGACTCGAACCAGTGAGGGCAAGAATGGGACTGGTACGCCTCAGCCTCAAACGAGCTCCCCTAAGACTGGAACCCGGCAGCAACAGAATGAGACAGTAAAGACGCAGACTCGAACCAGTGAGGGCAAGAATGGGACTGGTACGCCTCAGCCTCAAACGAGCTCCCCTAAGACTGGAACCCGGCAGCAACAGAATGAGACAGTAAAGACGCAGACTCGAACCAGTGAGGGCAAGAATGGGACTGGTACGCCTCAGCCTCAAACGAGCTCCCCTAAGACTGGAACCCGGCAGCAACAGAATGAGACAGTAAAGACGCAGACTCGAACCAGTGAGGGCAAGAATGGGACTGGTACGCCTCAGCCTCAAACGAGCTCCCCTAAGACTGAAGCTAGGGGGGTGTTGTTGCAGGCTATCCGGACTGAGTCCAAGAATGGAGCTAGTCAATCTGAGAACGGAGCTAGGGATACTGAGACAGTAATGGAATGACTAAGACTTCAACGAGGTAGTTAAAGAACCAAACCCAGCAGTCCAAGCCTGAAAGCAGCGAATCCAAGACTGAAACACCTAGCAACAGGGCTACAACCACCAAGCAACTACCAGAACCAGCCCACTAACTACCAGAATGAGACGAGCGCCCCTCAGACTGAAACCGACCGGACTGAGGCTGATACCGAGTAGCTCTAGACTGTAGCTCCGGAGTGAAAGAATCAAACTAGCTGACCTCAGACTGGAACCCGGCAGCAACAGAATGAGACAGTAAAGACGCAGACTCGAACCAGTGAGGGCAAGAATGGGACTGGTACGCCTCAGCCTCAAACGAGCTCCCCTAAGACTGGAACCCGGCAGCAACAGAATGAGACAGTAAAGACGCAGACTCGAACCAGTGAGGGCAAGAATGGGACTGGTACGCCTCAGCCTCAAACGAGCTCCCCTAAGACTGGAACCCGGCAGCAACAGAATGAGACAGTAAAGACGCAGACTCGAACCAGTGAGGGCAAGAATGGGACTGGTACGCCTCAGCCTCAAACGAGCTCCCCTAAGACTGGAACCCGGCAGCAACAGAATGAGACAGTAAAGACGCAGACTCGAACCAGTGAGGGCAAGAATGGGACTGGTACGCCTCAGCCTCAAACGAGCTCCCCTAAGACTGGAACCCGGCAGCAACAGAATGAGACAGTAAAGACGCAGACTCGAACCAGTGAGGGCAAGAATGGGACTGGTACGCCTCAGCCTCAAACGAGCTCCCCTAAGACTGGAACCCGGCAGCAACAGAATGAGACAGTAAAGACGCAGACTCGAACCAGTGAGGGCAAGAATGGGACTGGTACGCCTCAGCCTCAAACGAGCTCCCCTAAGACTGGAACCCGGCAGCAACAGAATGAGACAGTAAAGACGCAGACTCGAACCAGTGAGGGCAAGAATGGGACTGGTACGCCTCAGCCTCAAACGAGCTCCCCTAAGACTGGAACCCGGCAGCAACAGAATGAGACAGTAAAGACGCAGACTCGAACCAGTGAGGGCAAGAATGGGACTGGTACGCCTCAGCCTCAAACGAGCTCCCCTAAGACTGGAACCCGGCAGCAACAGAATGAGACAGTAAAGACGCAGACTCGAACCAGTGAGGGCAAGAATGGGACTGGTACGCCTCAGCCTCAAACGAGCTCCCCTAAGACTGGAACCCGGCAGCAACAGAATGAGACAGTAAAGACGCAGACTCGAACCAGTGAGGGCAAGAATGGGACTGGTACGCCTCAGCCTCAAACGAGCTCCCCTAAGACTGGAACCCGGCAGCAACAGAATGAGACAGTAAAGACGCAGACTCGAACCAGTGAGGGCAAGAATGGGACTGGTACGCCTCAGCCTCAAACGAGCTCCCCTAAGACTGGAACCCGGCAGCAACAGAATGAGACAGTAAAGACGCAGACTCGAACCAGTGAGGGCAAGAATGGGACTGGTACGCCTCAGCCTCAAACGAGCTCCCCTAAGACTGGAACCCGGCAGCAACAGAATGAGACAGTAAAGACGCAGACTCGAACCAGTGAGGGCAAGAATGGGACTGGTACGCCTCAGCCTCAAACGAGCTCCCCTAAGACTGGAACCCGGCAGCAACAGAATGGGACCGACCGGACTCAGTCTCTTACCTATTGCCTGTAGCCTGTAGCTATGGAGTAGAGCCTCAATCGGTAGCTTGCAGCCTGTCGCTAAGGAGTCTAAGGCTGATACCGAGTAGCTCTAGACTGTAGCTGGTGTAACTTAGCCTGAAGTCCGTAGCTAGAGCCTTGGACCGCTGCTATGGAGCCTGTAGCGGGGTAGCTCGAGTCTCAACCCAGTGAAGGCAAGAATGAAACCAGTAACTGTAAGCCTAGGAACCGGCAGGCAAAGAATCAAACAAGCTTACCTCAGACTAAAACCAGTACGGCTCAGCCTGTAGCGCTGTCACCTTAGACTGTAGCTCCGGAGTGAAAGAATCAAACTAGCTGACCTCAGACTGGAACCCAGCTGTCAAAGGCTTCACCCACCGACTGACAGAATGGGACGAGTGAGTTGAAGCCTGCTCGCGGGAGTAAACCTGTCGCTCAGTAGTCAAAGGTACAAGCTACTCCTTACTTTGCTATCAAAAACACGGGGAAACGCAAATTTGAAGTCCGTTTCGGGTCATCTATTAGCGGAATTGGCTTCGCTGCCAAAAAACACGGGGAAAACGCAAATTTGAAGTCCGTTTCGGGTCATCTATTAGCGGAATTGGCTTCGCTGCCAAAAAACACGGGAAAACGCAAATTTGAAGTCCGTTTCGGGTCATCTATTAGCGGAATTGGCTTCGCTGCCAAAAAACACGGGAAAACGCAAATTTGAAGTCCGTTTCGGGTCATCTATTAGCGGAATTGGCTTCGCTGCCAAAAAACACGGGAAAACGCAAATTTGAAGTCCGTTTCGGGTCATCTATTAGCGGAATTGGCTTCGCTGCCAAAAAACACGGGAAAACGCAAATTTGAAGTCCGTTTCGGGTCATCTATTAGCGGAATTGGCTTCGCTGCCAAAAAACACGGGAAAACGCAAATTTGAAGTCCGTTTCGGGTCATCTATTAGCGGAATTGGCTTCGCTGCCAAAAAACACGGGAAAACGCAAATTTGAAGTCCGTTTCGGGTCATCTATTAGCGGAATTGGCTTCGCTGCCAAAAAACACGGGAAAACGCAAATTTGAAGTCCGTTTCGGGTCATCTATTAGCGGAATTGGCTTCGCTGCCAAAAAACACGGGAAAACGCAAATTTGAAGTCCGTTTCGGGTCATCTATTAGCGGAATTGGCTTCGCTGCCAAAAAACACGGGAAAACGCAAATTTGAAGTCCGTTTCGGGTCATCTATTAGCGGAATTGGCTTCGCTGCCAAAAAACACGGGAAAACGCAAATTTGAAGTCCGTTTCGGGTCATCTATTAGCGGAATTGGCTTCGCTGCCAAAAAACACGGGAAAACGCAAATTTGAAGTCCGTTTCGGGTCATCTATTAGCGGAATTGGCTTCGCTGCCAAAAAACACGGGAAAACGCAAATTTGAAGTCCGTTTCGGGTCATCTATTAGCGGAATTGGCTTCGCTGCCAAAAAACACGGGAAAACGCAAATTTGAAGTCCGTTTCGGGTCATCTATTAGCGGAATTGGCTTCGCTGCCAAAAAACACGGGAAAACGCAAATTTGAAGTCCGTTTCGGGTCATCTATTAGCGGAATTGGCTTCGCTGCCAAAAAACACGGGAAAACGCAAATTTGAAGTCCGTTTCGGGTCATCTATTAGCGGAATTGGCTTCGCTGCCAAAAAACACGGGAAAACGCAAATTTGAAGTCCGTTTCGGGTCATCTATTAGCGGAATTGGCTTCGCTGCCAAAAAACACGGGAAAACGCAAATTTGAAGTCCGTTTCGGGTCATCTATTAGCGGAATTGGCTTCGCTGCCAAAAAACACGGGAAAACGCAAATTTGAAGTCCGTTTCGGGTCATCTATTAGCGGAATTGGCTTCGCTGCCAAAAAACACGGGAAAACGCAAATTTGAAGTCCGTTTCGGGTCATCTATTAGCGGAATTGGCTTCGCTGCCAAAAAACACGGGAAAACGCAAATTTGAAGTCCGTTTCGGGTCATCTATTAGCGGAATTGGCTTCGCTGCCAAAAAACACGGGAAAACGCAAATTTGAAGTCCGTTTCGGGTCATCTATTAGCGGAATTGGCTTCGCTGCCAAAAAACACGGGAAAACGGAAAAAGCTCATGACTTTCAGGTCAGCTATTAGGGGAAATCTTGTTGCTGCCAAAAAACACGGGAAAACGCAAATTGGAAGTCCGTTTCGGGTCATCTATTAGCTAAAATCCCAGTGCTATCCAAATTCCCGTGTTTTGGTGACAGTACTACGGGTTGGTTTCGGAGTTCAGTCTGCTCGCCCCTGTCCGGTTTGAGATCGAGTGTGAGTTTCAGACCTAGTTTCCCGAGCCTAGCTTCAAAGCCCTTACTTTACTCTGCCCTGCCTCGCTCCCAAACTTCAATTCCTTGATCCGAGCCTAGCCTAGTAATAGAATTCAATCAATAACAATAATCCATCCGACTTCCGGTCCTATGGTAGGTATCCTTGAACTACCCCTCTATTTATGGTCCTATTGTAGGTATCCTTGAACTACCCCTATTTATGGTCTCTGTGAACCCAACAAGCCACTGATGAACTCATAGAAGCAGAAGCCACAGAACTAAGCCTAGTAGTAAGAAGCCTTATGCAGTAGATACCGGATCTATCTATGATCTATACAGGACCAAGCCTGACTATCCTAACTCTAAAACGGACCTATCTCCCTCATACGTAAAGAGAAAAGCCTCATTATTTCTCATGGATGCCAAGCCCCACTTTTGTTCCTCGCTCTTAGGCCCCCGCCTTAAAGCCTTTACCCCCTAACTATTAGTCTACCCCGCTCCGCTGTATTACAATACGGAATCTAGATCTTACTTCTCGCTCTCAAGGCCTTTACTTTCTCTTTTCATTCTTTTAGTTGTTCCTTCGACTCTTCAGTTTGAGCTAGCTGGGGAAGATAGTAAAACTTACCAATCCTTACCTAAAGTATTGCTTGCTTATTCATACTGATAGTAAGTCCGTCCTTAGCTACTGATCTCAATTCCCTATCTCTTGTCTCAGGCCTTCTTGAAATCTTAGTAACTTTACTGCTCCACCTCTCCTTACTCGCATTACTTAGTTGTAACTCAAATATGCCTACGCGCCAGGGCAGTTTCCGTCTTAGGCTCTTTCCCTCATTAGCTCCTGTTTCGTCTTGTACTTGTTCCAGATCTGACTTAAACCCACGACTTGCATTCGGTATCTCCTGTATAAGGCTTAGACTACTTACTCCAATTCTCATACTTGTGCCTTTCATTGTGGCTTCGATAATTAGGCTTCGGCCTCACACTCTTGATCTCAAATCAGTAGTTGCCCCTGAAACTTCCTTCTTTGGGTTAGTCCGCCACTCCCCACTTAAAGCCTTGTTGATTGAGGCTAGGCCGCTACTCTTTTTGTTTCAAGTCTGTCGCTCGCTAGCTTCCAAGCCGTACTTCGTTAGCGGAAAACTCACTTCCCTGTATCCAAGTCGTTATGTCCCCACTAACACTCTTGGGCTCCTCTTACTTTCACTCTGCCTTTCCTGTCCCTAAGTGCACTATTCCTTTCTCTTATTCTTGTATCCCTATAGCGCGCTTCAGTCTGATAGTTCGTAATCTAAGACTAGCTACTTGGTTCGCGTAGTCAGAATTATAAGCATAAGTAATAGTCCAACTCGAAGGCAATAGAGACAAGTCAATCATTCAACAACACAACCTTCCACTACCGATCGAAATTCTCACTCTTCTGTGGGAACCTCGGCCTGCCACTACTTACTTGAAAGCTGACACTACTGATCTAACATCTTGCCCTCCCGTTTAAAACAAGCACCAAAAAAGAGGAATGACACTGCTAACTCTTATTCGAAAGCTCCTTCTATATAAACCATCCAACTACCTTTTTCATTCTTATCGGGTACTTGTTCTTGCCTGTCATTCCTTTCTTCAAGTATTTATTGAAACTATGAGCCTTCTACTCATAACTCAGGAGCTCAATAAGAACGGACCCGGGAACTCAGACTTTACCGACTTGCTTTCATTCTATAGCAGCTGATCCCAACGCTCTAACCAATGTCAACAGGGCCGACGACCTATGAGAATGGCACTAGTGCTTCTAATACAGGATCTTAGAATAATGAATTGAACACAACCCTGGGAACTTTGCCTTTACCGACTTGCTTGAAAACTGGATCTCTGCCCCCACTCTTTAACCACTGATCCGGATACTGTCATCCATTGCTCTAAAGCCCATACGACTGACTTGTATTCCCTATTTCACTAGTTAGCTTGCTTCCGCTTTAGCTAAGCCTTACTCTCTATCTCCTAAGTCTGACTTTCCGCCGCCTATCAGTATATTTCCCCCTTCCTTCACTCTGGAGCTACTACCTTATATTCCTTAGCTGCTGATCCGGGGATCTTAGATTTAGTACTTTCACCCCCCACCGTTCACTCTGCTACTACTACCTGTAAGAATCAAACCATGGCTAATAATAATGGAATTGGCCACACGCTTCTAATAGTTGCACTCGGAGCTCAGGCTTCACTAGCCGCGCGATAAAAAGAGAATCGAACTATGACCTCTTGGACTGAAGTCGAGTATACTGGTCTCAAGTCAGATACATCTTCTCCAGCTACAAGGCCTATAGGACCAATAGACAGAATTTACCTGCTACTGATGAGAATGAGAACACGGAGAACAAGGCTTTTCACTCCAAACTGAGAATCAAAAACGAGGAGGTTGCTGCAGGAATGAAGTCCTCCCTATAAGACTGAACTACTGTACGGAGATAATGGAGCAGTGCCCCCACAAGGATGAAACACTGCAAAAAGTAAAAGAATCAATACAATATTCAAGAAAACTAGTGTAGTTGCCGAGGCTTTCATTGCTGCTAATAAGGCTGCGACTCTATACCATAGGGAAAGAAAAGCACTACTGATCCCAAGGCTGACTACTATTCTCCCGCTACTGATTCGGATTGTAGTTACTGAACCGGTATTAATATAAAGAAATCAATTACAACGGGAAAGGATCCAACTCAGTGGTACTTACCTTCCTTGCTTTTTGAACTGGCTTGAAAACGGAACCTACTGACCAGTATTCTTTAACTGCATGGAACTCGACCCTTGCTTCTTTCCTTGGTTATCATGCTTACTATACTTGTTCTTAGACTTTTCCTTCCATACCAAATCCTATTACTGAAACCACCCCTACAGGGCAAGTGAGCTCCCCGAACCACCTTGCTACTACTTATAGCCTGTCATTCCTGTCTGAAATGATCACTTTCCCCCCTATGGGGCTTAGAATCCTTTGACTTGCATGCTTTAACTGCTCACTGTAATTCCATCACTACTCGCACAGGTTCTTACTTCTGTCTGTAATTCGGACTCTCTATACTCTTATTCCCAGGGAGCCAATAGGAGATTAGTCTACTTGGAACAAAATCCTACTCATTTCATTCGAACTTAAGAGTTGTTGTTTGTTAGGCACCAGTGTAAGGGTGAAAGCAAGTATAGTAATACTAAAGCAAACAAGCAAGATAGAGGCCCTGCAGAGAGCGAAGAAAAGGCAGTCAAGCAAGACGGATATGCAGTAAAGTCAGAATAAGGTTTAGGCAGGACAGGTTCCTAGGCAGTAAAGCAAGGATCAATGCCAGTGGTCTTATAATCAAAGTGAGGATAGTCAGCCTAGTTAGTAGGTTTCTATTCTTATATTTCATAGTTAAAGAAAGAAACCCCTAACAAGAAAGGAAGATTGAAAGACCCACAGCACAGCAGGGAAGCATGACACTTTTCATGAGCTGGGGCAAAAAGAAAGAATAAGTTCTTACACATTCACATTGTCTTTAAGGCTTCTTTGACTGTGCAAATGCTGCTGTTCAGGCTGGATCGACAGTGGTATCTATTTTACAGGAAAGGCGGATACCATCGCTGATCGTTATTTGCAAACCCGGGCACTGAAAAGGCGAGGCTCAAGTGGGCTGTGCAGGTGTAGTTCCCGACGAAGAAAAGAAGCAGTTGATTGATCTTTAGCTGTAGAAAGTGGAGTTCGGGCAAGACTAAATGCTAATGCTTACTTATTGGGGTAAAACGCATTAGGCTAAAGTTGGCAATGCTCTGTTACTTTCCTATCCCCTTATATAAATGAAGTAATAATTTACGACTTGGACCACTTAGCGCATCAAAGCCGGATCCTTCTTTTGGTCTAGGATACAAAGCTAGAACTTACTATCCTTTCTGAACCGCCAACACTCGATTCCACAGATGAAACACTCGCACCCACTGCATTAGCTTCAACACACGTCATTTCTTTTTTCGATAAGCAGGAAAATCTTGGAGTTCTTAAGATTGCCCGAATAAGTGAGGAACCGGACTAACACGCTTCAGAACCCTTCTTTCGAGTGTAATATAAGTATGGAATTTGAGAGCACTTTTCCTCTTTTGCATCTAATCCTTAACTTCACTTGAGAACAGAAACGGACTTTCCATCTGAAGCAGTAGAATGGACTGTTCTAGTTTCATGCCGAGAAGAAGTAGTTGTTGTTTGTTTTGGCAATTAAAGAATCCGCTGTATCGTCAACTGGAGCAGGAGAATAAGCAGTGATAACTCAACGAGCTTGTTTCATTTCTTCTTCTTATGCCATTCCACTCGCTAATGCACTTTGGCTTTCATAACTTGCTTGCCGGCGGCCCACAACAGAATGGATTATTCGCCTTCCAACGGGGAGTGTGCGAAAGCTTTTACTTGTTCCCTTGCTCTTTGACTTTTGGAATGTGAGTTGGCCATAGCTTGTTCTCTTGCTTTTTGACTTTTGGAATGTGAGTTGGCTGTTGCTAGTTTGCTGGAAGTGAGAATTGATGCAGCCGAACCCTTAACTACTGCTGTACTCCACTTTATACCCGTTGCTTTCGATCTACCTGTAGCTTTCGATCTCAACGAACAAAGGACCTTAGCACTTGTGATTGTTGGGACAGTTGAGTCACTTACTATATGAGGCAAACAATCATGAAATTCATCTCTATCTCACGCATGGCATACAAGAATATAGGAATGGAGATCTAATCTCGCAACCCGGCGGCAGGAATTGAGAAGTCAAACAGGAAAAGATCGTAGTGCAGAAGCTCCTTACGCTCACACGACTAACGCTAACAACTGAACCTCTGAGTGGGCTGGACTGGAGATGAGGTTTATGGAGAGCTATACTGAACCTAGTTGTAGAAGTACGGGCAAATAGGGCTTTCTTGGCTTTTACTTCGGATTGAGAGTTTAGGGCTTTCCGCCACAAATAATTGATTCTTTCTTTCCCTTGCCCCGAGTCAATCTTTTATGGAGCCTTTCTTTTCTACTGCGGATGATCTGGTCGATTCCACTCTCACAGGCAATTCATAAGCTTACTTTAGCACTGCTTCTATATGGGAAGGATGAAATAGGAAGGATGAAACAAGAACGAACAAGAACTGGAACTGGCCACTCACACCACTTCTTATCTCGCCGACTCACACCCTAAGAGACTCTACTTGAATGGAATTTGCTTATTCTTCTGATCGAGTCTACTTAGCTCGAACAGCGGATTCAGGAGTCAATTACTTTCTTTGTTAGTTAGTTCAAAGTGCTGTTTTCATATCCCTCTTCTCTTGCTTCTGCTTGCAAACTCGGGCTTCCGCAACGGCACGCAACGGCTTCTTTCGTTTCGAACAAGAACTCTACTCGTATACAAGGAAAGCCCTCTACAAAGAGTATTTCGCAATAGGCACCCGTAACTAAGTACTTTTCGCAAGAAGCACCTGAATAAAATAGACTTCCAGAAGTGGGCATCCGATCCAAATCTACTCAAGGCATACCGAAAGAAGCTCACGTTAACCCCGCAAAAAGCTCAAAAACGCACTTTGGCGAACAGCTGACTTGACTCACATCTGACTGATTGATTCTCTAGCTCGGGGCTGGATGCTTCTTCTCAATAGGCTTGAAGCACCTTCCCTTTCTTTTGTCGAACTCCGCTTTCAGGCAAGAATGTAATTTAGAACTCACTCTTACTCGAACCCCAATTCTATACAATAGCTAAACATTGCTTGTTTCAACATAAATCAAACATTGAACTCATCGAGCGCAGAAGTGAGTAAACACACTGTCCTTACTGACATTGTATAGAAAATATGGTAAAGAAACATCCCTTCCTTACTGACATTGTATATGAGAAACTGTAAGCCCTTCCTTCCTTTCGAAATCAATGTAATCTTCCTTGCGCCTGTAACATGAGAAAAAAGAAAGATCTTCTATTGTTGCCAACACTCGAACCTTTCACCTCTCCATATGATGAAACAAGAACTGAAGTACAAGAAGGCCATGAACTTACCGCAGCACAAGCACCGAACCAACAAGCAACAGCACTAGTATGGGAAAACTGCTATTCTCTTAGGCTAGCACCCAACCCCATACTTGAGGAACCGACAACATGAGCACCCAACCTCTAAAGTGCGAAACCGCTGGCCGGATACCTTTACTTTACTCGCACAAGAACACGACTCGTTTAGAAGATAGCGAATTTCCATTCCAGAAGTCGTTGCGCTAACACTTATTGAAGCTGATGCTGCTGATGCTGATGCTCACTCCGTTGATGCTCACTCCGCTTTCAGTTGCTGATACTTTTTCTTCTCCTGCAGATGCTTTAGCCTCCTCTGATCCCCCGAAAACTGGAATTGTAATAATGCAAGTTCAGGCACCTTTGAGCGAGAGAAACTAGAATTGGGTGATGGTTCTCTTGGCTTGGCGTATTAAGAGCTCTCTTCCATTCTACTGACACCGACGACTCTCTATGATTAGACTAAAACGATACCGCTAGCTTACCATTAGCACCCTCTCTCTTTCTTCTCTTTAGCACCTTAGCGCTTTCCCACTACTCGCTTTTCCGCCCTTTCTTATCCATGGCCTGCTGAATAACTTCCTGCTGCCTAGTACTCAACTCGAGCTAGCATTCTCTTTTCAAATCCCGATTATTACACTCGATCGTCTAGGAGAAAGTGCAGAGCATAGGAGATGTAACCCGAGGGCGAAACTAAGCTGCTGTTAGCTTGAAGAGGAAATCCGTCTCATAGTTGCCTCATATCAAAGCAAAGCTCTTTCTTCTTATCACTGAGGCAGGCCAGGCCCCTTTTATAGGGTTCGAATTGTTGATGTGTTCTACGCCTACGCATCCTATTGCTTTTCCAACCGGGCAGAAGGTAGAGGGAAATGAAGCAAGTAGTTTCAGGAGCAAAGCAGGGTCGGGCTAGCAGCATAGAACTTTTCATTAAAGCTTCGGGCTGAGAGGGAGCGGAAGAACAACTAACTAACGGCGCCGGTACCTTTTTTCTCATTTATTGGACTTCACAGGAAGGATGAAACAAAAGGATTCGAAAATCAAAGCAAAGCGGTAACGCCACGACTAAGGGAATTGGAGATGAAAAAGTAAGTTGTAAGATTGCTTTGTCTTGGAATGCCCTCCTATCTAAGTAAGTACTGTACAGGAGAGGTAGTCGACGATAAAGAAGCTGTTACGAGAAGAAGATGGTCATGTTAGTGCTTTTCATATTGGATTGAATGTCATATTAGGAATGGCTTTCACTCGGCTCCCGCTAATGAGTTCTGTGGCCCAAGGCTTTCCTTTGTTTCTGGCGAGGCCGCTAAGGCTTTCCTTTTCAATGCAATGGAATTGGATGAGACTTAGTCGTTAGTAGGAGCCCAGCCCCACTTATTAAGGCTGCTTGTTGGCTCTTAGATTAAAGTGATAATTCCACTGCTTGTTTCAATTCCAATGCTTGTTTATAATGCTTGTTTCAATTCCAATGCTTGTTTCAATTCCAATGCTTGTTTCAATTCCAATGCTTGTTTCAATTCCAATGCTTGTTTCAATTCCAATGCTTGTTTCAATTCCAATGCTTGTTTCAATTCCAATGCTTGTTTCAATTCCAATGCTTGTTTCAATTCCAATGCTTGTTTCAATTCCAATGCTTGTTTCAATTCCAATGCTTGTTTCAATTCCAATGCTTGTTTCAATTCCAATGCTTGTTTCAATTCCAATGCTTGTTTCAATTCCAATGCTTGTTTCAATTCCAATGCTTGTTTCAATTCCAATGCTTGTTTCAATTCCAATGCTTGTTTCAATTCCAATGCTTGTTTCAATTCCAATGCTTGTTTCAATTCCAATGCTTGTTTCAATTCCAATGCTTGTTTCAATTCCAATGCTTGTTTCAATTCCAATGCTTGTTTCAATTCCAATGCTTGTTTCAATTCCAATGCTTGTTTCAATTCCAATGCTTGTTTCAATTCCAATGCTTGTTTCAATTCCAATGCTTGTTTCAATTCCAATGCTTGTTTCAATTCCAATGCTTGTTTCAATTCCAATGCTTGTTTCAATTCCAATGCTTGTTTCAATTCCAATGCTTGTTTCAATTCCAATGCTTGTTTCAATTCCAATGCTTGTTTCAATTCCAATGCTTGTTTCAATTCCAATGCTTGTTTCAATTCCAATGCTTGTTTCAATTCCAATGCTTGTTTCAATTCCAATGCTTGTTTCAATTCCAATGCTTGTTTCAATTCCAATGCTTGTTTCAATTCCAATGCTTGTTTCAATTCCAATGCTTGTTTCAATTCCAATGCTTGTTTCAATTCCAATGCTTGTTTCAATTCCAATGCTTGTTTCAATTCCAATGCTTGTTTCAATTCCAATGCTTGTTTCAATTCCAATGCTTGTTTCAATTCCAATGCTTGTTTCAATTCCAATGCTTGTTTCAATTCCAATGCTTGTTTCAATTCCAATGCTTGTTCTCAATTGACTAGCTAACCAGCCCTCTCTTGCGCCTCTCTGGCTCCTATAACTCTGAACTCCGGACTCAGAATTGAACCCACGAGTATCCGCCTGAAAGGATGGACAGTGAGAATGAAACGAGCTCCCCTAAGTCTCAAAGCAGTAGGTATCAGACTGAGCTCCCGGAGTCTAAGAGCCAAACAAACCAGTAAGACAGAGAATCAAAACCAGTAGCTCGAGCCTGTAGCTCTGGGGACTCAGCCTGAAACCGGTCAGCTCGAGTCTCTCCTATCAGTGTCTCAGCCTTGCTATCCGGAGTGAAAGAATCGAAGTAGTAGGTATCGGCCTTAGCTTCAGTAGTCAAAGGTACAAGCGACTCCTGGAAATGCGTTGAAAAAACACGGGAAAACGGAAAAAATCTGAGAAATCTGGTCAGCTATTAGGTAAAATTGCTTTGCTACCAAAAAACACGGGAAAACGGAAATAATCTGAGAAATCCGGTCAGCTATTAGGGGAATTGACTTTGCGTTCAAAAAACCCGGGTTTTGTCAAAAATTCATGACTTTTGGGTGATCTATTAGGCAAATTTGGGTCACTGCCAAAAAACACGGGAAAACGCTCTTATTTTGACTCTGCCGCTACACAGTAGTAGTTACTTGTCTGCTTGTCTGCTTGTCTATCCGTTACTTGGCCCCGTGTTTTTTGATAGCCGTAGTTACTTGGCCCCGTGTTTTCTTTGGCAAAATGCTAATAGTGCTGCCAAGGGTTTCACTGGGTACTAAGGAATACTGGATAGGGCCCCGGAGCTCTAAGACAAATAGTAGTAATTAGAAGACTGTGACATCAAAGTAGTAATTACACAGGTAAGTAAAACCAGCTAGCACTACCCGAACTCTAAAAGGGGAACCCTCGGCTAGGAACTAGGAAATAACCTACTCCTACTGATAACAAGACTGAAACAGATGCTTCTAATACTTTCACTCAATATATCGAGAATGTCCGAGGGCGAACCTGGAGAATGGAACTGCTGCTAACAGGCTTACCCTGGACACCTAATCTATCTCTCTTTGCTCCAATTCTCACTACTATAAATAAGTCGGAATTAATACAAGCAATTTCAGAATTCATATATGATAATAATAATAAGGCATTGTTTCGCTAATAAATCACTAAGAAATTGTACTATACGAAAACTGATCGATAGCTGTTCAACCGACCTATGAATGAATTAGCGAGGTACGTAGTTGCCAGGATACCCTCGTTTCATGGTCGAGGTACGTACCTTCTATTTCTATGAATGAGAGCTATGTAGCCCGGGAAACGAAGAACGAATGGTTCTATCCGGGAGAACATTTCCTATACGAGACCCCGATACCAGTTGCCTGGCCTCAATCAATTAGTTATTTTACTTAAAGAATGTGCTTAGCTACTTTCAGAATGAATGGTTCTCTGCTCCGAACGAGTCACTATAATTGATTGAAGACCGAGTGAACTACCCTTGTCGACCCCTAGTCCAGTTGCCCTCCTAATAATAGATATGATAATGACCTTTGTTCTTAAACTCCCCGCTTGAAGTCCTACTCAACTAGAGCCGAGGCTGCCACACTGCCCTGATATGCTGAAACAAGAAACAAGGGATGAAACCACTCAATGTAAGAATGAAATCGATACTAGAGGGAATGGTCGCACTACTAAGAAGGATCCAGCTAATGGCCTCAACCCTGACTTATTCGTTTCTAAGCCTAGCTATCCTGTCCCTAACTCTGACGCCCTCCCAGTTCAGTTCTTAAACTAATGCCTATGCTATGTGTCTTGCTTTACTTCTTATGAGACCTTAGCCCAACGTCCCTTATTGACCTCTTATTTCCCATTTGAAAAACCTATGCCTTCAAGCCAGTATTCACCCCTAAAACTCACTCCTCTTGCTTTCATTCCGTATTTGAACCTATGTGTATTTCACCTTTGAGCTTGTCATTCCTTCCTATCAGCCTTACGGCCCCAGCCCTAGAGTAGAGGTCTTTATCCCTTTGCTTTCGTTCTGTAGTTACTGGTCTGGGTCTTTGGCTACGAGATTGAGTCTACCGTCCCTTGGGTTTAGTATGACTTTCCGGGCAAACTGGCTTAACTATCCTTTCTTTTAGTCCCCTTTCTTTGATTCTAGTTCTATGGGCTTATTGTTAGATGCACTAGCTGAGTACCCGGAGTGAAAGGTGGGGCAAAGAATGCAGTTGGTGCTTTAGATAGATCGTTTTTTTCTATTGGGTTGGGGACGTCTTCTAAGCATTAGTTTTCTTAACTTGGGGTCTCTGCGTTCTTATTAGCGGTGGCTCTCTTCTCTTCTCTTCTTGTTTTGTTATTGGGAGCTCAGTTCCTGGGTTCGATTCTAGTTATTTGCGGTTGGATTTCTCTTTCTTATTGTAATTCCTAGTTGGTAGCTGTTCTCTCATCAGATCAGTAGTCACTTGATTCTATAGGGTCTAATATTAGTATTTGATAGCCAGGGAAGTCAGCCTATCATCTCAGGTAGTAGTGTCAGTCAGTTTCAAAGCAAAGAGAGGCAGTTTTCACTACAGCGCTAGTAAGCTCAGCTAGAGCATAGGAATTTAGAGCGGAGTTCCCGAATGATAGATGGGATATTCAAACTAATCAAAGTCCAGGAGAGGAAAACTCTCACTCGCGCGCAACTCTACTAGATCAAAGCGCGGATAGTGAAACTTATAGTGTTGAGCTACAGAGTGCAAGTAATCAATTTCAGAATAAGAGAAGGTCAAGTGAGATCCGAGGTCGGCAGCAGTATTCCCCGTTCCTCGGTGAGTTCTTGTATAGTATCGGTGTGTAGTCCAATCCCTTAGGTTTAGGTTCAGTTCCATCAGTAGTATTTCTTTTATTGGCAGAGTCGACTTAGCTAGGTAAGCGAGAGAGCGAAAGCAGAGACCTTTTGAACCCGCTAATAAACAACTAATCAGATATCAGTTAATGAATTATTGTATTATGGAGAATTAACAAACAAGCAAAGCAAGAAAGCTGAATTGAGGGCATAGTTCAGTAAGAAAAGCTGGGAGCAGTGTCGGAGTGAAAGGCATTAGTTTCAGTTCGAAGCTAAGCGCGGATTCACAAGCAAGAATGCCAGGAACAAGTCTAAGAACAGGTAGAGGTGGACTAAAACAATTACAGGTAGTAATGGCAAGCACGGATCTAATTAAGGAAATAAAGTAAGGAGTAGGTCTTTGCTACCGGCAAAGGGTATGTTCTCTTAAAGAGTCAGACTTGGGTTACTGATTGCAATTCCGACCTCATTCTTATTAGCAATAGATCAACTCTTTCCGATACTAATATAAGTTTGCGTGGTTTGAGTTGGTTAGGTTCGACAGGAAAGACAGCCTGAGTTACTAGATTCATGCTTAGGTTCGATTCTTTTCTCTGACCTTTGATCAGTGGTTCTCATTAGCTGTTATTTCAGGCGTTAGGATAGTAACGTTAAATACTGTGTGGAATTACGAAAAAGTCAACGGAACAAGTCTGGGTTTAGAACATAAGTATTGTTGGCGCTGGTCCAATCCTTGGTTTCTCTCTTATGAATTGAAGAAATAGAAACGGAAGTGAGAGTTTGAAATCGAGGAAAGTAGGAGGGTAAGCCGGAGTTATGAGTTGAGGTATTGTTGTTGGCCGGCACTAGCCCAATCCCTTATTATTGGTAGTATAGGTGTAGGATTCCATTCTAATAAGTAGGGGTTTCAAAGCAAAGATCAGTGTCCGTAGCTACGGAATGAAAATAAGGAAGAGCAGGCTAACAGCCAGGTTCGATATCAGGTAGCTGAGGAACCCAAGTAATTAGTTGTACAGAGGAGTGGTGGTCCAACACGTGTACATGGGCATAGGATCCTCTCTATTGAGTTCAATTTTTCATGTCACTTGCCGCTCTTTGTATCAGTACTTGCATTGTAACTAGTAGCAGCATCAGCCTTACCATTTTTTTTGGCAGTGCAATTCTTTCTTTCACGGGTTCGGTCTTGCCAGCATCATTTCAATCCTTCCCGTTAGTAGTGACTTGCCGAGTCTGATTACACCAATCAATATGACTTTAATGTATATATAGGGCTTTTGTTTACCTCTTTCACTCTTAATACCCGCGTCCAGGCTTCAAGCTGGCACGAGTGCCCTCAAACCAACCTCCTTTCACACCTTGTTGATAGTCCGATACTTACTTGTTCTATTCTCAAATTGCTTATTCAGCCTGATGCGTATGTTCCGTTGTTCGGACCTACTAGCAGAGTGGAATTGGAAACTGAGTCTTGCACCGCTACTAGAAAGAATGTTACTACGACAGGCGGACTCATAACTCGGAATGCGATTACTAACTATGAGATTTCAATTCAAAACTAACCGGAGCTAACTACGACGTACTACTATACCTACTATAATTCTATGAGATTCAATTCAAACTACCGGATCTAACTACTACTACTATAAGATTGCGCTACTGCTTCTAAGATCGGAACAAAGGTCAAAATAACAGCTAGCAATACTGTTACTACCACTTCGAATACAACAACCAGTGCTAGCAGGAGTTGAACCACGACTAAGCAGAAGCAACCTAGAATACAGAAAAGAAGAACTAACCCCATAACAACAACCCACAGAAAAGAGAAACGCTATCTTAGATTACTGAAACTGGTAACTAAGATCCAGATCCTGACTCGCTGAAGCTGAACCTACCGCAGAGCAGAGCGCCTTACAGCCGGGGAAGGCGCCCAATGAAAAAGGATTCTTACTACTATATAGCATTAGTAGATTCAGTATTTCGTTTTCCTACATTAGAAACAATTACCACTAACAATAAGAGTTGAGCAAGCAACTGGGGATGAAAACCAATAATAAGGGATTGGACTACCGACTTCACCTGAAACCGCAGCTAGTAAGAAATGCACTGGAATACACTGTATCAAAGAACTACCTAGAAGACATTATTCAGTAGCTTTGCATCCGACCGCCTTACTGTCTCCGAGCCTTACTCACATCGTTCTTCCCTCACAACTACGACTTGACTACAGCCTTCTATTACTTGAACTTTCACCCAGTAATTGTGAACAGCAGCTAATGAGAATCCAACTACTACTTCTAATAAAGAAAACAGAGCTAGAGAACTTAACGGGCTTACCCTACTGTCTATTAGCCCTGACTTTACCGGCTATTGGTCTTTACTTGCTTATTCCATCTTCCAGGCAGAGATCGAACTACTGCTTAGGGGACTTCACCCACAATATGACTTTAATGTATATATAGGGCTTTTGTTTACCTCTTTCACTCTTAATACCCGCGTCCAGGCTTCAAGCTGGCACGAGTGCCCTCAAACCAACCTCCTTTCACACCTTGTTGATAGTCCGATACTTACTTGTTCTATTCTCAAATTGCTTATTCAGCCTGATGCGTATGTTCCGTTGTTTCGGACCTACTAGCAGAGTGGAATTGGAAACTGAGTCTTGCACCGCTACTAGGAAAGAATGTTACTACGACAGGCGGACTCATAACTCGGAATGCGATTACTAACTATGAGATTCAATTCAAAACTACCGGATCTAACTACTACTACTATAAGAATTCTATGAGATTCAATTCAAAACTACCGGATCTAACTACTACTACTATAAGAATTGCGCTACTGCTTCTAAGATCGGAACAAAGGTCAAAATAACAGCTAGCAATACTGTTACTACCACTTCGAATACAACAACCAGTGCTAGCAGGAGTTGAACCACGACTAAGCAGAAGCAACCTAGGAATACAGAAAAGAAGAACTAACCCCATAACAACAACCCACAGAAAAGAGAAACGCTATCTTAGATTACTGAAACTGGTAACTAAGATCCAGATCCTGACTCGCTGAAGCTGAACCTACCGCAGAGCAGAGCGCCTTACAGCCGGGGAAGGCGCCCAATGAAAAAGGATTCTTACTACTATATAGCATTAGTAGATTCAGTATTTCGTTTTCCTACATTAGAAACAATTACCACTAACAATAAGAGTTGAGCAAGCAACTGGGGATGAAAACCAATAATAAGGGATTGGACTACCGACTTCACCTGAAACCGCAGCTAGTAAGAAATGCACTGGAATACACTGTATCAAAGAACTACCTAGAAGACATTATTCAGTAGCTTTGCATCCGACCGCCTTACTGTCTCCGAGCCTTACTCACATCGTTCTTCCCTCACAACTACGACTTGACTACAGCCTTCTATTACTTGAACTTTCACCCAGTAATTGTGAACAGCAGCTAATGAGAATCCAACTACTACTTCTAATAAAGAAAACAGAGCTAGAGAACTTAACGGGCTTACCCTACTGTCTATTAGCCCTGACTTTACCGGCTATTGGTCTTTACTTGCTTATTCCATCTTCCAGGCAGAGATCGAACTACTGCTTAGGGGACTTCACCCACAAATAAAGCCTGCCCTTACTACACTCCTATTATGACTTTCCTGGCTATCCGCCTATAACCTCAAAACAAACCTAATACTCCTGACTTAAAGTGCTTATTTCGCCCTTTTTCACTCTTATTAATTAGGGTAGGGACCTTTTCTTTCAGCCTATAGCTCTTTGCTTTGCTTTGCTTCGATTCTAAGACCAATGATCCGGTCAATGTAAACGAGACTTGTAACTAGAAACTTGTAACCGAGCTACTACTATTAGAGAATTGACTAGTGCCCAGCAGGGCTAAGCCCAGCCCACCAATACAAAGAATCAAAAAGGAAATAAGACTTTCGTTTCGCTACTGAACTAAAACCGACCTTTCCTGTCTCCTAAACTGCTCTAATTGCTAAAAATCCTATATTAAGGCCAACAAGCCCTTAGCTCATTAAGTCAAATAACTCTATATCTGGGGTGGAAAAAGGCAGCCTCATTGGCACTAGTTAAAGTATGAGTTCGATCCTAAGGTATTAGAAGTTGTAGGCGCATCTCTTGTTTTGAGTGAGAGTATAATCAGCAGTGCCCTTTTCCCTACTCTATCTCTTAATGCGCTAGATCATATCCTTTGTTTTACTTAGAAGCAGTATTCAGAAAGTACCTATTCGATTCTCTTGTTATCAGTAGCGTTCCCTGGAGCACTAGCTCTCTTTATTCATGCCTTATTCTTTCTATTAGTGGGTGTTTCCTCTATTGGTAGGTTTCTTCTTTGTAGTGTAGAGGTTAAAGGATCCCCGCCGCTGTCAAAGGCTCAAACCTGTAAGTATAAGGCTAATACTCGTAACTAGACCACCGATTCCCCGAAGGAGGTATAAGACAAAGAATGCTACTAATACCAAACAGAATGGAACTGGGAACTAGAAGATTAAGGTACGATCTAGTGCATACAAGAAAGAAGTGAAATAATTAAAGCTAACAAGTAAGGGCTTGGCTACCAGTAAATAAGGCAAGGCTGGGTTTACAAAGTTCAATTCTTATCGATATTGGTTCGAGTCTGTTGACTTTGTTGTTGGACTAATGGACGTAAAGTTCAGTCTTTCTATCCGTAGTTGGTTTCCTCGTTTCTTGTTTCAGCCAGTTAGGGAGTAGTCAATTCCTTATTCTCATAGCTAGTATTGAAGTGAGTGTTTTCCGTCGAATTAGCATATTGGTATCAGAATGAACTTAATGCGGCTACCTCCTTCCACTCGCGCAGCTGAATCCAAGACAGTACGGGCAGAGCGAAAGGTATGAGTTGCAGACCAATAGGCAGGAAAGTTATACTCTATCTCGGGGGCATAGTGGAATAAAAGTCCGGCTTGGAATCGATGAAGCAAGGTTGTTACGCCGGGGAGTAAGAGTGCTACGCTTGTGAGTAAGACTCGGCTACCGGGGAAGTGGCTTGTGCTTTTGTTTTGTGCCCCCCTGGGGATTAATACTTTGACTTCTGGGTTCGATTCTCTCTTTGGAGTTAGGAAGTGCTTGAGTGACTTGTCTCTTTACTTATAAGTGATGTAGTTTGCTACTGGATTATTACTTTGATACTTCACTTTAGAGCTAGGGATGTTCGATTCTCTCTTGGAGTTAGGAAGTGCTTGAGTGACTTGTCTCTTTTACTTATAAGTGATGTAGTTTGCTACTGGATTATTACTTTGATACTTCACTTTAGAGCTAGGGAACCCATTCTTTGACTTCTGGGTTGTATCCTTGGGATTATAAGAGGAGCTCATTCAGAAAGTAACGTAACTACGCTCAGCCGGAAAGTACCATCACAATCAATATCTTCTATTAACAACAAGAAGTCTTTGGATGGTTGGTATCAGTGTTCATCGCCCCCACTCGGCCACAATCTCATTATGAAAGTGACTCCGCTCAGCTCATTCTTTTCTTTCCTTCAAGGGGTAACATAGCATTCACTCTTTTGTGCACATATCTCTCATTCTATGAGCGTTAAGTAACTGATTCTTAAGATGGGTTGACTAATTCTTAAAGTAGCTAAGCGCATTCATTGGTCGACAACAAAGGGGGTGCTCGTGCATCGAGTAGAGGTGCGATCAACAGGTCTAGTGGTTCCGATCAACCGGTCTAGGTACGTTCCACTGTTCTCGGCTCGGGGTTTCCAATCCTTCTTTTCCACGCTTAACGTCAAGCAAGCAGTAAAACCCATCTTTCTCGTCTATAAGTTATAGTAGGATTAGAATAAGGATAAGAAGCCTCAGATCATCTAGCTCCTTTCGAATTGCCTGATTGATCTGATTGTCGTGTAGTTCCATAAGCGGCACCCTCACGCTGACTTTCTGGGGTGCTCATCTGAGTTTCTGAAAGTGGAGTGAGAGTCAGGTTACTCAATGACATTGTTAGTAGGTGTGCACTTAGATATGATTTAGAGGAGAAGCAGTGAGGAGGAAGCGATTTGATGAGTCGCAATAGAGAGAAATGCAAATAAACTTGACTTGATACCCGTCATCTATATATGGAGTATTTCACTTTCTTGTCCGAGTAAACCTTGAACTCACAAACGTAAAAGTATTGAACTCAACACCACTTATGGCCCGGCGCACAAGGCAAGGGCGAACTCGTACATAGAATATTGGATCGATGTCGGCACCCGCTCAAGTACTTGCAGGGTATCCGCGAGTGAATGAAATTGAACGATAAAGCTCAGTATTAGCAAGAGAGGGCCAGGCCAGCCCCCAAAAGGAAAGTATGATTTTTTAGGCTTCGCAGCATTTTGAGAGCTTTTTCGTAGGCGACATAGGGGAGAAATTCCATGCGCTCTGTTGAACATAGGTTAAACAACCGGGGCTCAGCTCTGGAAATTGGCATAGCTATTGGCCTTGCTATAAGTTTCGCTACAGCACCTGCAGCTCTAGCTAATTGTCAACCCTACCCTTTTATCCAAGCCAAGTGTGATTGAACTATACCACAAGCCTATAAGCCGCTTCCATAACTGCCTCAGTCACTTAAAGAAAGAGACTCTGCATCTTTGGTAGATAATGCAACTGTATACTTCAAGAAAGTGGATTTACAACTAACCGCACAACCGTAAAGGGGAAAGACATACCCAGTGAAGGATATACTCCCATCAAGATCACCTGCATAATCCGAGTCAACGTTGCCGGCCAAAGCACTTTGTTATGACTGAGTGCGAACAAGGTCCAGAATACAATCGTCTTGGAAGTACAACTTCTTTGTTAGATGTTACAAAAGATTGAGTCCTATTCTGAGTTATACTCTATGAGATTGGAAGATTGAGTCCTATTCTGAGTTATACTCTATGAGATTGGAATATAACGATACATTTCTGCATTTATGATATTCCCAGCATTCGTGGCAGCCTATTGGTCCGAGCGAAAGGATATAGGCAAAAGAAACACTTGCATCTGTCTGTCATTCGTACTCGGAAGTTTGGTTATCTGAGCTAGCCAATGCCCATATTGTTAGTGCAGACTGACCGGCAACAGAAGGAGAGGGTGAATGCTCGACAATCAGGGGAGGCTCTTTTCCCCTTTTGGATTATGTGAATAGTGTTAAGGCCACTAGGACCTCTCCTATACGTACTAAATGGATTTGAGAAAGAAAGAAGAGAAGATCAGTTGAATCCGGTCCTATAATGAATGTAAAAAGAAGAATCCATATAATCGTATGATGAAGATACCTGACGAAATGCAAAGAGAAAAGATCGGGATAGCCGGGATATTTCAAGATCAGATGATCCACCAGGTTGTTTGCTTGCTGGGGAGGGCTCACTCGGATGGGTCAGATACGAAAGAAACAGCCCATAAAAAAGAGATCGGGTGCCCTTTGCCGATGCAGTTCACGATGCGGAGCAGCCAACAAGCGTTGCTAGGTTCTTATTCGTTCGAATCTCTATCCTAGTGGTAAGATGGAAAGAATATACTCTCACCATGTGTGGAGAGTCAAAGATTATGCTGCCTGTTGGAACTATATCCAGATTCGAATAACAAGGAATATCCTTATAGAAGTTGTTGGGCTCTATCCTTCCCACCCACCTCATAAATCTCTGGAGGGAAGAATCCGAGGGTAGCCTGATCGATTAAGGGACACGGGCACTGCCAATTATAAGGTGTTTTCTCATTCCCATAGGCCAGTGGAAGCTATGACGCACACAGCTTTCAATAAAGCGCAGTGAATAATGCGAGCCTAACCAGTGGAACCGTTCTCTTAGATAACGGGTAAGCCGTAATGTAATACAATGTTCCTTGCTTCCTGCTATCCTCATGAGTAATAAGTGAAGTAATCAGTCTCTTAGTCCTAAGTTCAGTAAAAAGTATCGAGAAGAAGGCTACCTCTTTGCTAGTATTCATAAGCTATGAAAGCATGGGAGCTGTTATCTATTTATAGACAGAGAATGGATAGACGGAAACCGCGATCTCCTCTATTTGAATAGAAATCCCATCAGGTTTCACTCAACTCCTGAGATCTATCCCTTGATTTTCCTTTCCTGCCTTAGGAGCTTTTCCATTCTTGAAAGCCTTCTTCCCTGATTCGGATACCAGAAGAAGATGGTCAACCTATCTTGCCTTATCTTCCGTTTTTAAGACAGTATTCCACCTTTCCTATCTGAGTAAGAGGAGCTATTCGACTATCTTACTCTGAGTAGGAAGCTTTTCGACTATCTGAGTAGCGGACTCTCTGGTGTCTGAATTATTTGTGTATCCGGCGATAGTCCGGTATCGCCCTTTTGAATAAGGTAGAGCTAATTTCGTGGGAGTCGATCTAGATTCGAATGCGCACACACACCCGAAACCTTTGGACATAATTGATGCTGTCTTTGCTCAGTCTTGGCCAGTAGTATCCGAGATGAATTCTTTGACCTTTCCCATCTTCCTTGACTCTCATCTTCCCCGCAATCACCTCCGTTCACCTCTAGAATCATCTTTCCCCTTGTCGTAACACATATCATTAATAACCCAAATCCACTTCTTCGATACAGTCAGTTCGCCAAGATTTCTGTTTTTTGGTATGAGATTTCTTGCTTTATTCTTGTATTGTTGTCTTGGGGAAAGACCCCTTTCGCTAAGTAGTATCACATCGGTTCAAACCACTTCGGCCCCTAGGTTCTCAGTCCACGTTCTCTTATGCTACGAATACTTCCTAATCGAACAGATACTAAAACGGATGGATTCAAAAGATATTGATTGGATTTTATGCCAGCGCCGGGGGTTTTTCTATTCTATCTTTCCTCTCTGAGTAGGAAGCTATTCGACTATCTTACTCTGAGTAGGAAGCTATTCGACTATCTTACTCTGAGTAGGAAGCTATTCGACTATCTTACTCTGAGTAGGAAGCTATTCGACTATCTTACTCTGAGTAGGAAGCTATTCGACTATCTTACTCTGAGTAGGAAGCTATTCGACTATCTTACTCTGAGTAGGAAGCTATTCGACTATCTTACTCTGAGTAGGAAGCTATTCGACTATCTTACTCTGAGTAGGAAGCTATTCGACTATCTTACTCTGAGTAGGAAGCTATTCGACTATCTTACTCTGAGTAGGAAGCTATTCGACTATCTTACTCTGAGTAGGAAGCTATTCGACTATCTTACTCTGAGTAGGAAGCTATTCGACTATCTTACTCTGAGTAGGAAGCTATTCGACTATCTTACTCTGAGTAGGAAGCTATTCGACTATCTTACTCTGAGTAGGAAGCTATTCGACTATCTTACTCTGAGTAGGAAGCTATTCGACTATCTTACTCTGAGTAGGAAGCTATTCGACTATCTTACTCTGAGTAGGAAGCTATTCGACTATCTTACTCTGAGTAGGAAGCTATTCGACTATCTTACTCTGAGTAGGAAGCTATTCGACTATCTTACTCTGAGTAGGAAGCTATTCGACTATCTTACTCTGAGTAGGAAGCTATTCGACTATCTTACTCTGAGTAGGAAGCTATTCGACTATCTTACTCTGAGTAGGAAGCTATTCGACTATCTTACTCTGAGTAGGAAGCTATTCGACTATCTTACTCTGAGTAGGAAGCTATTCGACTATCTTACTCTGAGTAGGAAGCTATTCGACTATCTTACTCTGAGTAGGAAGCTATTCGACTATCTTACTCTGAGTAGGAAGCTATTCGACTATCTTACTCTGAGTAGGAAGCTATTCGACTATCTTACTCTGAGTAGGAAGCTATTCGACTATCTTACTCTGAGTAGGAAGCTATTCGACTATCTTACTCTGAGTAGGAAGCTATTCGACTATCTTACTCTGAGTAGGAAGCTATTCGACTATCTTACTCTGAGTAGGAAGCTATTCGACTATCTTACTCTGAGTAGGAAGCTATTCGACTATCTTACTCTGAGTAGGAAGCTATTCGACTATCTTACTCTGAGTAGGAAGCTATTCGACTATCTTACTCTGAGTAGGAAGCTATTCGACTATCTTACTCTGAGTAGGAAGCTATTCGACTATCTTACTCTGAGTAGGAAGCTATTCGACTATCTTACTCTGAGTAGGAAGCTATTCGACTATCTTACTCTGAGTAGGAAGCTATTCGACTATCTTACTCTGAGTAGGAAGCTATTCGACTATCTTACTCTGAGTAGGAAGCTATTCGACTATCTTACTCTGAGTAGGAAGCTATTCGACTATCTTACTCTGAGTAGGAAGCTATTCGACTATCTTACTCTGAGTAGGAAGCTATTCGACTATCTTACTCTGAGTAGGAAGCTATTCGACTATCTTACTCTGAGTAGGAAGCTATTCGACTATCTTACTCTGAGTAGGAAGCTATTCGACTATCTTACTCTGAGTAGGAAGCTATTCGACTATCTTACTCTGAGTAGGAAGCTATTCGACTATCTTACTCTGAGTAGGAAGCTATTCGACTATCTTACTCTGAGTAGGAAGCTATTCGACTATCTTACTCTGAGTAGGAAGCTATTCGACTATCTTACTCTGAGTAGGAAGCTATTCGACTATCTTACTCTGAGTAGGAAGCTATTCGACTATCTTACTCTGAGTAGGAAGCTATTCGACTATCTTACTCTGAGTAGGAAGCTATTCGACTATCTTACTCTGAGTAGGAAGCTATTCGACTATCTTACTCTGAGTAGGAAGCTATTCGACTATCTTACTCTGAGTAGGAAGCTATTCGACTATCTTACTCTGAGTAGGAAGCTATTCGACTATCTTACTCTGAGTAGGAAGCTATTCGACTATCTTACTCTGAGTAGGAAGCTATTCGACTATCTTACTCTGAGTAGGAAGCTATTCGACTATCTTACTCTGAGTAGGAAGCTATTCGACTATCTTACTCTGAGTAGGAAGCTATTCGACTATCTTACTCTGAGTAGGAAGCTATTCGACTATCTTACTCTGAGTAGGAAGCTATTCGACTATCTTACTCTGAGTAGGAAGCTATTCGACTATCTTACTCTGAGTAGGAAGCTATTCGACTATCTTACTCTGAGTAGGAAGCTATTCGACTATCTTACTCTGAGTAGGAAGCTATTCGACTATCTTACTCTGAGTAGGAAGCTATTCGACTATCTTACTCTGAGTAGGAAGCTATTCGACTATCTTACTCTGAGTAGGAAGCTATTCGACTATCTTACTCTGAGTAGGAAGCTATTCGACTATCTTACTCTGAGTAGGAAGCTATTCGACTATCTTACTCTGAGTAGGAAGCTATTCGACTATCTTACTCTGAGTAGGAAGCTATTCGACTATCTTACTCTGAGTAGGAAGCTATTCGACTATCTTACTCTGAGTAGGAAGCTATTCGACTATCTTACTCTGAGTAGGAAGCTATTCGACTATCTTACTCTGAGTAGGAAGCTATTCGACTATCTTACTCTGAGTAGGAAGCTATTCGACTATCTTACTCTGAGTAGGAAGCTATTCGACTATCTTACTCTGAGTAGGAAGCTATTCGACTATCTTACTCTGAGTAGGAAGCTATTCGACTATCTTACTCTGAGTAGGAAGCTATTCGACTATCTTACTCTGAGTAGGAAGCTATTCGACTATCTTACTCTGAGTAGGAAGCTATTCGACTATCTTACTCTGAGTAGGAAGCTATTCGACTATCTTACTCTGAGTAGGAAGCTATTCGACTATCTTACTCTGAGTAGGAAGCTATTCGACTATCTTACTCTGAGTAGGAAGCTATTCGACTATCTTACTCTGAGTAGGAAGCTATTCGACTATCTTACTCTGAGTAGGAAGCTATTCGACTATCTTACTCTGAGTAGGAAGCTATTCGACTATCTTACTCTGAGTAGGAAGCTATTCGACTATCTTACTCTGAGTAGGAACCGGCCGCTTGAATACTGAGAAAAGATCAGTGGGATCCCAAAAGAAAGATGGATTCTTGGATAGCAAGCTCTAGACTTCCCTATAGGTTCTGCAGAGGCAGTGGACGGTGGGGTTATTTCTGATTACTGGTTCCAAAAGCCTTTCATTATTATTTGTAAGATGGGGCGCCCCCTGAGGCATTAAAGAATCCTTCTTTCTTTCATGGGAAACAACCAATCCAAAAGGAAAGGCACAAAAATGGATAGGGGGGTCGAGGTGTCCGTAGTAGGCGATGAATGGAGGAGTCGATCAAGGCAGGAGGTTGGAATCAATGCGGAGTCTTCTATCCCGGCTCTTCCCGGGTTGGTTAATAATTCCTCAACGATTGATTGGGTCAAGATGGATCCTAGAGAGCGAGTTTCCGCCACTATAAGAGTGGGAGTTTCTCAGGTTTTTTCAAGGCTTCCGTATCCGTTCTTTCTGGTTTATCAAAAGAAAAGGTGGAAAGATATCAGCCCTCGTTTTCCAATATATGGCCCGGAAGGAAAAGCAGGTAAAAACAGACCTATTGATTGAACACAGAAAACACACCTCTATTACTTACTTGTGCACCGCTTTATTCAGCATACAAGTGCTACATCGGACGTGAATCAGGAAGCATACTTTTTCAAGCACACATCTTTGCGGTCTTTCTAAACGCCCTTATTATTCTATTTATTATCTTATTATTATACAAAAACGAACCGCCCTTATTATTCTATTTATTATCTTAATTGACCTCGCGGGTAGCCATCGGAAATACCCCGGCTGCACCAGATGCTCAAGGAACAAAGCCTCCACCACCCCACAACGACAGCATAAGATTTACGGAATTCTGCCCCAATGTCTTAAGGTTCTTGCACGCTTTCCTCTTGTCTTGGATTTGGAGGCTGTCCTAATGGAAGCCGGATTTTCACCCCTACGCACCAACACACTCATGCACTGGTAAGGATCAAAATCTATGGACTTAGTTATTAATACTTGGATCCACGCATAATAATGGAGATAGCCAAGGGAGTTGGCATTCCTTTAGTGCTTTACAAGGGCTACTCAAGAAGGAAGGAACCAATGGTTTTGATGCACGGGTTCGTTCTGGTGAGAGAATAAATTGATCAAGTGGAAAAGGATGGTGGACCTGGGCTACAAGTAATGGAATGAATTAAGAAATGGGGGGCAGTAGCCGATACGATAATGAAAATCGCCAGTTCTCTCTTGTTTATGCCTCACTCAAACTGATCCCCTCAGCGCATAATTCTATGGCAACAACTCCATGGTGGATGTTTCTAATTCCATTAATGATCCCTTCATGGTTATTGGGGATTTCAATGCCTTCTCGAACTTAATGGACGGATTTGCATAATATGGTTTCTACTTGTCATTTCATGCATCTTCATTACACTGGGAATTTCTAGACTTGGTCCAATGGTTCAAGGTTGTAAGATCATATTGAAGAAAGGTTAGACAGAGAGAGCTCTTTGTCATCTTGGTTGGATTCATTTCTGGCCCATTAGCAAGTATCTTGTTCTTCCTCTAACTATCTCGGATCATAGCCCACTGGTTTTCATGGCTGACTAAAACCTATCTTCTTTCTTGCTTTGCCTCATACCCGGGCTAACAAACACTTGCACTTTTCTATGCTTGCTTTAGGATCAACGGAAATTGGCTTCGCCCCCGCGGATTCCGTCCTCATCCCCGCCTATACGGGATCAACAGGATTAGCTGTTATCCATTATTGATGAAAAGGTAGAGGCACCAGCACGTCATGCCCGACAGACTCACCTCGCATTGGGGAGATCAATGAACAATGGCACTTACCAAGACCGCCGACACTCAATACTTTGCTTGGACCGATAAGGACTAGGGAGGGGGCTTCACCCAATGCATCATATTCAATGGGTTCAACGTCCTGTTATGAAACCAAACCGTTGGAATCAGAGGATTCATCGAAATATAGCAGCTACACCGAAACAGGGTTCAAAGAAGCAAGCAGATACATGGGTGATAAATAGGGCTTTCAAATGGTGGTTAGCTTTTACAGAAGATACTTGAACCTTGTTTTCCACTAGACCGAATAGGGCTTTCAAATGTGGTTAGCTTTTACAGAAGATACTTGAACCTTGTTTTCCACTAGACCGAATAGGGCTTTCAAATGTGGTTAGCTTTTACAGAAGATACTTGAACCTTGTTTTCCACTAGACCGAATAGGGCTTTCAAATGTGGTTAGCTTTTACAGAAGATACTTGAACCTTGTTTTCCACTAGACCGAATAGGGCTTTCAAATGTGGTTAGCTTTTACAGAAGATACTTGAACCTTGTTTTCCACTAGACCGAATAGGGCTTTCAAATGTGGTTAGCTTTTACAGAAGATACTTGAACCTTGTTTTCCACTAGACCGAATAGGGCTTTCAAATGTGGTTAGCTTTTACAGAAGATACTTGAACCTTGTTTTCCACTAGACCGAATAGGGCTTTCAAATGTGGTTAGCTTTTACAGAAGATACTTGAACCTTGTTTTCCACTAGACCGAATAGGGCTTTCAAATGTGGTTAGCTTTTACAGAAGATACTTGAACCTTGTTTTCCACTAGACCGAATAGGGCTTTCAAATGGTGGTTAGCTTTTACAGAAGATACTTGAACCTTGTTTTCCACTAGACCGAATAGGGCTTTCAAATGTGGTTAGCTTTTACAGAAGATACTTGAACCTTGTTTTCCACTAGACCGAATAGGGCTTTCAAATGGTGGTTAGCTTTTACAGAAGATACTTGAACCTTGTTTTCCACTAGACCGAATAGGGCTTTCAAATGTGGTTAGCTTTTACAGAAGATACTTGAATCCACGCATAATAATGGAGATAGCCAAGGGAGTTGGCATTCCTTTAGTGCTTTACAAGGGCTACTCAAGAAGGAAGGAACCAATGGTTTTGATGCACGGGTTCGTTCTGGTGAGAGAATAAATTGATCAAGTGGAAAAGGATGGTGGACCTGGGCTACAAGTAATGGAATGAATTAAGAAATGGGGGGCAGTAGCCGATACGATAATGAAAATCGCCAGTTCTCTCTTGTTTATGCCTCACTCAAACTGATCCCCTCAGCGCATAATTCTATGGCAACAACTCCATGGTGGATGTTTCTAATTCCATTAATGATCCCTTCATGGTTATTGGGGATTTCAATGCCTTCTCGAACTTAATGGACGGATTTGCATAATATGGTTTCTACTTGTCATTTCATGCATCTTCATTACACTGGGAATTTCTAGACTTGGTCCAATGGTTCAAGGTTGTAAGATCATATTGAAGAAAGGTTAGACAGAGAGAGCTCTTTGTCATCTTGGTTGGATTCATTTCTGGCCCATTAGCAAGTATCTTGTTCTTCCTCTAACTATCTCGGATCATAGCCCACTGGTTTCATGGCTGACTAAAACCTATCTTCTTTCTTGCTTTGCCTCATACCGGGCTAACAAACACTTGCACTTTTCTATGCTTGCTTTAGGATCAACGGAAATTGGCTTCGCCCCCGCGGATTCCGTCCTCATCCCGCCTATACGGGATCAACAGGATTAGCTGTTATCCATTATTGATGAAAAGGTAGAGGCACCAGCACGTCATGCCCGACAGACTCACCTCGCATTGGGGAGATCAATGAACAATGGCACTTACCAAGACCGCCGACAACTCAATACTTTGCTTGGACCGATAAGGACTAGGGAGGGGCTTCACCCAATGCATCATATTCAATGGGTCAACGTCCTGTTATGAAACACAAACCGTTGGAATCAGAGGATTCATCGAAATATAGCAGCTACACCGAAACAGGGTTCAAAGAAGCAAGCAGATACATGGTTATAATAGGGCTTTAAATTAGGATACTTGAACCTTGTTTTCCACTAGACCGAATAGGGCTTTCAAATGTGGTTAGCTTTTACAGAAGATACTTGAACCTTGTTTTCCACTAGACCGAATAGGGCTTTCAAATGGTGGTTAGCTTTTACAGAAGATACTTGAACCTTGTTTTCCACTAGACCGAATAGGGCTTTCAAATGTGGTTAGCTTTTACAGAAGATACTTGAACCTTGTTTTCCACTAGACCGAATAGGGCTTTCAAATGTGGTTAGCTTTTACAGAAGATACTTGAACCTTGTTTTCCACTAGACCGAATAGGGCTTTCAAATGTGGTTAGCTTTTACAGAAGATACTTGAACCTTGTTTTCCACTAGACCGAATAGGGCTTTCAAATGTGGTTAGCTTTTACAGAAGATACTTGAACCTTGTTTTCCACTAGACCGAATAGGGCTTTCAAATGTGGTTAGCTTTTACAGAAGATACTTGAACCTTGTTTTCCACTAGACCGAATAGGGCTTTCAAGTTATCTTTACCTTGTTTTCACTACCGAATAGGGCTTTCAAATGTGGTGACTTTTAACAGAAGATACTTGAACCTTTTCCACTAGACCGAATTAATAGAGTCAACTGCTTCCCCGCTAGCCACAGGAACTTTACCAGACTCATTCAGTATACTTCGAGCCCTAGAGGTATATAGACTCCCACTAGAAGAACCTATCGCCATGAGCCTGCCCCTACGAGAAACTGGAATCAGTAACTGCCTTCGCTACCTGGAGAGCTAAGCAAGAGGATTCCCAGCTAATCAATGAGTAGTGTGGATTTTGGCCCGGCTATGACTCCTGGTTGAGCTTCCTACTCTGATAACTGTCTCCGATGCGTAAAGGAAATCATCTCTCAAGCTAGTGGTGTAGTGTTGACCGCCAACAAAGGAGCTGGTTCAGTAGTGGGAGTCATTGTATCTCTTCGATGGACAAGGCACGGCACTTTCTGATTGACAGTGAGCAGGTCGGTTGACTTCCTTGATTCATGCTCCGTCCCCCTTCTTTCTTTCAAAAACCTGACCGGGAATACTAGGGCACAGAACAGCAGGAACCCATGGTTCATAAAGACGGAGCGGGGATCCATATACAAAACCCTACTTCCCTTGATCAATTTCCATGGGTGAAGCTTCTGGGATGGAGCCAGGAAAGTTCCTATATCTGACCAGTATAAACTCCGACCCTATTCTCTATTGTCACATCTGTCTCCCTATTGGTTTCTTGGCGAAAGGATCAAACAAAGCCATTTGCATCGAGAAAACATTGACGATTCTTAATGTCTCCTTAGAATGGGAAGGTTAATAGTACGTCCGGTACCCGAAGAAAGTAGGCCGGTCCGATCCGAACCCCTGGAACCAGAGATCCATTAGTCCAATTTGTGCAAGATGCGCTTTTGCTAAGGGGAATGCCACCCCTCTTTAAGCTTAAGCGGGCTATACAGAACTTCGTATGATAATAGTAAGTAAATAAGTTGTTCTAACGAAGTTATTACTAATTCCACTAGGAACCTATAAGTTATTATCCAATTCCATTCTTTGTATTGGCGGCTGCTCGTGATTCTATCAGTTGGACTCTCCTTTTCTGTAGGAACCTATAAGTTATTATCCAATTCCATTCTTTGTATTGGCTGCTCGTTATTCTATCAGTTGGACTCTCCTTTTCTGGAACTATTTGAGTGACTGGGTTAGGAAACCATTGGAATCTATATGGAAAAGGACTAAGGATTCCATCAAACTGGCTTCTTCGCTTATCACATGGCCCTTTCTCATCGAAGACAGTGAGCGACATACGAATCGTGAAATTCATTCTATTCATTCCTTACCTCTGATCCGATGAGTCCTGGATCCTCTTTTATCCCCCATCTATTCACTAGGAGAACTTAGAGTTCATAGAATGAAATAGAATCATAGCTTACCATTCTCATTCACTGCTACCTATGAGTGACCGGACCCCCACCCTCGAGTCCCGAGCTGCCCTGAAAGAAGACCAATCACCAACCAGGTAAGGTTGCAAATGCATATCCCCCCTTCTTTCTTAACTATCTGCCATCACTGCCTATTCCGACAACGTGCCAAGCTCTAAAGGCTTTCAGCACGCACGCACCTTTCAAAGGCTTGAAGCACCTTTCTTTTCTCTAGCCTTTCGGCTTCCGCTCCTACTTCGTAAGGAAGTTGAGTCTCCCTTCTTCCTTAGCTGGCACAACATAAAGCTTACTTAATTGTGGCATAGCAAATACTCTCGCTTTCCCATGGCACAACATAAAGCTTACTTAATTGTGGCATAGCAAATACTCTCGCTTTCCCGTTGATTTCCTTCCCTTTCCTCCCGCTTCATCTTTCTCTTTCATCGGCGAACAAGAAAGCACAGTGTTTAGTATTGACACGACTCCACCTATTGAATAGAGAGAGGGCCTCTGACAAAGTAGCGATTCTGGCTTTACCGTCTCCATGTTTATTTGAATCCATCGAAAAAGGCTAATCCAAAATCATCTTCGGGCTATCCTCACTGGTATCCGTGACCTAATACTGGATGAAGGGATATAGTCCGCTTTCGATTAAGGGATATAGTGCGCTGTTCGCTAACGTCCTTCTTTCCTTCATGCGTGACAGATCCAGCTTCCGCTTCCCCCGCTTATTGCTATAGGTAAAGAACAGGTGCTAGTTCAATATCTAGTACTAGTAATATATGTCTATCTGTATGAAATGCTATCTGTGCCTTAGGCCTCTGCAATAACTCTTCTTAACTCCGAAATCCAAGAAGTCCAAGAAAAGAAAAGAAGTGATTTTACCCTATATTACTAAAGATGAGTGACTCTAAGCCATATTCCATCCTTACCTGTGCATGAAACAAAAGCCTAATCCTTCCGAACCACTGGGAACTTACTCTTATTCCTTGTAACAGTCACATTTCTCCTTTTTGTTAGGTAGAGAGAGGGCTAGGCTACCGTTGAACCCATATCCATCTTTCTTTATTTTGTGTATTTACCCATATCCATCTTTCTTTATTTTGTGTATTTATTATATTACTATAGTTAGGAATCCAAGCCTAAATTCGGATGTACACCTGCCTTCGAAAGAGAGCTTCTGATGTACGCCTCCGCCTTCGAAAGCTCCATTCAAGTTGACCAGGATCCTGGAACCCGATTGCAAATAACGAGTCTCATTTCCATATACCTATTCTACTATCAAGCTCACCCTGTCTAGCCCCTCTGGTCGCTTCGATCTTGCTATCCAAACCTCACAATCTTTACTATATCTTATCTTCCGTCTTTTGGTCTCGCTACGTCTCTTTCCTTTGTCCTTTTTCTTATGACCCTGATGGTTCCTTTGTCTTCTTTTTATTGGTAGGGGCCATTGGCTATTTTGCTTCTAAGGGTAAGCAGGATGCCCCCCTTCTTGGCAGACTAACCCGTCATTTCCTGGTGGTCTAACAGAAGACTGGGGTTGGCATTGTTCGGCCCTACGCCATTCTTACGAGGGGCTTTCCCGTTCTAGCTCCCAATTCGGGCTTTCCCGTTCTAGCTCCAATTACGTTAGTTTAGTGCTTTAGCTAGTTATAGCCTTAAGAAGGAAGGGGTTAGAGCCTTCAGAAGGGATTCTAGCCTTCTTAGGGGTAAGCACTTTTTCTAGGACGGGTATCAAAATACGGATTATCCATAGGCCATAGAGAAATTAGGATTCTAAAGCCCTTATCCATAGACAAATACGGCGATTCGGATAAAGTATTACCTCGGGCCTTTCACACTCCACAACATAAGGTTCGGCTTACCTTTATTTCGCAACGGAAATGGGATTGTGGGCGGAAACGAATCTCTAATGGGATGGATTGTGGGCGGAAACAAATTCATATTCATAAATATGGTAAAAGCTCCTTTTTTTGTTGATACTGATAGCTATCCATATCCAAAGAGAGAAATTGAAGATAAGCGATAATGCTATCTCCTTATGAACAAGCTTAGTATCATGTTGCGCGGTAGGGCTGCTCTCCCACTCCCGTTAATGGTTTCCCTATCTACTTATCTTCCCCGTTCCAGAAATGCATTTATGTAGTTACTTGTCTGCGTGGTTGCTCTTAACAGACCGAGTTATCTTCATCCAAATCAAAGGTCAGAAACAGGGGATTGAGCTAGGTCTAATAGAAAAGAAGGTCACAAACCATGCGCTCTAAACTGTCAAGTCAGATCTTATACTCGCGCAACGGCTAACTCTTACTCGTCAGTGAAGAATGGAATCTTGAGAGCGCCTTGTCAAAGAAGGAATTGAGAACAAAAGCCCCCCAAAAAAGTAATAGAATCTCTCCTTTTTCTATATTTGCAGAAGAGAACTCCGTTAGCGCAGATCAATCCTTTGATTCAATAATAACCCACTTATATTCAATACAGAAATACTCAACTTGTTCTTTTGCCGGAGCTCTATGACTCTTTAAGCAAAGGGAAAGCCAACACCTCAGCATGAGAAAAGAGATCATCTTACTGTAGTTAGTCTTTACTCAATTCTATACCTTGTGCAAGATAGATTAGCAAGAGATTGTTTCTTTGTTCGCTCAAAAGATTCAATTAATTCTTCTTTGTGTTTTGAGAGTCAAGGGAAGAAAGATCTGATGCATAAGCTAGATATGAAGCGGGAACAAGATCAGTGGAGTAAGCTGTATCCGGCGTAGGAACAGTAGAATATGCGGGAACTCGATCTTATATGGTATTCGAAGCATTGGCTCTAGTCTTTTTTCCAATAGTCAAGTCTTATCGGCACTAGTTCAATTCGGATAGAGTGGTTCGGTTCGATTCTTTTGTATGTCCTAGCTACATTCCTTCTAGTAAAAGTGTGAACCCAAGGATCGGTGTTTAAAGAATCCAATTCATTAGTCAAGTTCAAGTGTTTTAGACACCAACTCGGGCATAAGAGAATGAAAGCAAGGGTCGTTAGAGTTGGAGCAAGGAAGGGTAAGTTCAATCCAGTTTGATGAGAACAATTCCTGTGTTTAGTTATGACCCGTGTGTTAGTTATGAGTTCCATTATTGTCGGTAGCAGTTCTATTCTTGTTATCTCGATTTCATTCCCTACTTCTTAGTTTCCATTCCCCCGTGAGAACTTGGTTTGTTTCTATGCGTATATCAACTCTAGGGTGCGAGTAAATCCCTTCCAAGAAGTGCACCCTAATTCCATTATGCAAAGAATGAATTTCAGTTGCGCAGGAGGCGTCCGATCCTAATGTAGTAACGAGAATGCAGCCGTAGTCGGCACGTAATCAGTAGTACGAGAATGCAGCCTTATTGCCTTGCCCCGGCACGTAATCAGTAGTACGAGAATGCAGCCTTATTGCCTTGCCCCGGCACGTAATCAGTAGTACGAGAATGCAGCCTTATTGCCTTGCCCCGGCACGTAATCAGTAGTACGAGAATGCAGCCTTATTGCCTTGCCCCGGCACGTAATCAGTAGTACGAGAATGCAGCCTTATTGCCTTGCCCCGGCACGTAATCAGTAGTACGAGAATGCAGCCTTATTGCCTTGCCCCGGCACGTAATCAGTAGTACGAGAATGCAGCCTTATTGCCTTGCCCCGGCACGTAATCAGTAGTACGAGAATGCAGCCTTATTGCCTTGCCCCGGCACGTAATCAGTAGTACGAGAATGCAGCCTTATTGCCTTGCCCCGGCACGTAATCAGTAGTACGAGAATGCAGCCTTATTGCCTTGCCCCGGCACGTAATCAGTAGTACGAGAATGCAGCCTTATTGCCTTGCCCCGGCACGTAATCAGTAGTACGAGAATGCAGCCTTATTGCCTTGCCCCGGCACGTAATCAGTAGTACGAGAATGCAGCCTTATTGCCTTGCCCCGGCACGTAATCAGTAGTACGAGAATGCAGCCTTATTGCCTTGCCCCGGCACGTAATCAGTAGTACGAGAATGCAGCCTTATTGCCTTGCCCCGGCACGTAATCAGTAGTACGAGAATGCAGCCTTATTGCCTTGCCCCGGCACGTAATCAGTAGTACGAGAATGCAGCCTTATTGCCTTGCCCCGGCACGTAATCAGTAGTACGAGAATGCAGCCTTATTGCCTTGCCCCGGCACGTAATCAGTAGTACGAGAATGCAGCCTTATTGCCTTGCCCCGGCACGTAATCAGTAGTACGAGAATGCAGCCTTATTGCCTTGCCCCGGCACGTAATCAGTAGTACGAGAATGCAGGACCGGACCAATATGACATAACAAGAAATCCAACCTGTAGTCCAAGCAGTACTCCTTACTTACCCTCTCTATCAGCCCTAGGCTACTTTCTTTCACTCTGACGTAATTCCCTAAAAGACTAGTAATTCTTCGAGACTAGTAATTATTTCACTAGGGAGTGGAATGCCGTATCTCTTATTTCATCCCCGGACGCATTCCTTTACTATTCTTTTACTTACTGAGTTTCTTGCCTGTGTTTTCTAGTTACTGTCTGCTTGTCCCGACTCCTAGTTTATAGGTGAATATGCCGATCTCGGTGTATGGGTATTATGTAGTGCATCTAGGGTATCAGTAATCAGAATAAGAAGTAAGCTCATATAAGTCAGAGAATCACAAACTCAGCTGCCCTTTATTAGCCCGACAAGCCTTTTATTGCCTTTCCTTTCACTCTACCTACCTTGACTTTCACCTGTAACTAGTACTTATAATGCTGTTCCTCATAAACGGGAATGACAATAATAATAGGGATCCACACACTGCTAACAGGAATAACACCAATATCGATGCGAATTGAACTCTCACTGGGGATTCCACTAACGACTACTGATGATTCAACTGGACCACTACTCCTTTTACTTGTTGGGGCAGTAAACCAATACGAATTTTAATCTGACCAACACTATATTACAATTCGAGTTTTCGTCATGGCGGTAGGGCAGCTCTGAAACTACTCAAGTTATGTCATCATATAGGAATTTCCACTCAGGTAGTACATTTCTACTTAGCTACTGGCCCTGATAATGCATTTAAGCCCAATAACACATAGACCAGTTCTTTATACTATATACTCTTTGCGCTGTTCTTTGTCTCTTGGTGCCGTGCCCAGGTCTCGTCTCCACTGTCATTCCTTAGCCACAGTCCATATGGTCAACTCATGTAAGCCAACTATCAGCCATACAACAATCTGCACAGGAGCACAAGTCATCAAGTTCAAAGAAAAGGACTAGGAACAATAAGTATAGTTCCATAAGAAGGAAGAATCTTCAGTTAATGCGAGGAAGCTGTTTTCAGAGCTTGAGGTGATTCAGTTGTTTACGTCGGTCGCGGATAGAGATCCAATTCATTCTTTGTTGCCCTACCCCTACAGCACGGTTAATGTGATGCTCGAGTTAGAAGAGCGCTCGATGGATTCTATTCCCATTCTTTAGCTCCTTCCCTTGTCCACGAAGTAGGTGATTGGCTTGCTCTTAGTGAATTGAATGGCCTGATTGCCCAACGCCCAAGAGTTGTCGATTCGAAATCCGCTTTCTTGCCGGAATCTCCATTCTTTCTGAAACACTAAGTGGTCAAAGTGGGTTTGTAGGTCCAGATTCCCGTATTGGTCCAGATTCCAGTATTGCTCCAGAAGCTCTTCTTTAAGAATTTGTTTAAGGCTGTTAGCTACTTGGTTACCGCTCTCTCTTCCGTGGGGGGAATAATCTGAGTCTTTGTACACTCCTTATCTTGCACCCGAACAAGACTTAGAGCTAGAGCATCAACTGAATTACCTACTTCAATGGAAACGGAAAACTGCAACACGAGCACCCAAAGCAAAGAGAAGGTCAAGCCAAGCACCGCCCTCACTCCCAGAGATCTTAGTCTAATAATCGACCTCTTTATCTGGGAAACTTGAAGTAAAGCTGAACTCTTACCTCTCTCGTCGCCAACACTCGCACCCAAAGAGCCCTTGACAATATTGCTCCACTCAAGCTAGAAGATAAAGATACCGCTCCCTTCCTGTAGTGGCTAAGCATTCCACATTCTTTATACACGATGACTTGAGCATACGACAACTTGAAGAACCGAACTAGCCAAGCAAGCGACTCTTCGTCGTTCATGGCGGCAGCAACTGAACTGTGTCTTACTTCCCGCTTTATATCCCGCTCCTTCTTTTGTATCTGATACGGAACTTTACTCCAGATATCACTCAAATAATTGCCTTGCTTCTTGTTCTATTGCTTGTTCTGGCGCTGATACACTTAGTATTGTTGGGCCTTGTCCTGTATGAATCATGAAATGGAATATCTCTTGCACCAACAAGCAACTCGGAGTGCTTTGCTTCCATTCGAACTACAAGTAATAAGCCCTTATTTCATCTTCTGAACGAAACTACAAGGAAAGCCACATACAACCTTTTCCTCAAGTACTGTACTATCGATCGATGCCGCCTTTGCAATACTCTAATAACCGCAATCGAATAGAAGTATCTTTGTTCCCTTACTTGTTGAGTGAGGAGTAAGCTTAGCAGTGCGTGCGGTTGGTTTCAAGGTGTTTTTGTAGGCTGTAGCTCCTTGTCATAGAGTGAGGCAATTGCGTTGATCCGGCAGAGCAGTAATAGGTGTTGTTATCCAATTCTAAAAGACTAGTAATTCTTCGAGACTAGTAATTATTTCACTAGGGAGTGGAATGCCGTATCTCTTATTTCATCCCCGGACGCATTCCTTTACTATTCTTTTACTTACTGAGTTTCTTGCCTGTGTTTTCTAGTTACTGTCTGCTTGTCCCGACTCCTAGTTTATAGGTGAATATGCCGATCTCGGTGTATGGGTATTAGTAGTGCATCTAGGGTATCAGTAATCAGAATAAGAAGTAAGCTCCTATAAGTCAGAGAATCACAAACTCAGCTGCCCTTTATTAGCCCGACAAGCCTTTTATTGCCTTCCTTTCACTCTACTACCTTGACTTTCACCTGTAACTAGTACTTATAATGCTGTTCCTCATAAACGCGAATGACAATCATAATCGGGATCCACACACTGCTAACAGGAATAACACCAATATCGATGCGAATTGAACTCTCACTGGGGTTCCACTAACGACTACTGATGATTAACTGGACCACTACTCCTTTTACTTGTTGGGGCAGTAAACCAATACGAATTTTAATCTGACCAACACTATATTACAATTCGAGTATTTCGTCATGGCGGTAGGGCAGCTCTGAAACTACTCAAGTTATGTCATCATATAGGAATTTCCACTCAGGTAGTACATTTCTACTTAGCTACTGGCCCTGATAATGCATTTAAGCCCAAAACACATCGGCCCAGTTCTTTATACTATATACTCTTTGCGCTGTTCTTGTCTCTTGGTGCCGTGCCAGGTCTCGTCTCCACTGTCCATTCCTTAGCCACAGTCCCATATGGTCAACTCATGTAAGCCAACTATCAGCCATACAACAATCTGCACAGGCAGCACAAGTCATCAAGTTCAAAGAAAAGGACTAGGAACAATAAGTATAGTTCCATAAGAAGGAAGAATCTTCAGTTAATGCGAGGAAGCGTTTTCAGAGCTTGAGGTGATTCAGTTGTTTACGTCGGTCGCGGATAGAGATCCAATATTCTTTGTGCCCTACCCTACAGCACGGTTAATGTGATGCTCGAGTTAGAAGAGCGCTCGATGGATTCTCTTCCCATTCTTTAGCTCTTCCCTTGTCCACGAAGTAGGTGATTGGCTTGCTCTTAGTGAATGAATGCATGATTGCCCAACGCCCAAGAGTGTCGATTCGAAATCCGCTTTCTTGCCGGAATCTCCATTCTTTCTGAAACACTAAGTGGTCAAAGTGGGTTTGTAGGTCCAGATTCCCGTATTGGTCCAGATTCCGTATTGCTCCAGAAGCTCTTCTTTAAGAATTTGTTTAAGGCTGTTAGCTACTTGGTTACCGCTCTCTCTTCCGTGGGGGGAATAATCTGAGTCTTTGTACACTCCTTATCTTGCACCCGAACAAGACTTAGAGCTAGAGCATCAACTGAATTACCTACTTCAATGGAAACGGAAACTGCAACACGAGCACCCAAAGCAAAGAGAAGGTCAAGCCAAGCACCGCCCTCACTCCCAGAGATCTTAGTCTAATAATCGACCTCTTTATCTGGGAAACTTGAAGTAAAGCTGAACTCTTACCTCTCTCGTCGCCAACACTCGCACCCAAAGAGCCCTTGACAATATTGCTCCACTCAAGCTAGAAGATAAAGATACCGCTCCCTTCCTGTAGTGGGCTAAGCATTCCACATTCTTTATACACGATGACTTGAGCATACGACAACTTGAAGAACCGAACTAGCCAAGCAAGCGACTCTTCGTCGTTCATGGCGGCAGCAACTGAACTGTGTCTTACTTCCCGCTTTATATCCCGCTCCTTCTTTTGTATCTGATACGGAACTTTACTCCAGATATCACTCAAATAATTGCCTTGCTTCTTGTTCTATTGCTTGTTCTGGCGCTGATACACTTAGTATTGTTGGGCCTTGTCCTGTATGAATCATGAAATGGAATATCTCTTGCACCAACAAGCAACTCGGAGTGCTTTGCTTCCATTCGAACTACAAGTAATAAGCCCTTATTTCATCTTCTGAACGAAACTACAAGGAAAGCCACATACAACCTTTTCCTCAAGTACTGTACTATCGATCGATGCCGCCTTTGCAATACTCTAATAACCGCAATCGAATAGAAGTATCTTTGTTCCCTTACTTGTTGAGTGAGGAGTAAGCTTAGCAGTGCGTGCGGTTGGTTTCAAGGTGTTTTTGTAGGCTGTAGCTCCTTGTCATAGAGTGAGGCAATTGCGTTGATCCGGCAGAGCAGTAATAGGTGTTGAGCCTGCAGTAATAGGTGTTGTTATCCAATTCTAAAAGAAGCAGTAAGTAGGTCGAGCTGTAATCACTCGCTTAGTTAGTTTTTTGTCTCAATCAATCTAGAGTAAGTCAGGGCTGTATGTTTACTAGCATCTATCGTATGCGAGAGAGATGATTTCACAATAGACCTAAACTCGAGCAAGGGGCTCATATAGAGGAGCTTCTTTCTTTCTAGCTTCTTCGCCTTATGATTATTATTCTGGAACAACTCAGTCAACAAAAACTCTTAGTCCTTTCTTCGGCGTCAGTAAATAGTGGTTCTGGAACTGTCACAGGCTCGGGTACCACTAATTGAGTTGGGGGCTCTAATATGAGGGCAATCAAGCCATTCCAACCGGAACTTGACTCGAACTGGAACAAGACTTGAGGAACCGCTTGCTTGATCGACGGATTCAACTCGGGATTCAGATGACACTAAAGCAGAAAGAGATTCCACTAAAGCTCCCCGCTAACGCTTAAGAAGTAGAAGATTGACCGGATTCTTCTCCGATACTATAAGAGCTTCTTTTCGCCAACAATAGAAACTTAACCTCGAACAGTAAGTACTGGCTTTCTCTTCCGCCTCCGCTCCCATAACGGAATTATTACTTGTGGCATATCACCCAGTAAATACCCAGCTCTGCACTGATAGCTTCTAAACTAACTCCTGTTGATTACTTCTTTATAGCCATAGCCTCCACTACCCGAGTAACTGAAGTAAGTAAACTAGCCTCCACTACCCTACCAACAAAACAACACCTGAACAAAACACATGATAGGCGCACCCACATCTATGACATTAATTACACCCCTGCCACACCAAGGCAAAGAATCAAAACAGTAAATCAAAGAATTGAACCAGTAAAGGAAAGACTGAAACTAGCTGACCTAAGACTGTAACCACTGAGTAGCAGCCTGTCCGGTAAGAACGAGTCCTGAGAAAGTGAATCAGGGCGCGTCGGGGTGTCAATTCTATCCTTATTTATATAGCATGCCCATAAGTGAAAGTCAGAATTAAGGTCGAAGAGCCAGAGGTATAGAATCACGGAGATTATGCTGTTACTAAAAGGTGCCTATTAGAGGTGCCTAAATCCGGCTAGGCAAGGGAACCATCAAGCTCCGTGTGGAATCTGATTTGGATTATTTGATTATAAAGAAAGAAAGTCGACATCGAGACGTTACTCGCCCTCAAAGAGATTATCCGTCCCTACACGCCTAGCAACTAAAGCAAGATGGACCAGCCCTCTCGTTAACAGGAACAAGTATTGGCAGCATTTCTTTTCTTTATTATTTCTTTTATTTAAGTGAAACCTTTGGCACCGAGGAAACCCTCTTATGATTGACAGCTACTGATTCAACAGCTAATCTCTCCCCTCTGTCAACAAGGGATTACTTTATCACTGCCTCCCTCATCTCCATTAAGTTAGCAGATAGGAGCTCTGGTATCAAAGACATTGAGACGCGACAAACACAAGACTAAAACACCAGGTCTTCAAGCCACCAAGCAACGGATAGACAAGCAGATCAGTAGAGTAGGCAAGTCGGAAAGTGTTAGAATGAAAACCAGTAGCCGCCCTAGACTATAAGTACGGAAAGTCAGAATCAACTCCAAAAGTCAAAGAATGGAACTGTGGAATCAAAGCCTGAAACAGTGTGTGAACGTGTGAAAAGTCAAAGAATGGAACTGTGGAATCAAAGCCTGAAACAGTGTGTGAAAAGTCAAAGAATGGAACTGTGGAATCAAAGCCTGAAACAGTGTGTGAAAAGTCAAAGAATGGAACTGTGGAATCAAAGCCTGAAACAGTGTGTGAAAAGTCAAAGAATGGAACTGTGGAATCAAAGCCTGAAACAGTGTGTGAAAAGTCAAAGAATGGAACTGTGGAATCAAAGCCTGAAACAGTGTGTGAAAAGTCAAAGAATGGAACTGTGGAATCAAAGCCTGAAACAGTGTGTGAAAAGTCAAAGAATGGAACTGTGGAATCAAAGCCTGAAACAGTGTGTGAAAAGTCAAAGAATGGAACTGTGGAATCAAAGCCTGAAACAGTGTGTGAAAAGTCAAAGAATGGAACTGTGGAATCAAAGCCTGAAACAGTGTGTGAAAAGTCAAAGAATGGAACTGTGGAATCAAAGCCTGAAACAGTGTGTGAAAAGTCAAAGAATGAGTCAAGAATCAAACCGACCGGACTCAGAATGAAACCAGGAAGTCTAAGGCTCAACCCCAGCAGTCCAAGCCTGAAAGCAGCAAGACAGAGCCTGTAGCCCAGGGAACTCAGACTCAAAGTAGGAGGTATTGGACTGCAGCCCAGGAGTCAAAGCCTGAACCCTTTCCTCTGATCTTAGCGCCCGGCCCGAGTCACTGAATTGAACCAGTAATGAAACCCTCTGCCCCACTAAGTCTGTAACGAGCCTGCCCCACCACTACATGGCTAACAGGACCTATACGCGGCACCCACATCTCTTATAGCGACACCCCCACCACTACGAAGTCAGAGGACACTCCAAAGCCCCCCGGAGACAAAGTTAGTGAGCGTTTACTACCCACACCCGGGCCTCGCCTCGTATAGGAATTACACAAGCCCTAGCCGACCCCTCAACTAGTCAATAGGGACCCCCCAAATAAGGATTGAATTGACACCCCCCCAAATTAGGATTGAATTGACACCCGCACCGCTTGTATAGTATAGAATTGCCTGTTACAAATCCGGAGTTAACCTGTGTTCAGGGCTAAAGGTTAGCTAATCGGAATGAAACCACCCTCCCCATCGTATAGGAATGACAGAAGCCGCCCCCCCTTAACTACAAACATGACAAAACAGGACCCGGCACCCACCAGCTATTACATTCTGGTTTCCTATATTAAGAGAGTAAACTACATCCTATGTTTTCCTATACTAAACATATACTGAGTTGGTATAGGCAAAATGGAAGTGCAGTGGTTTGACTTTTTCTATTGACACCCCCCAAATTAGGATTGAATTGACACCCGCACCGCTTGTATAGTATAGAATTGCCTGTTACAAATCCGGAGTTAACCTGTGTTCAGGGCTAAAGGTTAGCTAATCGGAATGAAACCACCCTCCCCATCGTATAGGAATGACAGAAGCCGCCCCCCCTTAACTACAAACATGACAAAACAGGACCCGGCACCCACCAGCTATTACATTCTGGTTTCCTATATTAAGAGAGTAAACTACATCCTATGTTTTCCTATACTAAACATATACTGAGTTGGTATAGGCAAAATGGAAGTGCAGTGGTTTTTGACTTTTTCGAATTGATTTGATTTGATTCCTTTTCTTCCACAACCCCAACTAGTATTGGAATGACACCTCCCCCACCTAGTAATAGAATGAAACCAGTAATGAAACCACCCTATCCGAGTCACAGGCAATTCTCCACTTCCTAGCATCAAAGCCGACCTCTCATAACCATACTTTTGAACTGAAACCCTCACCTACATCTTTAGTTTTAGCACCCGAAACTTACTATGAGGGCCTCTCCTCTCAGTTCAGCTTACCTCTGGCACCCTCCCCGACCTAAACTCCCGTATCTGATCTTGTTCCCGCGCGACCTTTTGATTACAATGCATTTATATAACCAGGCTTCAATTCCGAGTTTGAAGTATAAGTTGGAATTTCCCCCTTGACTCTTGCACACATTGTATAGAATTATTGGGTCAAGATTAAACACTGATTTATTCTCGTAGAGGGTGTAGCTCTGTTAGCGAGTTCTTTGCATTAGTGCGTAGGTCCTGCTGTAGCTCAAAGTTGTAGAGTGGCACTGCTTTCAGAGATCGCCCCCCCTTTCTGCGTCGTTTAACCTCTATATGTCTCTCTTCACTTCCACTCAGCTAATCAATTCGGACTCCAGGCTCTTCAGGAGTTTGCTCCGTTTCTATCTTCGAATGGAACAGCCCACTGCTTTGGAAATGGACTGTATGTCGAGGGGATAATTACGCTCGGTAATAAGAAGAATATTTGATTGTAGCAGACCATGATGCTGAATGAACTTAGCTTGGGCGGATCCAGATCCATTCATATTAAAGAAAGGAAAGGGTGCGGAACTCACTACAGCGCGCTTATTATTGCTTGTTTGAGTTCGAAAACATAATGAATGCTTAAGTCACTCGCTAATGGTTAGGAGAGTTCTATTGGAATCAGTAACGCTGCTGCTTGTTTGTTGCCATTGCTTGCTGCTATCGGTGCTATTGATCGGCTCTGCTCTGCCTGTCTTTCCAAGTGCCGGCTTCCGAAGATCCTTCTATGGAATAGCGATCAACAAGTCATAAGTATGCTGTGCGAGGAGAAATGGGGAGACCAGACCCAGTGTGAATAGAAATCAATAGAACATGACACATCGGCATAACAGCATTGCTTGAGGAAGCGGGAAAGAGAAAGATCACACGACATCCAATCTTTAGAAGCTTTTCCTTAACTGACTTTCTGGGCAGAGAACTCACAAACACGGACTTTCCCTCGCCCCTTCTTTACTACTCTACTACACCTCCGGCTCATCTAACTCAATTGGTTTTCTCATCTCACTCAATTCATTTCTTTGATACCAGAATAGCCGTATAACTCACTTTAGCCATAAATACAGGACTCCAGAGCAACTCCTACAAACGGCATAATGAGAGTTCCTTTCTTTCCTTGTTTACTTTAGTTACCCTTTTTCTGTCTTTCCTATTTGATTGATGTCGGCATCCCTAAACTCGAAAGAAGAGAATGGAATCCACCTAGCTTCATATGGAAGAGCGGAACCCAACAGCTTACTTTAATGCTCCAGACTCTTAACTTGTTTCAAAAATGGGCACCGAACACCCCCTTATATACTAGTTTCACAGGATACTTGCGATGAGAATAAATCAGTAGTTATGGGGTCAGCTGCAAGTCATTATTCCAGTCTTCTTAACCAGCAAGGGGCCAAGCAACTACTTAGCAACTACAAGTTTCATCCCTTGTTTCATCCTAGTTTGTTGTTGAAGTGTCAATTCCTTTCTGAAAAGGGAAGCCTCATCTCAGTTCTCATGCCCATATATCAGTAAAAGGGAAGAAAATCATCTAGTATTGGTTCGGGTTTCGTTACTCTAGCTCTAAGGCTAGTTGGGGCAATTAGATCCTCAGATTCCGCTTCTCATTCCATTCTGCTTCCTATAGATCAGTTCCTGTTCAAAAGTCATAATTCTGGTATTACTTTGAGGTCTAGGAGAAAGAGTTCCCAGAGAATGGAGCTTCTATAAGAAAGGGTTATAGCCACTTTATACGGATGCATACAAAGGAGGCTACAGCATCAAAATGTCAATTGGGAAAGTGCTAAGAACATCCAAATAATGTACAATGAGGAGTGGGCACAGATCGAATATCCTCTTGTAGGTGAGAAGAAACAAATAGAGACAGCCCTAAAGCAAGGAAGGATGGAGAAACTAATCAAACACGGGGATAGGGGATTGGTAACCAAAAAAAAGAATCAAATAGCTTTCTTTTGACTTTTCTTTGCGCTATTTGAGAAAAAAGGGGAGGAGAATGGGAACTTTATTGCACACATGCATCCAAAGCTGTTAACCGAAAGAATGCAGGAAAAAGGAAAACTCACTGCTTTGGAGTTCGCATACGTACCACTAAAGGATAGCTTACAACTTCAAACAAGACAAAACCAGCAAATCACGTGGAAAATGCTGTTGCTCTTCAAACACACATGGAGACCAGTAGCTATAGGATGTCTTGAGCAAGAGCACGACACGCAGAGCTACCAGTGGTGGAGAAACCCAGAGAGCACCAACCAAAAGGAACTCACCAAGTTCAAAACAGTCTTTGCAGCCTGGCCGGTGCAAGCTTATGTCGAGGACTTTTCCCAATCCATAGCTATGATGCTCACTTTGGAAAATGAAGAGAATTGGCTGCCAAGGGAATGGTTACAGAGCAAACCAATTAGCTCCAACTCCCACTAGGAGCAACCGGAAAAGGAACTCGATCCTCAAAGGAAAGGTTGCGGATCCGAGAATGCGCTAGTTCCTTTAAAAGCTTATTACTTACCCATTGAGGAGTTGAATATCAGAAATACAGGTACCGCGCGGAGTTAGGAGTTTAGAGTTGAGGTCGGGGTGAACTCACTAACTAGGCACCGCTAATAGATTGATTCAATAGACCCCCTCATGCTAGGCATAGGCAAGAGAGTAGTACTGAGCTCCATTCTGTTAGTTACTAGTTGTATTCTATAGGTGATATCGGATTTCTGGTACTAACCTGAGCTACAGGCTGAGTTACCTGAGCTACAGTCTAAGGGAAGCGAGTTTCAGGCTGCTACTCCCCGTTTTCATTCTCATCCGTAGGCTGCTCCATTTGAGTAGTAAGTCGTTGCTTGGCGTCTAGGAAAATGGTATAATATAGGACTCCGGGCCAAGCACCGTATAATATGGTTAGTTACACCATCTAGTGAAACCAGATTCTATATAAATAAGACTTGTATAGTGGTTTGGTTACTCATCCCTAAGCTTGGTCATTAGTAGTTGTTGGGTTACAGACCTGAGCCGAGTAATGGTCCCTGGCTTTATCCTTTGCATTCAAAACAACAACTCCACCAGTAGCTTGTTCCGAGTCAACAACTCCCTTACAAGCAAGTAGACCAGTCATTGAACTTGCTTGCTATGAAGCATAAGATCAGAGAACTCCTCACGCGTAACCAAGCAAACAAGCAACGGCAGAAGAGAATACCAACCGTAGCTACGACTTCTGGAACTCCACTTGAACAGATTCCACTCTTTCTTCTCAAGTGGAGGAAGGCAGAATGCACTCTTCCTTATCTCGAGTCTAAAACAGATTCAACTGTAAGCAGCTGCTGATGATCAATAGGAATAAGTTGCATCTTTGTTGGAACAAATCATTCTTAAACGGAAACAGCGACTCTACGCGTGCTTTCCTCTTCCGCAATCACTCCACTTTCCTTTAGAACTGATTCCTAATACTCCAAAAGTGACAGAACAAGTAGACTTTACTGCAACATTCCATTTCAATTTCACTCTATCTCTTCTATTACCCGCGCATTCAAAAGGATATTCCTCTTCTTAAGACGATTCAAGTCGAACAGTCCATTCTCTAAGTGGTGAAGTGCTGTTTTCGGGAGCAAGAGTGCGTACTAACGTGGAGCTTCGGGCTCAGGGCTATAAACCCTTGTAGTGGAAGGACCAGATGAAGCAACAATTCCAGTGCCTTTCGATTCTCAATCTAGCGTGAAAGCCCGGCAAGCAGACAGACGCCAAGTAACTAGGCAAGTCGACTCGACTCTGGCTACTATACCGTAAGTCAACTCATACTTCTTTCAACAAGCCCTGCTGCTGTCAACTACTCCCTTCCCTTATGCTGAAGTCAAAGAATGAACTGGCCTAGATCTATCATGCCTAGCTCCAACCCCTGTTCCAGTTCTTGTTGAAGATCTTGAAATTGCATCTCTATCTTTAAGGGAAGCTATTCCGAGCCCCAACTCGTATACAAGGGAAATAAGGCCACCTTTATGGGCATCTAAGGTTTCGTACAAGATAAGAGAGGCGCAGTGAGCTTAGTTGCCGAGCAGGTAATTCATAAACGGAATCCGGGTCCAGGTAAAGTAGAATCTATAAGAGCAAGAGGCGAGGTATCTTCACCGGGTGGGTTTACGAGAGGGAGGTTAGAGTGCTTGTGTTTGGGTGGTTACCATACTTCTTTTATCCTAATCTCAGAGAAATCCAGAATATAGTGGGGAATGCCCTAAACTGTGTTGGTAGATCGGTATTCCTGTTTTTCATCTGTGTTTCTCCATTCCGAAAGTTTGAAGTAAAGTTGTAGTAGCACTGGTAGAAGACTGAAGCCCTAGATACTTATAGCCATGGTTGACAGCCCCAAGGATGGTTTCTTTGTTACAACGCCTAATTGAATGCTCGTTTCCAGAGTTCACCTGTGTTCGCCCTATGTGAGTAGTCTGCTTAGACCTAATAAGCTCCTATAACAACTTCATTCTTCAAAAAATAGCAAGTAGGCAAGCTTACAGGAAAGGAAGTAGACAAAACAACTGACTATAAGGGCCCCTAATAGATTGATTCGATATACCACCCCCTCAGACATTTCAAATAGTCCGAAAAGCAACCCTACCTACCTGTAGACAAAGTGAGTAACAGGACCACTCTACTACTATTTGGAGCTGGAAACCTGGCTCTGCTTTAGTGGAATTCTTTGAATACAATACCCGACTTTAGAACTGAAACAGGCAATTCGAACCTATACTTAACAGCTACAGCTTCTTCTCTTTAAACTCAAACAAGAGGATACTGTGCTTCAAAGCAAATACTTGGTTCTTTTCTTTTGCCGACCTAAACTGGATTCGGGAAAGCCTTTATAACTCCTAAGAATCATTGCCAACATTGATTTCTCTCTCGAGCGCATATCGAAAAGTCATTGAGGAAAGCAGCTTCACTGATGTACCACCACGCACTTGACTTCGAGCGCATTAACTTAACTGGATACTTGACCTTACCGCTCTCCGTGGGCATGAGAAAATGGATTCTATTACTTAATAGGATTACGAACAGGGCAAACAGGACTGACTTCACCTGGAGACACTGAATCGACCTCAACTAAAACCAAAACCTATAGACAGCAGTGCTTCCAAACTAAAACCACTGACTTGAATTCTTTTACTCACCTTGTTTGGATTCTCTTCCTTGTGGGTTGAGTTACCTGTTTGTCTTATCCTTGCTTGGGGAGTGAAAGAATCCCATCCGTATAAGTAAGACCCTGTAGGAACTATACCCTGAGCTAGAGCATAAACCTCGGATGCTTATTCATTACCCGAGAATAGACTCTGTACTTTACCAACTAGCAAAAGCAAGAAGAACGACCTACCTTATAGGACTTTCACTACATGGAACCCTGCATTCCACTGAAACTTCCCATAAGTACGCTGCTATCTAACACATAAGTACGGCATATAGCACATAAGTTTCTTTCTTTAACGGACCTTACAAAAGACCGTGAGAATTTACCTATATATCTAGTAAACCTGGTGCTCTTTGTAAAGGTATCTTTCTCGCCAACAACCTAATGGAATTCTTATTCCCCCCGCTTATGACTAATCCATTATTGAAACTCTGCCCACAGAGACGTAACCCCTAGGAGCTACAGCCCACTTAACCATGTTGTCGGCCTTAACTGCTTAGCTTCTATTCGATATATGACAAAAGCCCATAACGAAACTCCACGACAAGAACCCTCGTGGATAAACAAACGTAGACAAACAAACAGTCAGGAAGTAATGGATCAAGCCAATCAAGAAACTGAACCCTTGCTTGCAGATAGGGATCCACCTGTTGCTGTAGCTGAACCCTGCTTTAACGCCAGATTCAGAGCTAAAGGAAGAGTCTCTATATAATATAAGTGTTTCAATATTACCCCCACATATTCCATACATAGACAGAGCATACCTTTTACCGACCCCAACAGGAATAGCATATATTACTTCCGAACTCGACTTTAGAGCATTGGCTTGTTCAAACATCCATTAGAGTCTATTAGAATGTGTTATCTTATAGTAGCTGCTGGAGAATGTGTTATATTATATGATATTGCCCAGTATTTGCTTAAGAGTAATTGTAGCTCAATGTAATCGACCCTTGTTTTTCTTTGAATTGGATTTAGAATATCTCTTTGTATGGGTCCTTCCGCCTGATGGGGTGTCTCTCACCGAATTCCTTGCCCCTATTCTATTGCCTATTCCATTGTATGTATGTGGGTCATTGACGAGTGAGTGAAATGATAACTTGCCTACTAGCTCACCTCTTAGTTGCATTCTGTGACTACTTAGCGAAATTCTGATCTGAGTAGCTATACTTACGGGTTTCATTCGAACTTTCCTACTTGCCCACCTCCTTAACTGGTTCTCTTGCCTCTCTCTCCTCTGTCAACTACTCCAGATTCAACTTAACTACTTAACTACTTAGCTCAGGGCTTGAAACCTACCACTCCACTACAGCAGCTCGCTTTCATCTTAGCTCTGCTCTTTACTTCACCGAACCCCTTTCCCTGTCCTAATTGGGGTGTTAACCTGCATTTGATTCCCGAGTTGCCGAGTTGGGGCAAGCTAGTAGTTGATTTATTAAGTAGTGAGTTTACTTACTAGTTCCATTCCTTTACAGACAAGTTTCATTCTTATCTTAGTACTACTGAAACTACCTTCTTAGAATTCATACCAATACTATATACCTCGGAGAATAGAAACCCTTGAAACTACCTTCTGATAATTAATACCAGTACTATCTTCTGACCTTAACCCTGCCAGCCAGCCAGGCAATTCTCTACGTCAACAGCAAAGCAACAGTACTAGGGCCAGAGACAAGCTACTCCACATTTGCGTTGAAAATTCCCGGGTTTTGGTGAAATTGGGATTCCCAATGGGTCAGCTATTAGGGAAATTGACTTGGCGTTCAAAAAACACGGGAAAACGTGAACTTTTCATACTTTTGGACCGAGCTATTAGCTAAAATCACTTGGCTACGAAAAAAGCCGGGAAAACGTAAAAATCGAGGATCGACGGATCGGTCTATTAGGTAAAATCGGGGTGCTGCCTTTTTTGCCGGGGAAACGTAAAAATATCGGATCAGTCTGATCCCTCAGTAGCTAAAAGATGATCACAGCCTTTTTTGCCGGGGTTCATGAAGTGGAATTAGTGGAATCCCTTGTTGAATGTAGTACTGCTCCTGTTCGAGTTGAAGACCGAGTTTCCCTTGTTGAATCCTATTTCCTATATGAAGTTCTCCTATGTTTCCCGTACAGTGTAAGTAGACGGGTTTCCAAAGTGGTTTATCACTGAGACAAGCTATTCTGCCGGTGTTAAGTAAACTCTATTCCCTTTCCCTAACAAGCAAGTCAGTAAACAAACCCCCTAATAGACTGGGCACTTCTTCTTTATACGATGAAACGCTACTCGCAAAGAGCTAGATGATCTTCACGATCAAACTAACAATTCAAGTCCACTTTCCCTTCTGCCTCATCGGATTCTTATTCTTTACCTGCTCTCACTCCTTCTCCTGCTGATTCAGTTGCATACTTTCCTTCTTCTGTAGCTTCAGATACTGTTGCCAATGCTCTTCCTTATGATTATCTTGTCGATTCCACTCATACTTTACTTGAAGAACCGATTGGACTTGATCTTGATCCTAGGCCTGATGCATCTCCTGATTCATTCTCTGGTCGACTTTACGTTTTTCATTGAATTTCTTAATATATCTATTACACTCTTATTGGAATCTATACCTTATAGCTGCGGACTTAAGTGCAGAAGCTTCGGATTGCCCCTCACTCTACTTTCTGTTTAGATCCATATTATGCTTCGGCTTCTATAGCGGATGAAACAATCACCTGAACGGGACCACTCCACTACACCTATTTTTACACAGGACCACTACCTGGATCACTACCCTTACTTTAGCCAACTCCTTTCCTAGCACTGCATACCTTATAAACAGGGCTATCCGACCTCAACTATACTTCTTTTTTTACACCTCGCTTCCTTGCCTTTACTTTACCTCGCCAGGGGCCACTCGGGAATCAAATGCTGGACTCGTTCCACTACTTCTCTATTTACTACTTTCCTCTTGCACTTCTATACTTTTAATTAATTCTTTGGTTTGCGAGTCTAAGAGTGAGTTCGGGTCGGTGCAGACTATCTATCTTACCACTTTCTTTGATCATCTTATTGCACTCCATACTCTATAGAAGGATCAGGCTTTGAAGTTAGGTCTAGTTCCTCATACGGAATACGAGTCAGTTTCTGTTCGAGTATAGAGAACAAACAATCTGATCTGAATGACGAAATTCCTTTCTTGCAATTGACAAGGTGCTGAAAGCCTTTCTTGCTTGCAATTGAGTCCGGAAAGCTTCAAGTAAGGGCTTAAAGTGCGGATGCGGGCGTCATCTTGTTGCTCTAGTTCTCATAATGTTTGTAGTTATTCGATCCATAGCTTGGACTGGACCACTACTCGGTGTTGGCTGAAGAACACTTCTTTCTCTAAGTTAGCGGGGGCAAAGCAACTACTGTAGCAACTATCCTTGGACCACTACTAACAGGGGATTCCACTTGAAAAGAAAGAGGCTAGCCTGCAGTGAGCTTACTGGACTACCGGGATGAACACTCTGGACCACTACTTTCAGGGGCATTTCTACTTTCAGGGGCTGGAAACAAAGAACTAGTTGGTGCTGGAAACAGTGATCAATTCTTAACAACAACTTTCAGGGGGGCGAGGCGAGGAAAGTGCACTTCTACTACTGAATTAGCAGTGCGAGGAAAGTCTTCGAGATCACTTTGATTATTCTATATTCATTATCGGAATTGACACCCATAGGAATTGACATCCACACCCGAGTAAAAGAATGGAAACCACTATTCAGAATAATTACACAAAAGCGTAATCAGTTGATTGGCCAGTTCTTGTTGCATCGTCAAGCGGGTCTGCTCTATATCGGGTGGGGAATAACCGGTTGTTGGGATTACACCTGTCTTCGGGTACTGGGCCTTCTACTTATGTCTTCCGTTTTCCACCTGAATAGCCTTATACTTACTGGTTTCATTCTTCTAGTGAGTGAATCCAGAGTTCACCTGTGTTCGCCTGTCCTGCAGAGATGAGATTAGGCTTCGACTCCCTCTTAAAGAGATGAGATTATGCTTCTACTCCCTTTGCATCTACAACTTTCTCTGCTCTACTCCCTTTGCATCTACAACTTTTCTCTGCTCTACCTGTTTACTTGATAACTAAGGATTCGGCGGTTAGCTTGGCTCTTCAAGTATAGAGTCCTTAGTTTAGTATCGTATATAAGAGGGTCGGGTCAGAGAAGAGGCGGGATCCGGGTATTTCAAAACGCACATATCTCTATTGTCTTCAAATGCCAATGCTATAATTCTTTCTTGCTCTAGTATAGGCTTGTCTATTCCATTCATGTCCTTAATTCTCTTACTGTTGGAGTTGATTCATTCCTCTTATTAGTAGTAGTTAGCATCAATACTCCTCAGAATGATGTGGACTTATAAGAATAAAGTGGACTTAACGTAGCGCAGTGGACCTATCCTGTATTATGTGTTTCTTCTTAGCTGGCCTACTAGTACATTCCCAGTTCCTAGTTCTATGGTTTACAGCCCGCCCCACCAAACAAGTAGTCGTAGAGTAGTTTACATACTTTTTCGGAGATGAGGCTTCGGGGCTTCTATTCTATCTATATAAGATGAAAGTAACCCTGGATTTATTGATTTCTGGATTTCTGTGTCTTTGTAGTAGTGACTTCTCTGCTTCTCTGCTTGGCTCTTCATTAGTTAAATTAGTAACATCAGATCTTTCTTCCGCAACTCGATTCTTTAGTTCACTATCGGTAAGTCAAGTAAGTAAACTAGTTCCATTAGTTCAATACCAAAGGCAATTCCCTGACTGAGTAGTTCAATTAATACTTTTAATTCCTTCATAGCTTCACACAAGCACCCGAAGAGACGCCTTGAGCACCCAAAGAAGGAGACTATCCTTTCAGACTTATAGACACAAGCAAGACAGTCAACTCCCTTTCTTGTTAGCGCGGATCAAGACTCTTTTTCTGATTACCCAAGATCATCTATACCCCGGGCTCGCAAAGCTGTAGAGATTTTCCCTTACAACACAATCACCTCTCGAGAATCTACTGTATAAAGTCCAGTAGCAAGTAGTTCTGTTCGAGGTTCATCTTAGAGAGAAGAATGCCCAGACGAAGCAGCAAGCAGGTCTGCAAAGCGAGTTCGGGCGCTAAGATAGTTGACCGGTGAAAGAAAAGAGTAAAGGTATCAATCAAGCAATTGGTTCTTTCAAGTTCTGTTATTGTTGTTGGCGAAAAGAAGCTCGTTTTGTATAGTATAGAAGAAGTATCTGTATAAGTATAAGGAGTGTAATCCTAGTTCGAGTGTTGTTGGTTAAGAAAGAAAGGCAGTAGTCGGGTCTTCAAGTTTAGTTGAGTTAGAGGAAAGTTTCCCAGAGGGTTCAGTTCTTGTGTCGGTACTTTTGAAGTTTAGAGAACGTTGCCTTGAGTCGACAACAAAAACATCGGATTCTTACCTAAACCCAGCTTCCGCTTTACTTGAACTCTAACTCCCTTAACAGTAAAAGAGACCTGATCTCGAACTCCCGATAAAGAAAGGACTCCCTCTGAAAGCGACCTCTGATTATCTAGTAACCTATTTCTATATAATGTCAGTGAAACAATCACCTTCTCTCTATGGTCGCCTACCGTCAACAAATACTTCTTATCTAGCTCTAGCTGAAGCAATAAATAAGGAATTTCCTCTGTCTTTTGCCGATTCCCTCGCTTCTTCCCTTTGACTTGAATCTTTTATTGACAATTGGTTGATACCTCACTGACGCCTTAAGCACTCACCCCGGTGGGCATTCAAAAGGGATTCGGCTGGCTTACCGGAAATAGTAAATGGTGTCCCCCCTTCTTTAGCTTGAAAACCAGCCCCAGGTATGATCGTCGAAAGGATGGATTCCATCTTTGCCATTGTCCTAACGTTAGAGAGTTCTTGAGGAAGCAACAGCGCTAGTTCATAGCTTCGAAACTAACTAAGGGACTTTAGGGAACTAAACTCAACAACTTTTTGGATTTATTGCACCAACCCGCCCAGCAACTACTAAGTGCTTTGTTTTAGGCTTTTAAGCGGTCAGTTTCGTTCTTGTGCTCGTTCAGTCTAGTAGTCCAGTTCAATAGGTACTCGAAATGATATATTCTAACCAAGTCCTGTGCCACTTATATATCTGCAACCTCTGGCTCTCATCTAATCTCACTCTGTCAACTAATACTGATTCCACTGGACCACTACTTGTTCTTGTCGGCTGGCTTGTCTGCGTGGCCCCTATTTCCAGTCGTTTCACCTATGTCTTACAGCGCCAATAGATAATTTCCTATCTTGGGGCATCTGTAACTGCAGTTGAAATGCTTTTAACCATGTAATCCTTACTTTAGATCAGAAGCGGTTGCCGAAGCCGAGCCTAGATCTTAATCCCGTTGCTTGTCTTCTTTGATTCCAGGAACTCGCCTAACGCATAACAGTGAAAGCACACAAAAACTCCCGTATAGAAGTAAGCATGAGTTTTCGGAACTCCATTCTTTGGGCCACTACTTTTGGTTCATGCGTCACACCCTTCTTTCTCGTCGAGGGGTGTCACTATGCTTTTTTTCCTCATGTTGCCCTCTTCCGGCTCGGCTCTTAGACCTTTACTTTACCTTTGTTATCTTAGCTAGCGTGGAGCTGATTTTCTACTGAATGAGGTAGGCAACCATGAAGCTCACTTTACTTGATACACGCATTCGAAAAGATCCTCTCTCGTTGCCAACACTGGAACGTACCTTGAGGAACCGATTGATTGCGGACTTAGTTCTCTGGGTGGGGGTGGTTTTGGAGTGTCCTCCGATTCTCTAATGACCGATTTTAGATAGGATAGGAGCATTAACCATAAGTGGGCTTAACGCTTCATCATGAACTTGATCTCGCATTGCTTCTGATGAAACTTCTTCCCTTAGCGCTCCAGAAAGAATATGGAATGCCTACGCACTTGACTTGAAGTGAGAAACCGCTTGTTGCTTTGTTTACTTTATACTCCTACGAGATACATCTCTTGCAACAACAGTGGAGCCTGCCCTGTGTGTGTGAAATCACTCTATCCCGGACCCTTCCACTCCCATCATAAGCGTTAACGCCGTTGGACAAGCCAATCCGATTCGATTCCAAAGAAAGGGAAGCAGTTCAATTCAATGAAAAGGAATGCTAAGCTGGTTCCCACTTCAAAAATATTTCTATACCAGAGCTCGCTAACACATAAGTAGAAGCCCATGTTTGTTCTTCAGCAACGGAATAAGCAACTTTCGAGCGCTTACCACTTACTTTCGGGTTGGGAGCGAGTGAGTCCTTACTACAGGTAAGCTCTTTTGAGTGCGCGAGTGGAAATAGAAATAGATTAATTTGTAGTTCACTCGGCGCTTACGGTAGAGTTTCCTTTCCCAAGTACTGTATTCGTCTTCGTCGACTCATATAATATGGTTAGTTGTTGTTATTGACCAAAGAAAGATCGGAAGCAAGATCAGGTAAGGAAGCAGTATGCAGTCAGTCAGCAAACGGGTCTTCAAGGGGCAAGTTCCATGGAGTCATTTGTGGAAAGTTGAGTTATCGTTTCCGGATCTAGATCAGAATCCAATAAGGGTGTTGGCTTCCTTACTTTACCAGAGCCTGTAGTTGATCATTCCATTCTCCATTCTTTATTTGTAGAAAGAGCACCAGGTGGGCGAGGGCAGTAAATTCAGACTTGATAGTTGAGAGCGCTGTGACCCTCTTCTTGTTGGTTACCTTCTTATATTACACCCCTACAACTAATTCCTATGTTTTAGTTGCATTCTTTGTCGAGCTAGTAGAGTCTCCTTTTGAACTCACTCCTACTGTAGCTCACTGAAACAAAACTTGAAACAAAGAATGAAACTCACTTGTTAGGGTACTACATCACTCACTCCTACTGTAGCTCACTGAAACGTTACTTTCGCCAACACCGTAACTTTCCACTTTCTGAACAGCTTGCAGCCGGCTTCTCACTTTACTTGCTCAACTCTGTTCTGTAATTCACTCTCTCCCCTCATCATGCGGGCGAGTTGAGTTTTCTCGGGAAATGAAATGTAGTTGAAAAGAAAGAGAAAAGAGCTCGTAGACGTAAAAGCCAAGAAAAGCACTCTATCTCTGGTCGCCAACTGTCAACGCAACACAATCACCTCTATCGTATGATTGACTTTGCGCTGAACATGAAAGATTCCCCAGCGGCTTAGACTCAGCTGCCGAACCGTACGTGACTCGTAGGCTATTCTATCGAAGGTCGAAGCTATGCCTGGACTATCTCCTTTTATCACTGGGACAAGAACTCCCAGCTATACTGTATGGAATTAAGTCTTTGAATCCGGAGACTAGGAACTCAACAACTTGGCCACTGGCGCATATCAAAGAAAAGGAAGAGAAGAAAGAGCATTAGCCCAAGCTAGAGCATTTAAGGTTGGGGGGCAGAGGGAACGGCCAACACACTCAAAACTTGTAATGCATGCCTTTCATCGGGGTAAGTAAAGAGCTATCTACCGAGGGTGGAAACAGCCTTGACTTGCTCATAACTGGAGCCCCGGGTTCGACTTCACCATAGAGTTGACTTATGTTTATTCCGATCCGATCCTGAACTTCCGTACTGATAGCTTCCTCGCCCAGCTTACTCTCTCGGTGCCTTAACGCATTCAACTCGCACAGCACAGCATCTTTTCTATTCCACTCGCACAGCACAGCATCTTTGATCTTTACCAACTCTTTATAGGAGAAAACTGAGGAAGGAAGGAACCTAGACTAAACTCGCCAGGGAGAGGAGCCAGCAGGGTTCAAAGAGCCACAGTTCCATTAGTGAAATACCGGTAAGTCAACGAGGAAAGAATGAACTACATCCCCAGAGTGGGTTCTTGGCCTCTTTGTCCTTGTAGTAGTAGCATGGCAGCCTTGACTTTTCTTATGGCCCCACAGGGATTAGTCGAATTGGTATCGCGGAACTTCCGGAGTTAAGATCTTAAATATCATGTCTTGATCTATGGCCACTATAGAACTACCCGCTTCGGTGAGCGGCGAATTAGTGAGCTGTCTGAGAGATTGGAGAACCATCATTTTCCTTCCGGGTACGGACGCCTGATTTACTTCTATTCAATAAGTTTGTTTTGAGCAATTGAGGCACGCACAGAACTAGCCAGAAACCTATAGCAAGAGATTAATTATAACACATGATATTAATAAGTAAGATGCACTTTCAAAAGATCTTTCTTATTCTCCAAAATAAGGGGCAAGGCGATTGATCGAGAAAGCTTTCTTGTGATTATTAGAATGGAATAGAGTTATTTTATCCGCAGATGTTTGGGAAAAAGAAGAAGATGCCACCTCCCCTATTGATCAGAAATCAGAAGTGATGCTGTAGTACTTGCCTTTGTCGTGAACTAATTAATAAACACCGGGTAAGAGCATTCCCAGTTTAGAGTCTCGAGTGAAATAATGAGTACCAAAGTCATGTCATTCTAAATAGATAATATATATCCCTTTTCGCCCAACATCGATCATTACTATTATTCTGTAACTCTCTAAGAAAGAGGTAATTCAAATCATATGATTGACATCTAAGAGAATCACACGAATTCTTTCTCTCGATGGATTCGCTTTGGAACTGATGCGAATGAAAGCTATGAAGGTTTTGTCTGTTCCGAGAGACAACACTGCTACAGGATTGGATTACTGCATGAGATTCGACTTATGGAACAATACTTTCTAAAGCAAGCCTATTATCCTGCTCCTACTAACTCATTGGCTTTTGCTTTTCCACAACTAGAAGAGAATCAAAAAGTCACCTAACTGCTTACATCTCACCTGACTGCCTATTCTTAACTAGCTAAACCAACCCGCCCGAACTAAAATAAGAAGAATGATGTTTCTGACCTTCGAAACTCACTGACGCTCGAACACCGAAATAAGGAGCAGCTTACGACTCCAAAGCTCATTAATGCACTTAGTCTTGCTTGCGCGGTTACTTCTTCTGTTTACTACTCCAAAACCCTCTTATTGCCTTGCCGGTTAGATACCCTATACTTGACTGGAACTTTACTTCTTAAGCATTAACAACAGGTTTATTAGAAGCTGCTCCATTAGTCGTTGCTTGTTTGCTTGTTTCAGTCACTATCCCCCACCGCTACCTATCTGAATTCACGTGAGCACTTGTTCTTGCATGTTTACTTGTTTGCTTTTGTGGCTTTTTCTTGCATCATTAATATAAGCACCCTTTATAGCAGGCCCTATACTCACTAAGCTATAGGGCTGGTAGAGTGAAAGCCAGGAGAGCCAAATCCAATGTCAGTGGATAAAGAATGAGAGAATAGTCAATAAAGAAATCAACCACTATTAAGAAGAAGAAAGAAGTGAGTATCAACCACTATTAATAAGAATAAAGAAGTGAGTATCAACCACTATTAATAAGAATAAAGAAGTTAATAAAGAATCGAGCTATCAAGTTGAAGACTAACAATGCATCGCACATAGTCATTGAAATCCTTAGGGGGCACAAAAAGCGGGGCAGGATAGTTAGAATGAAAGCTTTATATGTAAGGCAGTAAAGTGAGATTGAAACCGAGGCTCATAACAAGGGTATAAGGGCGGAGTTCCCAATGAAAGGGGGGCTAGCTTCATTTCCTGTTTCTGTGGTTGCTCTTATACCTGGATGCGCTATGGATCGTGTCTATGTCGTCTACTTCTTTGTTGGATGAGACCTATAGGCCTATTGCTTTATGTTCGTTCATTCTTTTCATGATGAGAAGTAATTGTAGTAGTAATAATAAGACAATAAATAGATACGTAATTGCAGAAATCAAAGATAGAATGAATTGGAATGAAGAGAGAATGAAGTGCAAGATGAAGGATACCGGGTTGTGTGGAAGCATACTACTCTCTTGGGTTAAAAGCAAGAAAAAAGCTTTCAAGCCGGAATGCGAGGACCGAGCCAAAGAGCGAAAGAGCTTAGTTTCAGAATGGGACCTCTACTCTCCCGCTACACTCTTTTTCTCTTACCCTCCCTAAGCTGCCTTTCCTCCCTCTTAAACAAATACGGATGCTACCGGGGCGGAAATCACTGCTAACAAGAATGCAACAATGATAGGACTAACGGAGGATTAGTACTACTATGCTAATGGACTAGAGCTAGAGCTACCGGCAAACAGGCTGACTATCCTTCTTTTCAGTCGGAAACTATATACTTGCATTCTTTAGCTACGTCCTCGCTCTTACGAAACAGGAGATCAGTCTAACGCTCCCTTGTCTAAGCCTAATAAACGTATGAAAACTTGACAGGAACTCTTACGCAACAGATCTCGCATCTCACTTACTGCCCAAACAGAACTGCTTGCAATGCCTATGGGGGTTGGCCCTTGTCTCTTATTCTTTCACCTAGTTAACTCAGTTTATTTACTTACACTGATAAATATGTTCTCTCATATGATATATTCTTCCATTTTATTGGGTAGTTTCTCAGAGTAATTAGAAGCAAGAGCCATAAACGCAATCAAGGGAATCCAACGAAACTGTGCGAGATCCAACTCGTATTAGTTTTATTAAGTCAAAGAAAGATTGGAACTTATAGGAGCAAGTACCAACCAGTAGAATAAAGAGAAGAGCACTCGTGGGTAAAAGAATAGAAATAACGACTAAAAGGGCTGACTTCCCTGACTTTAACTGTTCCGCGACCAGCTTTTCACCTTATACTAATGCCAGCAAGCCTGCTACTAATGTCTTAAATCCTTCCTTTCTTTCTTCATTTACTTCATATCATTCTTATCTTCTGGGGGGATCCTTTTCTTTTCTCTGTTTTACCTTTTAGCCTACCATTACTTGACACCAAATCAGACTCCTTTGCTAATCAGAATTGAGCTCAGGCATAAAGGAATAGAAACCCTATCAATGTACTATACGTTTTCTTATATTCGTAATAGCTTTTTTCACTTAATAGAAGGTGGAGGCAAGCTCAAAGACAAGAGCGAGAGACTAAACCAAGAGCATAGGGCCTAGTATCTGATAAGAGCATAGGGCCCAGTATTTGCTTGTCGAGGTCAATTATGTCATAAGTCCGGGTTTTTTCTTATCTTGTTGCGTACCCAGGTTGAGATTCCGACTTCTTTCTTTTATTCTCATTAGTGCGGGTCGTAGTTCGTTCTGCGACTTCTTCTTAATCACTATGGTCAATGTAGGGCTGTATTGCTCTTATACTATACCTGGAATGTCAGATTTAGATCAGTGCCGGAGTGAACTACTATTACGATGCTAACAAACGAAACAAAGGCATATAACAATTGGGCCAATAAAAGTTAAGAATGAAAATGGTACCTAGGGATCAAGGGCAGTGGAGCCGAGAACAAAACTAGTAAGAAAGGGTATGTGATCTAGCGCCTATAGATATAGGTATAATAAGAAGTCTCAGGTATAAGAAAAGGGATAGGGCAAGTCATAATGCAACTGGAAAGTCATAGGTAAGCTGGGAAGCCAGTAAGAAAGGATTCGAGAAAGTAAAGACAGGCTCATAGGGCAATAAGCAAGGGCAGCGTCAGCAGCGATGGCTACTGTTTTCAATTAGAACAGAGACCTTGGACGCGGGGGGCAGGCTAAGGTACAGCAGGGCTAGGTTCGTTCGGTTTGAAACAAGCAATACAATAAAAAGAATGAGTATACACAGACCAATAAGTGAGTTAAATACACAGAACTCGGGGCCTACACAAAGTAGGAGAATAAATCCGGGGTCAGATTAGCAAACATACTAAACTCACTTGCGAGCCATCAAATAAAGTCGTGAAGGACAGAGAATGAAAGTAGTTAAGGACAGAGAATTCCAGCTAGCTCAATTCATGATATCAAAAAAACCCGAGTATATTGTAGAGAGTATATTGTAGAGTTCGGGTCGGTCTTTCTTTATGCCTGAAGTGAGATCAAGGCCGGAGTGCTGTTCTGTTCGATCGACTGAGGAAGACTCGAGTGATCTTCGTATGTGACATCGAGAAGAATCCATCCTACCTAAAAATAGCTGTGTTGTGGAGACAGGCTCACGTGCTGTGGAGACAGGCGAACCTATCGACAGGAAAGATGCAATCTGGGGGCAGTAACTCCGGTGAGGTACCGCGTTTTCTTAATCTTCAAGTGATTCATTTATTGTGCCGTTGCTTCTTGTTCTTTGGCCTAAGCTTCTTTCTGGAACTTGTACTAAATCCGTCAGTGCGCAAAAGGCCTAGGAAGAGAGAGGGAGAGAGAGAGAGAAGACGAAAGACTAAGTGCGTTAAGTCCGGTCCGGTGAGTTGATCTAGCTAACGTAGGGGTTTTCTCCGTTCCAGTCTTCATGGCTTACGCGAGTTCTGCAATTGCTTCAAACCAAAAACGAACTAAGCCGCCCGAACACAATAATGAGTTTGCTGCTTCTTTATTCCCGCTGCTTCCTCACCTAGAATTTGTTTGTTCTTTCGACCGCTCCTTGTATACGAGGTGAGATGAGAGTTTGTTATGGTTCTTTCTCTTGCTACTATTAACTGCTTCTTGAGTTTTCTACCTTCTGTAGTTGCTTGGCCTGGTATTCCTACTTATACAAATACAAATACTACTTCCTTACAACTTCCGGTATTCCTACTTCTGGTATTCCTACTTATACAAATACAAATACTAAATGAAGCAAGTCCGATTTCCAATACTTAATGAACTTGCGCAGAGTAAACTCCCTCTCCTGAAACAAGAATGTAATATATATTGGCGAGTCCACAAATCCATCATCTCTCTCGGCAAGAACCTCCACTGGTTATTCCATTGAGAAAGCTTCTGCACTTGCTTATGGAGTTACGGTGCGGGGTGCTTATTCCATTGGTTTATTCGCCCTACTGGCCCTACCCACTTGGTTGCGCTCGAAGTTAAGTTCCAGTTGACTCAATTCCTATCCCATATGAGGAAGATGGAGCTTCAATTACAGTTTTACTCGGTCCTCGATAATCCATTCATTCCATTCATTCCATTCAAGCAATCTAATCAGCTGCTTCAGTGGAAAGAGAAGAATAAGGGGGTGAGCTCGGTGTTGGCTGTCACTTAATCTTTCTCGTCAAAGATAGATAGCATCAGTGAAGGAATAAGCGGATAGTCACGTACTACAAAGAAAGTGTACCGATTCAAATAAACTACTGCTCCAACTAAAGCAAGAATAAGAATTGAATCTTTCGTATCGAGCACATGGCATAGAAAAAGGAAATACCCTGCTGGAACTGACTTGCTTGGCTCGGCTAGAGGCACCCGGATCTAAATTGAGAATAAAACCGATATCACCCCTGACTATAAAGGATTACCCGTGTAGTGGGACTGACCCCATGCCATAGGCACTGTTATATAATGGAGGATTCCCTTCCCGCTTTCAGGACTCAGACACGATCACGAACAGGATGGCTTAGGTTTAGGTTCCGAAGACAGAGTATTGGAAGAAAGGCTCCACATAGTAGTTTTGTATTGTAAGAAAGGCTCCACATAGTCGTTTTTGATTGGATTCTCTTCCACAACTAGCTCAATCAACGGGAGGGCGAGGAAGCAGCTCGGAGGAGAAAACCCTATTCGGAGCAGACCCAGGCGGAACAGAATCAAATCACTATTAATAAGAATGGAACCAGTGTACTGGTAAGTCCAAACCAAGTCAAAGAATCAATTCCTTATGTAGCGCTTAGTTCATGAGTGGAAAGAGGTGATTGTCGAGGAATGTTACAAAGAGAATCAACTGTGGAAAGTCGAGTGAGGGCAATCAGATAGTCAAGTTCAGGGAAAAAAGAATCTATTCCTTCTGTCTTTTTGCGCTAAGGGAAGAAGTTTCATCGGAAGCTTTACTTGGTTCATCTTATACAGCCGAAGCCGAAGATCATCTAGCTCGAATCTTTTGAAAGCAACAAAAGTCCGTACCGTAATGGGAGTTCGAAAGCCATGTAGTTAGCGGTAGCTTCACGAGCAAGTCCTGTTTCGGGGGTGGAAATGACAATGGAATTCAGCGATGCAATAGAGAGATTACATTCTTCACGGAAAGTGTTGTTTACCTTTTTGTATTCCAGTTGTTGTCTTAGGCCTTGGCCGGCTCGCCGTTGCTTGTTGGCTTTGAAGTGGGAAGTTACGTTCAAGTGGATTGAATTCGAGGAAAGCCAGAGAGATCAGAATACGCTTCATCTGGATCAGAGGCCGTGAGAGTGGAGTGAGCCTATTGTTTCAGTAGAGTCGGAATTGAGAATGCATACAGTTGAGTTTCCCCTGGCTTACTGGATTTTCAGGGTAGTGGAATTCGGGTCGATAACACCTCGGAACAGGCACAAGTCTGAGGTAAGGAGCAAGAAAGTGCCATTCTTATGTTATATGCAGATCAGTTCCATTTCGATTTAAGGTTGACTTGACTCGGCGCTAGAAACTAGTTTTGTTTTCACTATTATGTATTAGTTGCGAAAGTCCGGGTGGAAAGGCATCATCCCATCAAGTACTGGAAAAAGGAAGGGCTAAGTAAAGTGATAGAGTTCCAGGTCGAGCAAGAAGAAGATAAGGGAGTCGAAATAGTCTAAGAAAATGGTATCTATTTATGGTAAGATGATGAAATTCCATTAGATTTGGTTGATGTCTCAATCATTTGCATTTGATATTGGAGATAGTGCAGTATTGTAATGATAACACTGGCCCATACTTATTTTTCATGGTTGCTCCAGCTGTAGAAAGTTCCAAGTCCATGAAATTAAGCTCACTCGTCGAAAAGAGAAAGTAAGGTAGAAAGTCAAGTTGAGTAGCCAGTAAGGTATCTGAAATAGAGTAAAGTATGAAAGCAGTAAGGAGGTAGGTAACTATTCTTCTATATGTGTGAGGGTAGCGCTATCTTCTATCTTCTATTCCAGAGGCGTGGGCACAAGCGCTTTCTAAAAGAATCTCTCTCGCTTATGTGATATCCATTGGGAACCTAACACTACTTCTTACTCTAATCTCACAGCGCTTGCTTGTTCTTGCACCGCCATCCTTTTCTAAATACACTATGAGGATTGAGCTCGCCTCTTTCCTTTCGAAGACCTTCCTTCCTTCTCTAAACTCACCACTTACTGCTGATTCATAAGATCTGGAAACGGATTATTCTGGTGAAACTTCTTCTTCTTTGGTAAATTCAACAGACAGGCTTGAAGCACCTTGTCAAACACTATCTGATTGCCCGAAGAAGTAAGCATTAGCACTTAGTCTTGTTGCCAAGAAGTAAGCATTAGCACGGAGTCTCGCCCGAACAGGACTTGTGGAACCAACTGTAATAGTTCATATCGGTTGGAACGAGCCATTCACACGTTAGCACATCCCCCCAGATTGTATTCTAAGGAGTAATCTCCCCTCATCAAATCGCTAATAAAGAGAGAGATAGGATAGATATTACTGGTGCAGAGCAATAGTCAATGAAGCCGCGGGAAGAAGAACAAAGAGAGGCGCACTGATGCCTTCTATAAAACAGGAGTGCTTCTCTTTCACTGTATCGTATTGTATACTTCTAGTGCTTGCTTCTCTTTCACTGTATCGTATTGTATCTTCATGGAATCCTCTATCTCCAAAAGAAGGTCAACGGGGCGGGGGATAAATGTAATAGAATGGGTCGCTCTTACTGTCTGGAATCTACTTTATTTCTGCCTTCTGTGGGGGATAAATGTAATAGAATGGGTCGCTCTTACTGTCTGGAATCTACTTTCTGCCTTCTGTCTTGAATATACTTTATTGGTCTTTTTTTTGAATATACTTTATTGCTCTGGTTAAAGCTAATTTCCATTCTCTGTGAATCCCCTACTAACTGGACTCGCTCTTGATTGACTCCTTCCAAAGAAAGAGGAAAAAGTGTGTGACACATGTCCTAACCCACAGATTAGCTTCCCTCTGTTCATTGTCTCAGTCATTCTTGTCATGACCAATCAATCGGATCTCAAGAACACCTACCTAGATTCAAAGCGCATTAAGTAAGTAGGTCTGCTCACTTTAGACTCCTCCTTTATACCGCACTCAATGAATAAGAAGTGGAAAGAAAGACCGAAGCAAAGAGAAAGAGATTCCATATTACTGAGCTAGAGCGGGCGGGGCGGCAAACAAAAGCTTCAAATCAGAGAGAGCATACTGCAGAGCACAAAAAAGAAAAGAAACCAGAGCTGAGCCTATACTATAAAAGGAGCTAGACCTTTTGTCCCGTTCTAGAAACCGGTGTCTTTGCCTCTGTCCCTTTAGTGCTTACATTGAAGTGATGCCCGCAATAATGCTGATGTGATGTTTCTTCTGTTGCTTGTTGAGTTGTGATAGAATAAGGTAAAGTTTCTCTCGACGAAATGAAATGGGGATATATGCGCTCTCTCAAGCTGTTAAGAACAAGACCGACCATACTCGAAGTCGAGCTCTTTTCCATCTTGCACATGGTATTCCAATTGCAGCTGAAAAGGAGTGTCATAGGATGAGGATTGATTCGGATTCCCTAACTTAAGTAAGATATGGTATACTCTCAAGATCCCTTCGTCCACAGCTAAGGAAAGCCCATTCTTCATAAGATCAAGCACGCACAAGTTTATTGGATTTGATAATCTCCCAACCTTTTCCGAGAAGCAAACCCACCCCGGCCTTATTGCAAGCTTGGACTATGCGGGTTGTAGTATACATATTTGGTCTTCTCTTTTTCCCTTCCATTTTGTAAAGTGAGTTGAAGAGGATAGATCCTGGAAATTGTACATACTAATGTCAATCTTAATTCCATTTTCATTAATACACAGGTAAGTAAGGGGTCCGATCAGGCTAATCCCAAAGCTTACCCACGCTGCTTGTATTGCTGCTGCTCGGAGGATCTTCTATCTCTTCGGCCTCACGGAACCTTCTCAAAGACTCCTTTTGCACTGAGAACACAATTCATTACTTGACTGAGAACAAGAAAGCTAGTACGTTGGTGGATATGGAATCCTCTTGCGCATCCAGAAAAGAGAGGGGCTGGCTATCCGAGAGAGTGGTAAAGGTTACTACCGGAGTCATTGATTAAGCAGGTCAGATGGGCGGGCTCGAACCTACAATATCACCGTTATGAGCGGTACTCATGAAACTAGAAGCCCCTACTGATCTATCCATGCAATCCCTTCGGGAAGAGCGGACAGAAATAGGAGACCTTACCCCTTTGCTCTATCCGCTTATTCCTCGGGCCACCGCAGGGGTTCTTTGGCAAGCAAGCCCGAGACTCAAGAAACTAAGTAATGCCAAGCCAAGTAGTGAGTTTGAGAGTGACCGGTAGGGCGAACCACTTCTACTTCTAGGCGTTGACCACCAATAGTCTTATTACGCAATACGGCTTCACTCGATTCAGGATTGAAATAGAGCAAACAAGCCCAGCGACAATAGTGGCTCTTCCACTTTTTTGTTTAGTTGAACCCTACTATTGACTCAAGGTAAGACCTATTACTCAAGGTGAATATGAAGAAGAGGGAAGCCTTACCTAGTAGGTGAATAGGACGATAGGTGAATAGGACGAACGGGGAAGCCTTACCTAGTAGGTGAATAGGACGAACGGGGAAGCCTTACCTAGTAGGTGAATAGGACGAACGGGGAAGCCTTACCTAGTAGGTGAATAGGACGAACGGGGAAGCCTTACCTAGTAGGTGAATAGGACGAACGGGGAAGCCTTACCTAGTAGGTGAATAGGACGAACGGGGAAGCCTTACCTAGTAGGTGAATAGGACGAACGGGGAAGCCTTACCTAGTAGGTGAATAGGACGAACGGGGAAGCCTTACCTAGTAGGTGAATAGGACGAACGGGGAAGCCTTACCTAGTAGGTGAATAGGACGAACGGGGAAGCCTTACCTAGTAGGTGAATAGGACGAACGGGGAAGCCTTACCTAGTAGGTGAATAGGACGAACGGGGAAGCCTTACCTAGTAGGTGAATAGGACGAACGGGGAAGCCTTACCTAGTAGGTGAATAGGACGAACGGGGAAGCCTTACCTAGTAGGTGAATATACCTAGTTGGGATGTAAGCTTTAGTTGTTTTGGTACTTTTGAACTACGTCGTTTATTGTTAAAGTTACCTGATGTTCACCGGCGGGTCACTTTAGATAGAAGGCGAACGAACACTTGAAAGTTCTCAGCGGGCGCTATCGCAATCTTGTGAGCTTTTGTTAACTATAAGAGAAGTAGCGCGCCAACTAACTGATAGCTGATATAGCGCGCCCCGTTTGAGTCTAAGTGAGCGGGAGTCATTTGTTTCTACTGTACGACTACTAACTGAAATCCAATCCAGAGCCCTTCCACTAATAGAGGCCCCCGCCCGCCCTATCCTATAGTCATTCGCGCTAGCACAACGAGAAATAAGCGTAAGCACAAGAGACCAAGTAAACAAACACGACTATTGAGGTTAGTCGGCTCGCTAATGAAACCGTCTGTCTTAATCTTAATCCATTCCTTTCCCGGTGGTCAATACACAATAACAAATGTTCCTTTTTGATCGGATTGAGACACAAGTGCCATTTGGCTAGGATGCTCGTCTTATTCTTTCTCTTATCAAACTGGGTTGTGATACTCGCTTCTAATCTGCTTAGCAAATCCGATATTCCATTATGCTTTTCGAAAATGGACCTCAAAGATTATACTAGAACATTGACGCCAAAATGTGCCAGAGCGAGTGAAAGGCGCCTACCCACTGTGTTAACTTGCCAAGCCCAAACTCATCCGCTAGGCATTCGAGTGGAGCTTGGAAACAATAAGCTCCTCTTTTTCTTTATTGACTATATTTCTTGTTTGTTTGTTAGTTTGCCCAAGATAAAGATCATTTTATAGAGCCAAAGCCGTATTAATGATAAGTGTGCCCATATTCGGATGGAGGTCCAAATGATTGCATCTTGGGACGAGACTCAATTCCATAGCTACATTAGTTTCCATGCATCTTGAATCTCCGGGGATGTGAGAATAGGGCCCATCTACACAACACGATAGCTTAAGCAAAGAGTGGAGAGAGCTAAGCTATCAATCATACTAAAAAGAGATGAAAAAAGAAAGCCGCATACCATATACTTGTTGAAATCTTACTCCAATCTTTGTCTGTCAGCGAGCGAGGAAATGGGAACAGCGGCTTAAGCCATTAGGTGTAGGCTAGGCGCTTTGAAGAGGGTGGAAGTGCTGCAACACACTTGTCTCAATCACTTTAATTGTCCGTTTGATGAATACACTCGATCTTCCACTTATATATATCTATTCTTCGCCCGTTATCCGTATTTTGTTGTATGCTTATCTTTCCACTATTCTTGCAACTATGGTCGAGTTCAAAGCTTTGCAACAGTTTGGCGGAGGGACTGAGACAGGGCCCAGACTCAGTAGGGAGGGCATTTTTCTTAATGGTGGGGGCTGCGAACATCAGTTGCACTTCTCGGACAGTCTTCATTCATTCCTTGCTAATTATCGGACAGAATTTCCTAAAATAAATGGTGATCTCATTATTCACTATTCCACAGCTAGCTCATTTATTGCCTCAAGCGGGGGAGAGTAAGTGCTAACGCGGAACGGAACAATACAATAATAAGCTTGTTGTTTCGCCCTTGCTTGTTGAAGATGGGCACCTAAGAGAGTATCAGCCCTTGCTCGTTGAAGTGAAGAGAGCGTTACAAATATGGAATTGAGTACCAACACAGTAAGCCCTTCTAGAAAACTCCACTCAACAACGGCGAACTCACGTAAAGTCAAGTCTGTCTACACAATACCCCGCTTTGAAAGGCTTTGTTTGCTAGCTGGGCGCACTATAGGAAAGATGCTTTCAATCAATGTTTTAGGAACAGGTAACACAAACTAGTAAACATATCCGGGGAACAAAACAAGCTCTTATTATTGTATTGTTTGCATGTTCCATATCCATCCATGGGGGCTCTGCTCTGGTCGTCTTAATGGGGGCTCTGCTCGTCTTAATGGTGGGCTTACCTTCAATAGTAAATGGTGGACTTACCTTCAATAGTTGGAATGGTGGACTTACCTTCAATAGTTGGAATGGTGGACGACCCTTATCCTTTTTTTGGTGACGAAGATTCTATGTTTGCCTAAGAAAAAGAAAGGGAGTATGGGTGGGCGTGGAAAGAAAGAATAACTCTGGAATAGAAATGGAAAGGAGATAAAACGACAGTAGCTTCGGAAATGGTAAGATCTTTTTCTCTGCCCCTATAATCTTGATTTACTTCCTTCTTATTTATCTATTATTTGAAGGAATAAGAGTGCTGTCCTACCCATATGGAATAGAAGATGCTGCGCCAAATCTTCTTCATGTCAAAACCGCTTGCTTTCAGTCTTTATTTCTTTAAGGAAGATCATAGGCTTTTAAGAAAGGCATGTGCTATGGCTCGAATCTGTATGAAATCCTAATGGCTATAGCTGCTGTTTACAATTGAATCTCATTCTCCATTTATTTGCATATCCGTAATAGGGCGGCCCGACTCCAAGTTGTTCTTGAAGAGTTGCCTTGCCCTAACTTTCTCGACCCGGATTGGATTTGTAAGTTCTATTTCTCTATTAGGGTTTTTCCTTTCTATTTCTCGATGAGGGCAAGGGAAGCGATAGAACTCTGCGGTATAGTGTCACCTTTACGTGGTGGAAGTATGAAGTTCGAGCCTTATTCTCCCAACAGTGATTCTTTGACTTGCTCCACTGATCGAATGAGAATGGACAATAAGAGGTTGTGGGATTATTGACTATGGGGGGGCTCGGGAAGGAAGGCTATCTTTCTTGGAGCGAGCTCTACGCGGATATGACATGGCATGCATACAAGTTCTGCTATAAAATGCAATCTAATGGAGAATCAGCTTTGTCTACGAACAAGGAAGCTATAAGTTATGTCACTATGAATCTAATGGAGCAAACAACAGCATCTTTGATCAAAAAAGACATCTAATATTATCTTGTTTTGGAAGTTCCGTTTCTTTCTAAGTGGTTTTGAAGCCTAGTTGATGGCAGCCTATATGAAAACGCTCGAAGTTTGGTTCTTTCAACCAGATCTCTCCGCGTCAGATCGGTATCAGAGCTTAGGTTCGCAACCGTGGTGGAGAGCTTCGACTTCGAAACCGCTAACTTCTATTTGATTGGAAAATGTCCAGTCCGGGATTACTTCGGAAATGATAGATAGCACACTTTCAGTATTTACATGTTGTCAACCGATACTAGCATTCATAGTCTATTTCGAATCTAGGGGATACGGAGCGAAGAGTCTAAATCACAGCCATGGAATTATCATTTCGAGACGTTTAGGCTGGGAAATCCAGAACCAAAGACGCCTGTGTAAGATGCTCCGCTCCAGCCGAGTAAGCCACCACGTCTTCATCCCAGATATGGCGGAACTTATGCATTCGCACCTGCTCTATGAAATGTCTCTCTAACTAGAACCACACAAAGAAAGGAAAGGCGTAATTACGTACGAATGGAGTACATAAGCTCGTAACTCGCCCCTGTCATTATAGCGGAGTTATATCATGTTGCTAAGGATTGGCACGCTGACTTGCAAAAGCATTGCGCTGCTATAGAATAAGAGTGAGGCGGTTCGGTTCCGAAACAAAACTCCTTGGCTTAACGGATATCTCAACACACACACTGAGCATTCGAATAGGGGAAGATTTAAGGACTAATGCTTGCTTCAAGGTGGCGTAAGATATCGTATGGTCGGAGATCCCACATCTTATCTTTCATCTAAGCATTTCCGCGAGGTAGGGACCAAGATCAAGATCGGAAGAACCACTAGCTCGGGAGTTCCTGTTTTCACTGGCTCCGATGAACTGTTCGGAAGGCCATAAGCTGTTCCAACATCCTCTGAGGTTGAGTCGTCTTCTATGAATCTTCCATCTCCGGATCTCAATTACAGCCAGCCGCTCTTCAGAAGCCAGAGTCTACGTTGAGGAAAGAAGGAAGGAAGGGTTAAGTTCAAATGCTTCTACTTGCTTTTTCTTATATTTGATTTGTATAGCCCTTATTGTATGTGTATAGCCCTTGCTTGTTTACTTATTTGTTCCCTTGCCCCTTGGTTATTCTATTGTATCCTTGCTTATTCTATTGTATGTGTATAGAGCCAAGCCAGCCCGTAGGCGTAAGAAGAATCCGCTGAAGCCCTTGCCTTGCTTCTTTCATTGAATCTAGCTACCCTTGTTTGTTGAATAGAGCGGATGAGTTTAGCGGCAGTGAGCTAATGAGACAAGACGGCGCAAAAAGTCATTGTTATAACTTCGGCTGTGCTATAATCTCGCTGGCCCCTGCCTTCATTCCAACAAGTCAAAAAGTATGTCTAGAATCCTCATGCCCCACTCTTTGATTCAACACAGCTCCGCCTACCACGCCCTTCCATTATTTTCATCACAGCCGGCTTAGGATCGGTTGAGAGCCCCAAGCCTGTCCCGATGGATAGAGATTGATAAACCTCGGCTCACTTGAGTGCAAGCCCATACCGTTGGATAGGAGTTATTCCCCTAATCGGATAGATGGCCCAAGACTAAATAACCCGCCTGGAATCTCCGACGGAGTTTATAGGCCTCTGATAGACCCAAAGAATAAGATGTTTATGAGTTGGTATAGCTTTCCACGATTTGATCTTCCTCCCTGCCATCCGACCACTTACAAGATTAGAACTAAGCCTTCCTGTCATTACGACCATGCCACCACGTCTGAAAGAATAGACAGAAATAATAAAAAGGTGAGTATCTATCTTATTAGAGCCTTTCCTCAGAGCCGGACTTATACTGCTATTATAAAAGAAGTGAAAGGGCCCTCCTCTCATCCGCGAAGCTGGGGTTGAATATATGCTAAAATCCCCGGCTGGGGCACCTTCCTGCCTCCCTCTCCCGACTTATTCATTAGAGCGAGCTACTTCGTTCGACCCTACCCTCTTGCAACAAGTGTTTCGCTCTTACAACCGAGCAACTTCCTGTAGTAACCTCCCCAGGCGCTCCAAAACCTCTTTTTCATTTTGATGTTCTTACTATCTGCAGTCTGGAATTGGAACAGGTTGAATCTGGTATTTGACTTTCTAGTAGGAAGTGATGGATTGAAGCAATAGTGGAAATAGTGAGTGTTCCGGCGAGGCAACTCGGGCGGACGCCTAGCCTAGCATGAATCGGCTTTAGCAGGTAGGAGCAAAGTTCCTCAGTCTAGTCTAAATGTAGCTACGTTATATGATTGCAGTCAGTCAGGCTTTCTACCGGGGCAAGAATTTCATCTCTCTCTTGAAGGCTTGAGCTCCGAGGCGAAAGCGGCTCTCTCATAAGTATGTTTCACCGCCCCAGCTTCTGAATCTTAGGTCTGAATCTCATCAACTTTCATTTGATTCTCCCGCAGGTGACCTTCTTTTTGGTTCTTTTGACTATCCGAAATCAAAGGATAATTCCACTGTGCTCATTCGATTTCTGAGAATTTGTATTGATTGATTGTCTATCTATGGAGGAGTTGTGGAAGGCAGTACTATACTTTCTCGAGTCCGCCTCTCCTCAAGCCGTTGATAGCGCTTTCTCGCCTTACCCTTTATCACAAAGCTGTCCTAAGCGCTGCCGAAGGTTCGGAATACAAAGACTTATCGTAGGCCTGATCTCAACGATATAGAAGTAAGTTGCTTTTCATACGATCGACTAGAAGATAGAGATGGAGAGTGGGCATTTCCATTGATAGGAAGAGGAAGGGCACTTCTTAGAAAAGCAGCGAAGACAGCACTACTTGTTTCAAGCAGAATCCGAATAAGGGCAAGGAAGCAAGCGCGACTATAAAGAGAGCCTGCCAGCCCCGCTCAAGAGATAACTTTAGCTCTCCTCTAGGATCGAATTCGGCTAACGAGGTAGGGTTCTCAAGCTAGGCTCAATATCCGGCGATGGGCAGGCGGCCTATTTCAATATAGTTCTTGGAAAGCCACTGATTAGCAATTGCACCACTTATTGACTTCTAAAGTGTTGGGTATGATATAGTTCTGGGAAGCCACTGATTAGCAATTGCACCACAAGTATACTAATAATTATGGGATGGAGCATAAGGAGGAGTGGGTCAGATGTGGAAGGTCAAGAGAGAGTATATTTAGCTACTTCGCACAGGATTCTAGTTAAGTGGCTGAATCCATCCGTCTAAGTTCCAATAGAGTGATCGGTAAGTGCTCACTGAAGGAAGTAAGTCGCGAACCATTCAAGTCAGTGATATGTTGGGGCCTGTCTTGAAAGCAGCAGGAAGTCAACTACCTATCTAGTACTACGTGAGCCAGTCCACTTCTTTTCTCACTATCAATCTAGTTGCTAAAGGTCCGGTTAGAAGGAAGAGGGGCTCACTTGGTAAAGTAATGGACGAAGAGGTCAAATCAATGTTCAAAGCACAGATTCCGTAGGGGCGGACAGCGAAGCCTTGCTAGTCTAATAAGTCGTTGAGGAAGAAAGCCTGTTACTTAGATAAGGAATCTAGCCGGTGAGCCAATAAAGTAAGGCAGTCTCTTTACCTCTAGCAGTCCTGTCCGTAGTTCTCCTTGTTCGTAGTTTCAGGCAGTGAATGAACAATAAGGAATATAAGGCTAAGTGATCAGCTACGAAACGCATTTTCTCACTCTTGTGATAGTTTCTTAGTATAAGTCAATTTCATGTTTTGAATAAGCTTGATTCTAATCGCTTACAGCACCTTCGAATCTCCCGAGTTTGATTCCTGTAGGAAAGCAGTTGGCAGCAGGCGAAGTAGGAATCCGTTTCATATGAATCTCCGGAAGTGCTAAAGTAAGGAAGCGCTAGCTCTGAGAACTATTCATACCTTAACAAGTTAGTTAGAACGCTCTCTCGCAGGTGATGGAAGTTAAGTCGAACTTCTAATAAAGACAATGTTCGAATGGAACTCTTCGTTGTGAGCTTAAGGAGATGAAAGTGAAGTTATTGGCAAAGGTCTGCACTTAAACAGGAAGGATCTCCATGAAGGCCCACCACCTATAAGCCCGAAGAAAAGAATGAGATCACGAGTGAGAGTAAAGGTAAGTCAGATTCATATATCTCTATAGAATCTAAGAATATAAGAAGAAGCAGTCTTATAGGCACAGGAACTAAATTAGAATATAACGATAAAGAGAGGGCAGGTTCAGGCAGTTCCGTATAAGAGGAAGGGAGGTGAGTAATTTGACTCACGATTTCTTCAATTGAGGCCTCGCCTAGGGTGGCATGGGTGTAATGAAAGCCCGTGCGGGCGTTAATAGGTAGGCGTTAGCGCTCCTTTCTCAATCCATTCTTTTTCATCAATCGATCAGACAGAGGTGAGCTTTCTTTGCTTTCCTTTTGTCATCTTCTCCTTTTTGACTACTAGGAGTTGAGCCGCTTTCAAGCATTCCTTCGAACCTGACTGTGCTTGTTCTTTATAAGACCTCCTCCATATCTCGGCAATCCTGTCTACAATATCCGACCAGTGAGAACCTTATGACATTCCCTCTGTCCGATACAAAGAAAGAGCGCGTAGACCCGGCGGATCATTCAGGCTGAAGGAATTACAAAGTAGTGGGAAATACAAGAATAACCTAAACAACTTTCCTTAGTGTGCCCCTATCCCTCTTAGTAGACTAGAAGAGCAAGCAAGGAAGCCGTCAACGATCAATCAGTTTCTAGAGAAATATATAGGAAGCAACTTCTTCTCTTTGCGAGGACAGGACTGGACTCAACCTCTGGATTCTGATCTTTGCAGGCTCAAGTTCCAGATGAGGTTTCAGCCAAAAAACGCAGAAAGCAGGTCGGTTTTCCCCTTACTGATTGGAGAGTTCAAGGGAAGATAGAAGCACTCCATTTCCAATAAGAAAAGAAGGGTGGAATTGAAGGCCTAAGCTTCGTCTTTGATCTGGTGACGTGAAAGAAAGAGAGCCCAGTGGCGCTAACGTATTCCAATTGTGGAGTTACGTGGGCATGAGCAAAAGATAAGATATCTACTCTTGCATTAGAAAAAGATAAGATATCTACTTGTAAGTAATGCGCTAGCAATTATTATAAGGGCCCTCTTTAGTACCCTATGAATATACTGACTTATATAACTCCTTCCTTACTCTCCAACTGATCTCCTACCTCTCCATGCTTTAGATCGGGTAATGCGCTAGCCATTATTATAAGGGCCCTACTGACTTCTCTAAAGAACCACTTTCTACCTCGAAGTTTCTGTTACCTTATAAGTAGTGGTCCAGTCCAAGCATTAAGGTGAAGTTTCGGCTGTAAACCTAGATTGAGAGTCGCCAACAACAAGAACAGCTTCAGATCCTGCTGTTGCTTCCCCACCTGCTCCTGTTGATTCTATCGTTGCCAACAGGGATGACTTGATAACAGCATCTTTCGACTGGACTTCAGCAGTGGAGAACCCCATTCTTATCGGAGGCAGTTCGGGCTTCAGCAGCAAGTTCAAGTTCAATGAATGAAAAAAGCTTTGAAGCGCGTCGTCAATAACAACAATAGGCGCAAGAAGACTAAGTTACGTTCGAGCAGAAGCTGGAAGTACGGAATGCTAAAGTGGAGTTTCCGTTGAGTCATAAGAGGGACGTTCGAAAGTAATCAGTTAAGTCTTAGAGATCCGTATCTGAAGCCAAATCCTGATACGTTCCGCTGTAGCCAGTTCCATTTCCATTCGAGTTTGCCTGTGACATTCCATTCTCCTTATATATATAACATGCACAAGAGAGAATATGGAATCAGATCTTCTGCGCTCAACTCTAAACTTCCATTCCTTATTTCTTGCACCAGATGTATATGCGAGTCAAAACAAACTACCACATTGCATTCCAATAACTGTCATTAGCCATTTGATGAGTTTACCCTGGCCTTATCTTTCGTAAATGTCTACGTGCGTATGAAAAGTATCGGCTCTCATAGCGACATAGAGATCGCGCTTCGAGGAAAGTCTAGCAGGTGATTTGATCGGGCGCTCACGGAGGCATCGAAGGGGAATCGGTTCTACTTGAAACGGGGACGATCCTCCCAATGGTTACTCATATGGTACTCTATTTAGGAGATATTATGAAAGATCTCATAAGGAGAACTTCTATACTGCCTGTTCAATTTGGGAAGATGGAGAAAGAAGAGATCTTTTCTCAAACCCCAAAAGAGGTCGGTAGTTAATGCAGGAAAGCGGGAACGCAGGGAAGGCTACAGAGATAGCTATCTGGTTCTATCTCCACGGAGACGGGAGGTTCCTACCTCAGAGAAAGCTGCTCGAAGTCTCCATCTCTTTCTGCGTCTCTTCTCCATAGAGAGGAAAACTGATCTAACTCTCAGAGAAGTCATGCTGAGAAGGCCTCCCAGAGAAGTCATGCTGAGAAGGCGGTCGGTCATACAAAGAGCCTTTCTCTCTGTACCCCCACCACTATGAAGACTAATAGACCGGTGTTGCACTCAGAGAAAAGTAGAAGTGCTTTCCTTCACGCTGAGTGTGAACTGGAGATTTAAGGCAGCTCCCGAAGATTGATTCTATAAGTCCGGTTTCTGAGCATGCAAGCAACCTTGTCGAAGTTATGGTTATGAAAGAATGGGATCTATCTAGTAGCGAACCAGCAGCAAAGCGCTTCCTCGAATCGAAGGCGAAGTAAGCGCCGCGAAAATGGCTCGGTAGGCTAGCCAGCAACAGGGGAGTTGTTGCTCACACCGATAAGTCTATGTCCAAGGCAGGGGCGAATGGGCCAGGATAGAAAGCTAGGTCCTTTGCGTTCAAAGAAAGTCTTCGTTGTTTGCCCTATTCAACGGGGCTATTCGAAAAGCAAGTATGGAATATTTCAATATGTAGGAGCCAAATCAATATAGGGGGGCTTTCTTTGTATGGAACAATGCCATTGTATAGGAAGTGAACAAGTAGTCCCGTCCGGAATGATCTCTTTTGGGCGAAACTAGGATATGTAGTCGAATATCCGACAGGTCAAGTCTAGTAGGGGCTTAAATACGGAATAGGAAGGGAATGAAAGTCAGCTCGACCATTAGGGAGAGGAAAGATACGATCTGATCTCTTTCTTTATCATTTCGTTCTGGAAATATGCTTCATTCATGGCTTGAAGAAAAGAAACAGCAATTTACCCTAGGAAAAGTATTAGCATGAAATAGAAAAGGAATGGCAGGCTAACGCAGCTAAGCTAAAACAAGTGGGTAAGGAAGCGCTCTTCACCGCATGCCCTCAAAAAGAAAAGAAGTGACATGCCCCCCCTCAATGACACGCTTGGGAAGCTCCCCTATACCACGCTAACGAAAGCTACCATTATTCTGTCTTCTTTTCTATATCTCCTAGTAGATGTGATTGGAAGTCGTAAGAGGGTTTCTGAGGAACCGGGTGCCGTAAATCGGGTACATCATCTGGTAAAGGAACACAGTCAATGCGCCGATCAAAGATCACATCACAGCTCTCCTTCTTTCTGGGCATGATCAAACAAATTCTCTTTTGGCAGCCGTCCAAAAAGGCTTTCGGGCCGGTAGGGAGGGTTCCAATTCTCAGAGATATGCCAATATAGGATCTAGTGGGAATGAGATTATAATAGAATAAGGTAGCTAACCATGTACTGTTGCTTGTTTGCTCTTAACTTCAATTCCATTCTGACTTGCTTGGTAGTGGAATTCAAAGATAGGTAATTCAGATGACACAGAGTAAAGAAGCAGTGTGAGCGAGTGCGTGTTTGTGTTGATGCAAGCTGGTCCGAAAGAGGAGAGTTCGGAGTTAGTTTTTAAGCAAGGGAAGAAAGAAAGTTACAAAAGTCAGCAACAAGCAGATATGAAAGTAAAGTCGTCGACGAGCCAGATTACCCATATATAAATTAGAAGCGGAGAGGTTGAAAGGTTAAGTAGAAGAAGAAGCTAAGGGAGCCCGAGTATAGAATCAATCAATTGTAATCAGAGTAAGAGAAAGGTGCAATTCCTGTTTGACTTTACTGCTTGGCTGGAATTCTTTGTTGAGTTGCGCTTACGGAGTTGTTAAGTGATCTGCTCAATTCCTCTTCTCTTTTATAGAACATGCTCATAAGTGTTGAAATATGGAAATTCAGTGGTGAGCTGCTCGCAAGCATCATTTGCCTTGAACTTCGATTCTAACTCTAACGCCGAGAAAACTGGAATGGAATACATCTCTGACTCTTATTACCCTGATACATACAATGCTGGAACTATAGTAAACTCATTCACTTCCTTTACACGCGAGTCTTCTCAACGGTCTCACATCATCAGCTCAAAGAAAGAGGTTTGAAAGGGGTTACGAGAGAGATAGAGAATCACTATCATTGATAACTAAAGACGCTGAGATACAATGAGCTCGGAATGGTGGAAAGGATGAGACTATCGGTATTAGAGTTCGGGTACAGAGAGAGGAGAGCGAAAGGTTATTGAGATGTGTTAGGAAAGATTTGGGTTCAGATAAAGAATGTGGAATGATAATCTAAATACGATTCCATGCTCATCTAAACTGCAAAGAATAGAATAGAATCCGGATAAGAGCTTAGTCACGTATAGATTCTTGTAAGAGTAGAGTAAACTCGAAAGGGAAGCTGCAAGCTCAGCGGGAACGGGAAGGAAGGTGGAGTTAAGTATGGAAATAGTCACTATTTACTCATTGGCGTCTGGTAGAGTTATGGAATGATTCGTTTTCCCATTAGAGAAGTGAGGGCTACAAGTCCAAGTCCTGTTATGGAAGTGTAGGTGGGGTTAGAATAGAGCTTTTTTGAAGCGCGGTGTGGTCCAAGTAAGTCGTCAATGAAAGTCAACGATAGAGAAATCAAAAGCAAATGAACAGAAAGTTGAGGTCGGGAAAGAAGATCTGTATCTTCAGCGGAATCAGGATCTGAGGCAGGAGTTAGTGGTTAAACAAGTATTGTTCAGGTGTAAACTGCAAGCGCGTTGTATCCAAGAGAAGTTCTTGTATCTAAGTAAGTTCACGGAGCGGTCACCCACCTAACTATCTCTTCATTGAACTCTGACTAAGGTACTTTGGCTTTACTCGCTCTACTCTGATACTAATGAACTTAGGCTTTCCCTCGCTTAACTCTGATACAAGTTTCTGGGGAGAGGACAGAATGATGTTAGGTGCGAGTGTTATCTACCTTAAGCCCAAAGAAAGCTCACTTGTTCCATTACTTGTTCCAGCAATAGCATCTAGCTCACAACTACTTGTTCCAGCAATAGCATCTAGCTCACAACTACTTGTTCCAGCAATAGCATCTAGCTCACAACTAATAGAAACACGAGTAACCCTAACATAACACTGCGCTTACTGCTAACTAACACTCCTAAAAAGAATGGCTTACTTACTACTTACTTTCGAATTGCTTACTTACTACTTACTTTCTTTGGCTTGATTTTACTTGATTTGGGCGCCCATGCTTATAGTGTGTTCAGACAGGAAAGGATGGGTGCGTTAGCTTATAGTGTTTCAGGCGGTTCCATTTGATTGCTTTTTGGTTCTTCTGAGATTTATCTACTTATTAGACTTATCCCTGTAATTGTAGTTTGGGCTAGTTTCAAGCTAACACTAAGGCATTTCGTCTTTTTGCTTGTTTGCTTGTTTGTTCTGTTGCGCTGTAGTGAGTTCTTTCTAATGCGGCACCCTACCCTGCAACAATAAGTTCACTTAGCGCCCTTGCTTATTGGAATTTGCCCCAGAAATGTAGCATCCCGGAAAGCGGAAAGTCACTGATTGGAATTAAGGCACTCAACTTGAAGAACGAATAGGCCCGGAAGTAATACTTAAGTACTCTCTTCTTATTGCCGTTTCTTTTTACTTGTTTGTTTTCGCTGTTGCTTGTGGAATCTGACCTTGCGCATAAGGCAAGAAATTGGGAAGAAACCTATGCTGACTCCTGACTATAAAGATGTTGACTCCTGACTTATAAAGATGTTGATTCCTTTGACTCTAAAGATGTTGACTCCTGACTTATAAAGATGTTGATTCCTTTGACTCTAAAGAGGAGAAGATCGTGTTCCACATATAGGAGCACGGTAACCTAACTCTAAACTCGAACCTCACTGCTTGCTGACTGCTGACATATTACAAGAATTACTCAGAATATTGGCACCCGCTCCACAAAGCTCCCCTACTTACTTGTTTGACTCTTCTACTCAATGCTTCCTCCCTGCCTTTCCGTAATCTCAACCTAAATCTGGCTTCCCACTCTCTTGGCCTGCCTCTCCCGATCGAAAAACTACTTATACCTTGTTTGAGTCCACCCCGAGGGATCTCATTCCTGACGCTCGATTGTTAGCCTGCCACTCCTGGTCGTGTTATAACTTTTGATAACAATTCCTTTCCTTTCTTATTACAATTCCTGGTCGTGTTATAACTTTTGATAACAATTCCTTTCCTGTCTTATTACAATTCCTGTTTACGGCTGTTCTAGTTAATTTTGCACTAATATCTTTTGTTGATTAGAGTTATTACCGAGCCCTGTCTTCTAGCGGTAGTGTTTCCACCTTACTGCCTATGTGCCTATGAGCCCGCTACCCCTTACTATCGTTCTTTATCCACTAGCAATTAGCCCTACATGAAAACTTATTGTAGTCTTGCTTTACCGCACCTTAGCCTGACACTGCAGTATCTCATTCCGAAACCCCTGAACCTCAATCACTATAGTTTGTCTCTTCCACTCCTACAAGAATTCCTGTAGTGGTCTGAGTTAACGTCTTCTAATTGCCTCTGTCATTCCCCGAATCGGAATACAAACTAGGTCTTTGACTCTTGCCTTAAAGCGAGTAGTTACAGGCTAGAACTATGCAGAGGAATGCCAATAATCTGTTTCAGGCCTGGAGTCGGTAGAGCAAGGATCGAAGTCAGCATAGTGAAGGAATGAATGCACGAGGAGCAGACTAATATGTTTTTGTTAACCATAGCAGCCTCATCAGCAGTGGTTGGTTTCTTTTTATCTGTTGTTAGATCCTCTGGTTCAAGTTAAAGTATGAGAATGAGTTAGCTTATTCTGGTTGCCCGTACAGTTTGCCATAGTTCATCTATTGTTGCGTCCTATTGGATTCCTCTTTTCTTGTTCTCGTCTAATAGATAGTAGTTCCTGTATTGGTAGCCGTGCCAGGTTTAGAGTCTTATTAATTGCAGTATAAGTCTGAGATGCTCTCTTTCCGCCTTGTTAGCAGTGATTCAATTCCGATATCTTCTCTTATTATCCACCTACTAGCTCTAGACTCAAACTATTGCTTGTAAGCCTCCCCTTACTTGGTTGCAACCTAGAACTGCGGACTGAAAACGGAACACCCCTACTCTACCGCTAGACTTTAGTAGTAGCTTTTAGCGTATGACATGTGGTATGTTTCTTCACTAGTTCATCCTACAACTACAGAGTTTGGTTCTATTTCCTCATAAGAAGAATCTTCAGCCTTTGACTCTTTTCGCTGGTGCTCTTACTTATAGACCGGACTACCTGTGTTTTCATTCTGCGACTAGCGCTTCTAGTACGATAACTCGCAACTGGCAATTGAACCACCGATAGCAAGACTTGGGCTACAGCCGATAAGGATGGAACTGGAGAAAAGGAATCCAACCAACGAGAAAAGGAATGGAACTCCTCACTATAGGATGAAATAAGAGAATAAGGAATAGGATAATAAGAGATAGAGAATAAGGAATAGGATAATAAGAGAATAAGGAATTGACACTTGCCCCGCCAACCCAGCTACTACTTCTAGGAACCCGGGCTACCAATACTTGTTCTAATAACAAGGGCTCTAGTACTAGTGCACAGAACAGGGATCGAACCACTACTAGCGAGAATCCAACTATTAATAAAGAAAAAGTACGCTGTCTGGCGCATCTATATACTCAAACATAACTGAAAGAAATGAGCTCCCCAAACCCAGAGCCTATGTGTCCACTGTTAGCCTGTAATTCCTGTCTGAAATTCTCTAGCGAACTGATCCGGATCTTTGAACAATAAACTAGGGGTGGAGCTATCCACTATAGAAATATACTTGTGCGTGCTTCAGGGCTATAGCGGTTTTTCCGATAAGAAGCAACTGCTAACTGGAATTCTCTAACTAGGCATTCGGATTCTCTCGCACCTAGCTCCCAAACTGACACCGCGGAACGGAACTCTTGTACTGCTTTCTTGCTTCCTTGCTCTCGTTCTTTGACTACTAACGCCCTGTATGCTATACCTTGCTTCGAGCCTTGCTTTACTGGCTTATGAGCCTGACACTGCTTGCTTGAAAACCAACTACCAATTATGAGGCTTGAACTCCCCTATCTTAGCCCTTAACTCCTCGATTGAAGTCTGGAACCCAACATACACACTCAGGCTCTTGCCTTGCCTTCATTCTGTATTGAAAGGTTCTTTTATATGATATTGGATAGTGTTTTATGAAGGGAACTAGGTCGAAAAACAGCAAGTGATTTTGAATTGAATTAAAGCAATGGAACAGCTCTACTTTGGATCTTAATTAAAGCAAACAAACAGCTCCACTTTATTCAGAGATAGGTCGGTCGGTCGGGCAGGGCAAGCTTATAGACTAGAGAGAGAGGCGAGGGAAGGCTGGTGTTTCACTTAAATGGACTAGCGGCAGGCAAGGGAGCTATAAGTACTGAAAGTTAGAATGAAACCAGTAAGACTAAGAATGGAAATAAGGAGTAACAGCCTGAAACTAGCCCCCCGAAGACTAAAACAAGTGAGTAGCAGCCTTCAACCGGCCCGGACTCAGACTGCAAGTAGTAGGTATCGGCCTTAGCTTCAGTAGCTACAGAATTGAACCAGTAAGTCGAAGCCAACAAGCAGACAACCAGAACCACACTTAAGTCCAGTACTATTTCGACATTTGCGTTCAAAAAACACGGGGCCAAGTAACTACTAATGTTACGCGGCAGGGAGTTCCGTAAAAAATCTTAGAAATCTGGTCAGCTATTAGGTAAAATCCCAATGCTATGAAAAAACCCGGGTTTCGTCCATTTTTCTGAGATTTGGATCGGTCTATTAGGTAAAATCAGGGTGCTACCGAAAAACCCGGGTTTCTATGAAAATGAATGACTTTTCCGGTCCGTTAGTAGTGACTTTGGGGTTGCTATTCAAAAACACGGGTTTTATTGACGAGTTAGAGAATTCAATTCAACTCCCGGTAGTCCAAGCCTGAAACAAAGCCGACTAAGAATCGAACAAGTCCCCCGTACCCAATTCCCCTAATAGCGAGGTCCAAGTTACAGAATGAAACACTGCCCACAGGAATCAAACCTGGAGCTAGTAAGTCCAGAATTCAACTCGGTAGTCCAAGCCTGAACAAAGCCGACTAAGAATCGAACAAGTCCCCCGTACCCAATTCCCCTAATAGCGAGGTCCAAGTTACAGAATGAACTCGGTAGTCCAAGCCTGAACAAAGCCGACTAAGATCGAACAGTCCCCCGTACCCAATTCCCCTAATAGCGAGGTCCAAGTTACAGAATGAAACACTGCCCACAGGAATCAAACCTGGAGCTAGTAAGTCCAAGAATACACTGCCTAACACAAGGTAAACTACAGAATTCAACTCGGTTATCTAATACTTAAACTAGAAACAGAGCTTTCACTATCATCTTATTAGAATGGAACCAATGCTAGCAGGACCGGAAATAGCAACTCTGGGAACCCGAAGAGACTCTCCTAAAGCTAGAACCGCGTAGTGAACTGATGTCAAGCCAACTAGAAGAACTTCTCTCGTCGCCAACACATTGTAGCTGACTTTGGAACTTCACGAGTATAGTCCACTTTCCTCGAACAACAACGGATTTTGTTCCTACTCCCGAGAAAGCTTATTCTCCTACTCCCTTCACCAGCTCCTTCCTCAGATCCAGATCCAACTTATGATCTCGTTGACAACACTGTAAACTACCAACCGTCCGGAGCAAGTATTGTTTTCCTTGTTTATGGATTTAGTGCACATATGCTAACCTTAGTAACATAACACTGCTGGCTCTGCTCGCTCTACCTGCTGACTGCTCTTCTTTGAGAATTGGATAACCAACACACACCTATTACTGCTCCGCTGGCTCAACGCACAAGCTCACTCCTAAGGCATAAAGGTCAACTATTTGATTGTCCCGCTTCAATCTCTCTCGTAAGGTAAGGCGGAATTCTATCTCGTATTACTCCTTTTCTATACAATCCAGACACCCATCTTTCACAATCCGAACTCCTATTTCCACTCTACTTGATACGGCTTACTGCGCAGCGAAAGACAACATAGGTCCAATTTCCATTCAATGAGTTTATACCCTGGGTTAAGCGATGAGAAAGAAGGCTTGAACTTACGATTGAGATTGAGAGTTGACAACAACAAGAACTCGAACTCCACTTTCAGACGATGAACGGAAACGACTCTTATGGTAAATAGATCATTGAAACTAATAAACAAGTACTTATGATGCATTTGAACCTAATAACTTCCACCCTTGCCTTGCCTTGCCCTGACTTATATTCTTGCTTAACTCTACCTTCAAGCTGAGCTCAATCCTATTATTCAATAAGAACTTTATCCGACCTATGAAGATCTTCTTGCTTGTTCTGATGCTATATATTTCATGAAGTTAAGGAATGTGCCATAACCATAACCTAGAAACGAAACGGAGATTGATGAACGAACCGATTGCTGCTTCCCTTCGCCCGAGAGACCTTACTGCCTAACAAAGATCCATCCTTTCACTGAATTAACCATTTGTTGCTGACTTGACCTGACCGCTAGAGAGGAAATGCATTCTTATTGCCTAAATGGGAAGGGAGTAGTTGACGGGAAAGTAGTAGAGAGAGGAAAGGAAGCCGAGCCGAGAGGAACCAGGTAAGGTAATGTGGACCAGGCAATTCAATCAGTGTCGAGTGCACAAGTGTATAAGGCTGTTGCTCTAAGTTAGCGATAAAGGTGGTTCGGGGAAGCATCTCTTCTCTTTACTTGAACTCCGTAGTTGATCTTCGAAACAGGAACGAAACTCTACCCTGTACTTTGGCTTTCTGAACTAAACCAATGACTCGCTTCACTATTGATTCCAACTATTCCTCAGGCTATTTTGATGAAAACTACTTGACTCTCAAGGACAATCTCTGGTGCCACTCTACTGTAAGTACTCTCTCTGGCGTCGGCAAACTCACCAATTTCCATAGGAACCCTGCCTAAACACATAGTAAGGAAGCTAAGCGTAAGCACTTGTTCGAAAGACTGGAATTGAACTCACTTCGTCAAGGGCCAAATCTACTGAAACTGGACTTTCATAAGCCCTCCCCAATAAATGGACTTTCACAAGCAAGAAAATCAACTCCATCTGACCTAGGCTAGGCGGGGTACGAGCCAGCTAGCAATTAGCAATCCATCAAATCCAGTGAGAAAACCATGGAAAAGCCCAGCTTATAAATGAATCTGACGAGCATATTTCATACATTTGTAGACCATTTTCCTTCGATGTTGGTGCATAGGGGGTGTTGGATATTAGGTAATGATTGCATCTATAGGTGGAATGGATATTAGGTTCTTGGGGAGCAAGTTCTTTTTCTCGTTGGAATACTCCGCCCATCTAATTACAGTGCTACGAGAAACCCCCACTTTGATAGTACTAAGGCAAGCAACTGGGCAAGCAGACTACCGGCTAATCGGAATATGCCTATCAGATCAGAACCCGACAGAACTCCCTGACCAACGTCGTCGACTCCCAGGTATCTTCCCTTGAGGAAAGGCTGTCTCAGTCCTATTAAGAAGTGAACGGTCTATAGGAGGGCCTAGTTCGCGTTGTATTGGATTGGATCCATCCTTATCGGCCAACACACGTCTTTCAATCGAAGTATTTGTAACAAAGTCGCTTTAGTCCTAATAGTGTTATTCCTTGTTATCACATATTCCCGGACTCCATTTGCTTGACAGAAAGAAATCAGATCATAAACAAAGGGATATCGGCACCCTTAAGCTGCTTGAAAAACGGGTTTGCTTCAACTCACTTTATTTAGTAGTTTCAAGATTCCTAGCTTCCTTCCAAAGATAAGAGAAAAGACTGCTTATTTTGTAGTGATTCCTAGCTGCCTTCCAAAGATAAGAGAAAAGACTGCTTTGCTTGTCCCACACAAAAGAAAGACTACTGCTTGTCCTACACTTTGTTATACAGCCCGGACAAAGGAGGAGGGTCAAATGTTGGATAGGTATACTTACTTACACACGGTATCACAATCGATGAAATAAGCCTTTCTAACAGGCCAGCTCAAGCAACTCCAAGAAAAAGTACTCTTAAGCTTTCAGGCCACGGAGGCTCGCCCCACCATGTAAAAAGCATACGAGTCAATTAGCTCAACCCCCAGGAGCAATAAAGGGTAAAGTCCGGTTGATCGTCTGTGCAAGTTAGGACATGAGTTCTGGTTCGTCCAAGGAGTCTTTCCTATTCCCCCAAGACAGATTCGAGTTGGCCAGGAGATGGAATCAGAATTGCTGTTCTACTAAAGTGCTAGTCTTACCTCTTAGAGTCAAAGGGATCGTCTTACGAGTGACTTGATGAGGGGGATGGACTGGACTGTGATGCTCTGTAGATGGAAAGGACGGACTTTCGCCGATAAGTTTACCTGTGAGTCTGGCCCAGGCAGAGTATAAGCATCGTCTTAGAGTAAAGGCGTATGATATATTCTCTTATATTAGATTCTCCATTTCCGAGACTCGCTAAGGGAGAGGTCTCTTAGTACAAAGGTACTTAATATTCACCGTCTGATCTCTCAGAAAAAGAAGAAAGAAGATGAGGAGCGACTGTAAAAGACTCGGCTGGGTAAGTTTGAGCAGGAAGGGAAGTGGCTAGCCTACCTAAGAAAGTATACAGTCATTATACCGGGGAAACACCTATTCCTATGACTTTTTGGAGAGACCTATTCCTCTGACTTTAGGGTTCTCGGATGCTTCAGTTGTATAAGATGTTGGACGACTCAAAGATCGAAAAGAGGAAAGATAGGGGTCCCCGGAAAGTATTGACTGGCGCCCTATATGATGCTGTGCAAAAGTTTATTGTGCTTACTAGGTCTCCATCTCTATGAGTCTCTTCCCCGACGGTTTAATCCAAAATGCTGAGGGACACGGAGTAACAAACCTTTAGTCTCATTTCCAGTAACAAACCTTTAGTCTCATTTCCAGAAACCATTCCTTTCAAACAATAGTTGGTGATAGAACCAAAACAAGGTCTTTCTCGACGACTTGGGATGAGGACTCCGGGAAGCTTCGTTCCTACATTCTTTCCGCTTCAAAGGCATTCTTTTTTGTGTATTTGAATTATACAGTTGGCTGGGAAACAATAAGAAGAGGCAAAGATCCTCGTTGACAACATTCATTCGTACGCAAGATAACGTCCCTAATTAATAGATGGGAATTTTGGAATCGGGTCAATGACACTCCCTCCCGATGCTTTGCCATAAGCTCCCAGGTCTTATTGCGTTTCTCCCATCTTAGATTGTAATTACAGGTAGAGCCTAAAAAGAGGCCATTTCTTGATTCATTCTTAAGCTAGCGCACCTCCGCTTGCCAGTTTTCACATTAATGAGACAAGTAACGTAGAAATAGGACGTCTCTGTCCCTTCATCAGAAACCGTAGGCTAGGAAGAAATCCCCGTTTCATTGAGGGAAACTTCTTTCCGTATTAAATATACTGGAAATTGCATACGGAAATCTACTTTCCAACTCTTTTTCATTCTACTAAAGGCAGGGAAAACCTTGAGCCTAATGTTTATACAATCCATGAGCAGCACAGCACGAATTCCCTTTGTTAAAGGCGAAAAATGAGTTAGGCGAGACTTGTATCAAGATTGAAAGAGTGACACGACACGGCGGAGAATTTGGATCCGTTTTGAGGTAGGTACCATGGGAAGAGAAGAGACACTCGGATAGGAATAGAGAATAGAAGCTGACAGAAAGCTCTTTGCTTGGGTTTCTTCTTCCTTTATGTTTATGGAGACAGGGAAAGAGCCCATACTTTGATTGAGCACGAATGAATAGATGGACAACCTCATGATGGACAACCTCATGAATAGATGGACAACCTCATGAAAGGGCCTTTTTCCCACTTATGAATCTTTCGTTCACATGGTATCTGAAGCTTCCGGTTCCTGTCTCCCTCACGAAATTAGGATATCCTTTTTCCTCGGTTTCATCAAGGCGTATGTACCGTTCCTCGGTTTCATCTAGGCGTATGTACCGTCGCGATTCACGAGTTAGGTTCATTCCTTTCTTTTTCTTTCTCTTTTCTCTGTCTCGGATTATTGTTATAGGTCTCCAGATTCCAAAAGATACTTTTGAATTAGCCCTTATATTCTTTGGAATCGCCCTTATATTCTAGTCCTCCCGTTGCCGATATGGACGCTGTTTCTCAATTTGTAACTGAGAGAAGAAAAGCCTATTTGGAAGATTGGAGACTGCGGTACATACCTGATATCCGTTCGATACCCAAGAATATGCTACGGACACCTACGTGGAAAGCTTTGCCTAGTTTCTTTCGTTTCTATACTATGCTGTCAGTGTTTTCTCGTTATGATAGGTAACAGTGGAAACGCAGTCGGTCTTCCTTTCCAGCTCACCACACTTTTGAACTTAAGGGATTTCGATGGCTTGTAGAGTTTTTGAATGCTAGGGGGGAACAATGGAACCAAGGTACCTAAAGAAAGAAAGGGCTACCGTTCAGAAGGTATCCATTTCAACCCTCCAACTAACGTCTTTATTAAGTCAGTCTATAATTCTTTGCACATAGGATTTGTCCGTTTCTTCCGGTCTCCCGAGGTGGGGCCTGTTGTTACTGGGCGGTTGGGTCAGTCAATTTAGGGTGGGGAGGAAATAGGAGGATTTTAGCCATAGGTCACGTAGTAAATCAAAGGTCACTCCATACAGTTCATGACAGGTTGTCGCAGGTTATCCAAAATAGACTCAAGGATGGTACTTATGATCAGACCGCACCTCTTGATTGACTAGTTGGCCACAGACATTGCTTCTCATTTGATCTAAAGTCGGCCACGGATAGGTTTTGGTTTTCATGTTTGAGATGTTTCAGTGTATGTTTGGTAGAGCATTTGCGGAAGTGAAGCTGTAGTGGTAGACTTTGATCCTATTTCGGCACGTGCTGTCTTGTCCTGCCATCACCCGTATAGGCTTTCTGCTTATGCGTATAAATCGAATAGAAAGTTTGTATTGTGCTTCTTGATATTAGGTGGTTGTGGGTATCGCACTTTATCGAATTTGAAGAAAACGACGTCGAAACGGGTCAGTAGGTACCTTTCGATGTGGAGTAAACTCCTACTTACTTTCGAGCCTTGGCTTAGAGTGTCCTACGAGGGCAAGAGCTCTGATCCACCACCGGGAAGGGATTCTTAGGGGACAACACAAGAGAGAGATTGGTCTGTTGCTTTTGTTGCTATTAAAGTAAAGCTAGTCAACCAGTAGAGTCGGAGGGGGCGCAGCATGTTTAGAACTAATATATCCGAGTGGAAATAGATCCCAAACCCATAAATATGTTTCTTAAAAGAACCAACCCGTCCTCCCATTAACAAGGCAAGGGTTTAGCGATGAAAAGCAGAAAGCGAAAATCAAGACGGATATGATAAGAAAAACGGAAAACCTAAGTTTTGTCCAGCAGAGGAGAAGAATGATAAGAGTGCCCACAATAAGCCCGAGAAAGCTCATCCGCAGAGGTTTATTATGAGTTATTCTATAGTACTTAGAGCCTTTTAGGATGATCTCATGGAGGAAGAAAAGAAGGAGAGTAAGTCTTGCAATCAAGATCAAAGCGGAGTATGGTAAATATAGGCTCCAACCCTGTTTTTCAGCCTACCACAGAAGGTGGACTGCAAGATGGTTTTGACTTAGCCAGTTCATGGCAAAGAAAAAGAAAGCTCATTTTTGGAAAAAGCTGTGGTAGATACTCAAAAAGACTGCAGCCTACGAGGTTGTGTCATCAGAGGCGAGGCTGAAGGACGATAAAACACTATCGAGCAGCCGGCTTCAGGAGGGCGCAATCAGAAGAGTATTGTCCTGATTCAGAGTTTCGCTACGCCCCCCCCCTATTATTGTTAGAAAATGCATAATGGAAGATTGAGAGTTGAGGCTAGGATAGGAGAGTATAGGGCCTTTTGTGCCTTGCGAAGAGACATCTTGGAGTCTATTAAGCGCGGATCTTGCCTCCTTCTGTCAACGAATCCCAGCCCAGGGATTGTTATTTCCTAGCAGTGTTAGCTACTTGCCTGCTTCCTAGCTTTGTTGGTAGCTGACCTAACCTACGCTCATATCACTCCGTCCTTGCTTCTCTTACCTTTCTATACTCCAGTATCTATAAGCTCCGTAAGCTCCCTTCTCCTTCTCTTCTTTGATTTGGTCTGGTCGCTATGCTTTGCTTTTGTTGGTACCTTGGTGCTGGAAAGGGGGACCCGAAGAAAGCTTGCTGCCTTGCTTGCTTCCTGAAAACCTATTTCTCCCACTTGGTCAGCTCTCCTAGTAGGCCTTTCGCTTTGGTGCTATCTGCTCCCGTTTGCCTTGTTTCCATTCTAGTAGCACTTGAGAGGAGATCGTCAAGCGGGTCAGTGGAGACAAACTAGACGGAACGGAGATTCTTTATATCAAAAAAACGAGAGCTCAAAAAACTCTGTTGCTATGAAGGATGCTTACCCTTTGGTAGAACCCTCTCTAGGACTCTAGTGCCTGACTAAGAGAAGGGCTCGGCTTTACTGAATAAGAAGGGGGAGAGTATAAACTACCAGACTACTACTAAACCACTAGCACTCCACGAGTTGATTAGTTGAGTGACTTGACTTAGACTCTCTGAGATAGCAATCACTAAACAAAACTCAGTAGATCAAATCATAAGAGAAGCAGCAAGGCGCAAGAGCAACTACTTCCCCCTCGTATAGTTGGAGTATAGTTGGAGTATAGTTGGAGTATAGTTGGAGTATAGTTGGAGTATAGTTGGAGTATAGTTGGAGTATAGTTGGAGTATAGTTGGAGTATAGTTGGAGTATAGTTGGAGTATAGTTGGAGTATAGTTGGAGTATAGTTGGAGTATAGTTGGAGTATAGTTGGAGTATAGTTGGAGTATAGTTGGAGTATAGTTGGAGTATAGTTGGAGTATAGTTGGAGTATAGTTGGAGTATAGTTGGAGTATAGTTGGAGTATAGTTGGAGTATAGTTGGAGTATAGTTGGAGTATAGTTGGAGTATAGTTGGAGTATAGTTGGAGTATAGTTGGAGTATAGTTGGAGTATAGTTGGAGTATAGTTGGAGTATAGTTGGAGTATAGTTGGAGTATAGTTGGAGTATAGTTGGAGTATAGTTGGAGTATAGTTGGAGTATAGTTGGAGTATAGTTGGAGTATAGTTGGAGTATAGTTGGAGTATAGTTGGAGTATAGTTGGAGTATAGTTGGAGTATAGTTGGAGTATAGTTGGAGTATAGTTGGAGTATAGTTGGAGTATAGTTGGAGTATAGTTGGAGTATAGTTGGAGTATAGTTGGAGTATAGTTGGAGTATAGTTGGAGTATAGTTGGAGTATAGTTTACTCGACTCGAATGCCCTTTTCTAAAGGGAATCATCATAGGCTCTTTGAAAGATGGATTTCAAAGCTTCACCTGGCCTGCAAGAAGAAGACAAGATCGAATCAGAAAGCAAGCAACTATACCGCCGGCTCGTCTCGTTGAATGGACACAAAAGAGATCAGTCCGTTTTGTTTCTATATTAGATAAGTCCGTTTTGTTTCTATATTAGATAAGTCCGTTTTGTTTCTATATTAGATAAGTCCGTTTTGTTTCTATATTAGATAAGTCCGTTTTGTTTCTATATTAGATAAGTCCGTTTTGTTTCTATATTAGATAAGTCCGTTTTGTTTCTATATTAGATAAGTCCGTTTTGTTTCTATATTAGATAAGTCCGTTTTGTTTCTATATTAGATAAGTCCGTTTTGTTTCTATATTAGATAAGTCCGTTTTGTTTCTATATTAGATAAGTCCGTTTTGTTTCTATATTAGATAAGTCCGTTTTGTTTCTATATTAGATAAGTCCGTTTTGTTTCTATATTAGATAAGTCCGTTTTGTTTCTATATTAGATAAGTCCGTTTTGTTTCTATATTAGATAAGTCCGTTTTGTTTCTATATTAGATAAGTCCGTTTTGTTTCTATATTAGATAAGTCCGTTTTGTTTCTATATTAGATAAGTCCGTTTTGTTTCTATATTAGATAAGTCCGTTTTGTTTCTATATTAGATAAGTCCGTTTTGTTTCTATATTAGATAAGTCCGTTTTGTTTCTATATTAGATAAGTCCGTTTTGTTTCTATATTAGATAAGTCCGTTTTGTTTCTATATTAGATAAGTCCGTTTTGTTTCTATATTAGATAAGTCCGTTTTGTTTCTATATTAGATAAGTCCGTTTTGTTTCTATATTAGATAAGTCCGTTTTGTTTCTATATTAGATAAGTCCGTTTTGTTTCTATATTAGATAAGTCCGTTTTGTTTCTATATTAGATAAGTCCGTTTTGTTTCTATATTAGATAAGTCCGTTTTGTTTCTATATTAGATAAGTCCGTTTTGTTTCTATATTAGATAAGTCCGTTTTGTTTCTATATTAGATAAGTCCGTTTTGTTTCTATATTAGATAAGTCCGTTTTGTTTCTATATTAGATAAGTCCGTTTTGTTTCTATATTAGATAAGTCCGTTTTGTTTCTATATTAGATAAGTCCGTTTTGTTTCTATATTAGATAAGTCCGTTTTGTTTCTATATTAGATAAGTCCGTTTTGTTTCTATATTAGATAAGTCCGTTTTGTTTCTATATTAGATAAGTCCGTTTTGTTTCTATATTAGATAAGTCCGTTTTGTTTCTATATTAGATAAGTCCGTTTTGTTTCTATATTAGATAAGTCCGTTTTGTTTCTATATTAGATAAGTCCGTTTTGTTTCTATATTAGATAAGTCCGTTTTGTTTCTATATTAGATAAGTCCGTTTTGTTTCTATATTAGATAAGTCCGTTTTGTTTCTATATTAGATAAGTCCGTTTTGTTTCTATATTAGATAAGTCCGTTTTGTTTCTATATTAGATAAGTCCGTTTTGTTTCTATATTAGATAAGTCCGTTTTGTTTCTATATTAGATAAGTCCGTTTTGTTTCTATATTAGATAAGTCCGTTTTGTTTCTATATTAGATAAGTCCGTTTTGTTTCTATATTAGATAAGTCCGTTTTGTTTCTATATTAGATAAGTCCGTTTTGTTTCTATATTAGATAAGTCCGTTTTGTTTCTATATTAGATAAGTCCGTTTTGTTTCTATATTAGATAAGTCCGTTTTGTTTCTATATTAGATAAGTCCGTTTTGTTTCTATATTAGATAAGTCCGTTTTGTTTCTATATTAGATAAGTCCGTTTTGTTTCTATATTAGATAAGTCCGTTTTGTTTCTATATTAGATAAGTCCGTTTTGTTTCTATATTAGATAAGTCCGTTTTGTTTCTATATTAGATAAGTCCGTTTTGTTTCTATATTAGATAAGTCCGTTTTGTTTCTATATTAGATAAGTCCGTTTTGTTTCTATATTAGATAAGTCCGTTTTGTTTCTATATTAGATAAGTCCGTTTTGTTTCTATATTAGATAAGTCCGTTTTGTTTCTATATTAGATAAGTCCGTTTTGTTTCTATATTAGATAAGTCCGTTTTGTTTCTATATTAGATAAGTCCGTTTTGTTTCTATATTAGATAAGTCCGTTTTGTTTCTATATTAGATAAGTCCGTTTTGTTTCTATATTAGATAAGTCCGTTTTGTTTCTATATTAGATAAGTCCGTTTTGTTTCTATATTAGATAAGTCCGTTTTGTTTCTATATTAGATAAGTCCGTTTTGTTTCTATATTAGATAAGTCCGTTTTGTTTCTATATTAGGAAGTCCAGGCCCTCCATTAGGCGGGTATACAATATCACTTGTCCGCAGCTTGTATGGACTTTCTTTAGGCTTATATTGAATGCCCTAGTTGTATTAGTAGACCTTTCTGACCCAATAGGGGTAACAACGTAAATGTATGACTCTTCCCAACAAACAGGGGAATTCGTAGGTTTCTATTTCAGTGAAGAGCTTCAGTATGCAAGATACTTGGGTTACAAGGTTCTACCCAAAAAAGGATACTAGTTTGAGAAGAAAGAAGCCTACTCCTTTCTACAACTTTGTTTCATTTCTCGTAGAGAGTAGACTAGAAGCAAAGAAAGCTGGTAATGAACCTATGTCATATGTATATAATACGTTAATTCACTCTCTGTAGGGTAGATTTCGTATTCACCCCAAAAGTACTTGAGAAAAGGGAAAGGTGCCAAGAAAGTAACCTGCTCAATAGAATCCTGCCTATCCCGATCATTACGTAGTCAAAAAGAGAGAAGAGTGAGAAAAGCTTATTTGTGCCCTATTCTGGAAGTGCGTAGCTCGACCTATCCAATAGGTAGCTCCACAGTGAGTTGTTTCTCTGGTTCCTAAGTCAATCAGTCTATTTAGACATCCTAATGCCCGATACCAGATTACTTCCAACCCATTCCCTCTTCTATTCTGTCGAATCCTTTCATCTTTGAACCCTCTTACGCTTTAAGGGAATCCACTAGAAACTCAAACAAAGCACTGTCTTTCGGAAGAACGTAGCAAAGAAAACCTAACTCACCAAGCAAAGGGCGATTTCGGATTCAATCAAGCATGAAAGCCGGCGATTTCGGATTCAATCAAGCATGAAAGCCCCAGTCTTTGTCCCCAAAACGAAGTCAATCCTTTTTCTAGGTACCGCTCAGTTTCAATCTCTTGCTTGCTTTTGTGCCAGGTCCACGGAAAGGAAATAGATGCCTTCAAAGAAGAAAAAAACGGTGAAAAGGCTATTCAGGAAAGTGTTATTCGTCATCAACTGGAAAGGCCTTCGCCTACGTAACAAAGAAAATGGATTCGTCCGACTTACTTCTACTGCCTGTAAGAGTGCTTTCTGACCTCTCCTTTGGGGAAGATCTTTCTCTTCTTAAAGCGAAAAGGATCCATTCTTTGGTATCAGGCAACACTTCTTTATTATACCGTTCGTTCCCGTATACTAGTGGTGCACTCACTCACTTTCTAGTTTGCTTGAGCCTACCTTCGCACACCTACGTTACTCTTTCGTGGGTTCGGTTTTTATTCTTTGATTGGATTTTCCTCTTCCTCCTCTTTCGTGGGTTCGGTTTTGATTCTTTGATGGGATTTTCCTCTTCCTCCTCCGCTTAGGCCTTATTTGCGAGAATTGAGTTTTGACTGAGAGTAGTACCTCCACGAGTGCTTGCTTTAAGAGGACTTCAATAGGTTTAATGCTTCTGCCGAAAGAAGGAAAGCATAGAGAATCACTCAACATAGAGGGCCGATCCGCTCCAAAGAGTCTCAGTAGCTCTGGACCGCTCATTGGTACTGAGCCTTTGGCACAGCAGCACGTTACATTTTGAACCCTTTACGGAATGCTTGAAAAGGCTAGTAATCCATATTCGTCCTGGACTGCATTCTTTCTTCCGATACTACTTGGTTTATCGCTTCCCTTCGCTTTATTAAAAACCTGCTCCATTCTGTAGCTCATTACAGGTTTACGTTCCTTATTTCCAGTATAGGATTACGGCCGCAGTACATTCCCGCAGCACAGTAAAGTAACGGCGCCTCTATATTCCTTGGGGGTGCTGACTGAAGCGAAGGAGATTGTTTTAGCTTCATCTTGGTGGAGAGTTGACCTTTCTTTTCTTAGCGCCCTATTTCCCCCTTGATTCCCGTAATACTGACATAAGACAATCTAGCTTTCCTTAAGTGAACTCTAGTCGGTGAACCATAAGACAATCTAGCTTTCCTTAAGTAATACTTCCATAAGACAATCTAGCTTTCCTTAAGTAATACTTCCATAAGACAATCTAGCTTTCCTTAAGTAATACTTCCATAAGACAATCTAGCTTTCCTTAAGTAATACTTCCATAAGACAATCTAGCTTTCCTTAAGTAATACTTCCATAAGACAATCTAGCTTTCCTTAAGTAATACTTCCATAAGACAATCTAGCTTTCCTTAAGTAATACTTCCATAAGACAATCTAGCTTTCCTTAAGTAATACTTCCATAAGACAATCTAGCTTTCCTTAAGTAATACTTCCATAAGACAATCTAGCTTTCCTTAAGTAATACTTCCATAAGACAATCTAGCTTTCCTTAAGTAATACTTCCATAAGACAATCTAGCTTTCCTTAAGTAATACTTCCATAAGACAATCTAGCTTTCCTTAAGTAATACTTCCATAAGACAATCTAGCTTTCCTTAAGTAATACTTCCATAAGACAATCTAGCTTTCCTTAAGTAATACTTCCATAAGACAATCTAGCTTTCCTTAAGTAATACTTCCATAAGACAATCTAGCTTTCCTTAAGTAATACTTCCATAAGACAATCTAGCTTTCCTTAAGTAATACTTCCATAAGACAATCTAGCTTTCCTTAAGTAATACTTCCATAAGACAATCTAGCTTTCCTTAAGTAATACTTCCATAAGACAATCTAGCTTTCCTTAAGTAATACTTCCATAAGACAATCTAGCTTTCCTTAAGTAATACTTCCATAAGACAATCTAGCTTTCCTTAAGTAATACTTCCATAAGACAATCTAGCTTTCCTTAAGTAATACTTCCATAAGACAATCTAGCTTTCCTTAAGTAATACTTCCATAAGACAATCTAGCTTTCCTTAAGTGAACTCTAGTCGGTGAACCATAAGACAATCTAGCTTTCCTTAAGTAATACTTCCATAAGACAATCTAGCTTTCCTTAAGTAATACTTCCATAAGACAATCTAGCTTTCCTTAAGTGAACTCTAGTCGGTGAATTTCTCTTACCCTCTTTGAAAGCTATCTCATCTTAAAGCGAAAAGGATCCATTCTTTGGTATCAGGCAACACTTCTTTATTATACCGTTCGTTCCCGTATACTAGTGGTGCACTCACTCACTTTCTAGTTTGCTTGAGCCTACCTTCGCACACCTACGTTACTCTTTCGTGGGTTCGGTTTTTATTCTTTGATTGGATTTTCCTCTTCCTCCTCTTTCGTGGGTTCGGTTTTTATTCTTTGATTGGATTTTCCTCTTCCTCCTCTTTCGTGGGTTCGGTTTTTATTCTTTGATTGGATTTTCCTCTTCCTCCTCTTTCGTGGGTTCGGTTTTTATTCTTTGATTGGATTTTCCTCTTCCTCCTCTTTCGTGGGTTCGGTTTTGATTCTTTGATGGGATTTTCCTCTTCCTCCTCTTTCGTGGGTTCGGTTTTTATTCTTTGATTGGATTTTCCTCTTCCTCCTCTTTCGTGGGTTCGGTTTTTATTCTTTGATTGGATTTTCCTCTTCCTCCTCTTTCGTGGGTTCGGTTTTTATTCTTTGATTGGATTTTCCTCTTCCTCCTCTTTCGTGGGTTCGGTTTTTATTCTTTGATTGGATTTTCCTCTTCCTCCTCTTTCGTGGGTTCGGTTTTTATTCTTTGATTGGATTTTCCTCTTCCTCCTCTTTCGTGGGTTCGGTTTTGATTCTTTGATGGGATTTTCCTCTTCCTCCTCTTTCGTGGGTTCGGTTTTTATTCTTTGATTGGATTTTCCTCTTCCTCCTCTTTCGTGGGTTCGGTTTTGATTCTTTGATGGGATTTTCCTCTTCCTCCTCTTTCGTGGGTTCGGTTTTGATTCTTTGATGGGATTTTCCTCTTCCTCCTCTTTCGTGGGTTCGGTTTTTATTCTTTGATTGGATTTTCCTCTTCCTCCTCTTTCGTGGGTTCGGTTTTTATTCTTTGATTGGATTTTCCTCTTCCTCCTCTTTCGTGGGTTCGGTTTTTATTCTTTGATTGGATTTTCCTCTTCCTCCTCTTTCGTGGGTTCGGTTTTTATTCTTTGATTGGATTTTCCTCTTCCTCCTCTTTCGTGGGTTCGGTTTTTATTCTTTGATTGGATTTTCCTCTTCCTCCTCTTTCGTGGGTTCGGTTTTTATTCTTTGATTGGATTTTCCTCTTCCTCCTCTTTCGTGGGTTCGGTTTTGATTCTTTGATGGGATTTTCCTCTTCCTCCTCTTTCGTGGGTTCGGTTTTTATTCTTTGATTGGATTTTCCTCTTCCTCCTCTTTCGTGGGTTCGGTTTTTATTCTTTGATTGGATTTTCCTCTTCCTCCTCTTTCGTGGGTTCGGTTTTTATTCTTTGATTGGATTTTCCTCTTCCTCCTCTTTCGTGGGTTCGGTTTTGATTCTTTGATGGGATTTTCCTCTTCCTCCTCTTTCGTGGGTTCGGTTTTTATTCTTTGATTGGATTTTCCTCTTCCTCCTCTTTCGTGGGTTCGGTTTTTATTCTTTGATTGGATTTTCCTCTTCCTCCTCTTTCGTGGGTTCGGTTTTTATTCTTTGATTGGATTTTCCTCTTCCTCCTCTTTCGTGGGTTCGGTTTTTATTCTTTGATTGGATTTTCCTCTTCCTCCTCTTTCGTGGGTTCGGTTTTGATTCTTTGATGGGATTTTCCTCTTCCTCCTCTTTCGTGGGTTCGGTTTTTATTCTTTGATTGGATTTTCCTCTTCCTCCTCTTTCGTGGGTTCGGTTTTTATTCTTTGATTGGATTTTCCTCTTCCTCCTCTTTCGTGGGTTCGGTTTTTATTCTTTGATTGGATTTTCCTCTTCCTCCTCTTTCGTGGGTTCGGTTTTTATTCTTTGATTGGATTTTCCTCTTCCTCCTCTTTCGTGGGTTCGGTTTTTATTCTTTGATTGGATTTTCCTCTTCCTCCTCTTTCGTGGGTTCGGTTTTTATTCTTTGATTGGATTTTCCTCTTCCTCCTCTTTCGTGGGTTCGGTTTTTATTCTTTGATTGGATTTTCCTCTTCCTCCTCTTTCGTGGGTTCGGTTTTTATTCTTTGATTGGATTTTCCTCTTCCTCCTCTTTCGTGGGTTCGGTTTTTATTCTTTGATTGGATTTTCCTCTTCCTCCTCTTTCGTGGGTTCGGTTTTTATTCTTTGATTGGATTTTCCTCTTCCTCCTCTTTCGTGGGTTCGGTTTTTATTCTTTGATTGGATTTTCCTCTTCCTCCTCTTTCGTGGGTTCGGTTTTGATTCTTTGATGGGATTTTCCTCTTCCTCCTCTTTCGTGGGTTCGGTTTTGATTCTTTGATGGGATTTTCCTCTTCCTCCTCTTTCGTGGGTTCGGTTTTTATTCTTTGATTGGATTTTCCTCTTCCTCCTCTTTCGTGGGTTCGGTTTTGATTCTTTGATGGGATTTTCCTCTTCCTCCTCTTTCGTGGGTTCGGTTTTTATTCTTTGATTGGATTTTCCTCTTCCTCCTCTTTCGTGGGTTCGGTTTTTATTCTTTGATTGGATTTTCCTCTTCCTCCTCTTTCGTGGGTTCGGTTTTTATTCTTTGATTGGATTTTCCTCTTCCTCCTCTTTCGTGGGTGAGCCTTTGGCACAGCAGCACGTTACATTTTGAACCCTTTACGGAATGCTTGAAAAGGCTAGTAATCCATATTCGTCCTGGACTGCATTCTTGCTTCCGATACTACTTGGTTTATCGCTTCCCTTCGCTTTATTAAAACCTGCTCCATTCTGTAGCTCATTACAGGTTTACGTCCTTATTTCCAGTATAGGATTACGGCCGCAGTACATTCCCGCAGCACAGTAAAGTAACGGCGCCTCTATATTCCTTGGGGGTGCTGACTGAAGCGAAGGAGATTGTTTTAGCTTCATCTTGGTGGAGAGTTGCCCTTTCTTTCTTAGCGCCCTATTTCCCCCTTGATTCCCGTAATACTGACATAAGACAATCTAGCTTTCCTTAAGTGAACTCTAGTCGGTGAACCATAAGACAATCTAGCTTTCCTTAAGTAATACTTCCATAAGGACAATCTAGCTTTCCTTAAGTGACCTCTAGTCGGTGATATTCTCTTACCCTCCTTTGTCTCATATAAGAGAGGAGAAAGTATACCTTGCATAAGTTTCGAGATGGAAGAAAGCAAAATCAAGGGTAATAGGCACAATCAGGAATGCTACCAGAAAGTCAGAATGAAACGGCAAGGTGAGAGGATGGAACTAGGTAATAAGGTCTCAGGAAATTCCGTAAGATGAAGCAGCAAGCGGGTCTCTTTAAGGGGAGAGTCTAGAGCAGCTCCTGTTTTCGGCGATAGGGAGTTAGTAAGTGAGATCAGGTAAGGTATCTTAGGCTTCAATTCATTTCTATAGCCTTCCTTTTTCTGGGGTGGGGGCGAGATTCTCGATTTGCCATTAGCTCTGGTGAACAGAGGTTAAACGACAATTATGTATGGCTGGCTCATCTTCTCATTGAATACCAGTGGATGTAGGGTCCCGCTAGAGCTCCAATTTCACTTTGACTTCAACGAATTACCTTTCAGAACTAATATCGGCATCCGCGAAAGTAAGCTGCTTGTAGTTCCGTTCGAGGTTCGGAGTATAGATCATAGGATATTGGATTTTGGGTAAGAGGATATGCCAGGATGAGATGATGCAGTTCCATAGATTCCATTAAGAACAAAAAGTGATAGTGGAATCCCTAGTTTCAGTTTCATTAGAGGTGGAAGTTTAGGTCGGAAATTCCAGTGTTTGATGTTTGAGGCAAGGCAAAGAAAGGGGATAGAGTTGAGTATGGAACCTCGTAATCAGAGTGAGAAATAAGATTCATAAATGGAATACGAGTTCGGGCATTGGCTGCAAGTTCCGTTCCTGTGTCTACTTCTTAAATTGGATCTTATGCTTCATAGCAATCAAAAAGTCCGATCCAGAGTTCACCTGTGCCCTTAATGAATTGGCGTCAGTGGATAAGTATGACTCGATTAAGGTGGAAGATCAGTATTACTCTCCCCACTGGTATATATATTGTATAGAAATCTTATTGGTAATTGGAGAATCATAGGTGGTTAAGGTTGAGTCTCTAGTCAGTAGCGCTAGGCAAGAGCAGAGTACTCGAGTGTAGGGCGAGGCTGCCAAGCCAATAAAGAAAAGATTCTTTTCCACGAGTGTTAGGTGATTTGGAGCAAGCAAGCTTATTATGATTGTTTCGTGGTGCCCATATTCTCACTTTTAAGAAGCAAGGGCCATTTTTTGTTATCTTGGAGTATAGAGGACTTTATTCTACTTCTTTCTATCTATAAGTGATGCACATAATTGAGATTCTAAAGGAAGGGAAGGGAATCCGTTCAGCGGTGCCAGTTTCATCTTATTCAAAAGAGTATAAAGCCGTATAAGGATCATCAGCTGTGTCTCGACCTGACCGGAAAGAAAGAAGTCAATTGGTTCGGGAAATCCAAGAGTAGATTCTCTAATTACTAATAGGCGTCTATACTCGGGCAACACCTCAGATTCCAGAATTCCCAGTTTTGATACAACCTTCTTGTTCTGATACGAAAACGGAACTTTTGACTTGACTTCTCTTTGAACGATGGGGCCTGTGTGAAGCTGCTACCTATCTGATGATTCTTGCCAGTGTGAAGACGAATTAACTAATGCACTTTGGCTTTGGCGAACTCTGTTACTACTTAATCGAACTCTGTATTCACCATACCTTGGAGTTCAAGTAAGGGCTGCTTTAGCTTAAATCAGGGTATATGGGTAAGGTGCCAGTAAAGCTAAGATCTGAATGCAAAGTTTTCGAATTGGATATTTTGTAGAGACATACTCTAAGTTCAGGAGCAATAGAAGAATAGGTGAACTGAAGACTTCCACCTAGGATAGTATACCTAACAATCGAACTCAAGAATCAAAGCAAGTAGCTGCAGAGTGAGAGTTGAGATGGTAAGCAAGTTTTCCAGTAGCCTTATTCTTCTAGTGAATGGTGCAAGTCCTCTTTCTTTGAGTATTGGTCGTGGCAGTCTGGTATTCCCTAGCGCATCCCCAGTATCTCTAAGAAGGGGTATCGGATCGGAGCGGAGGGAACGAAACTCCAAAGTAAGAGAAGAAATCGTAAGCCGAAGAACTCCACTAGCAAAAGCAAGACCGAAAACTTACCCCGGGGATTTCACTAGTGCGGACAAGACTGTTGTGACTATCAATAAGAAACGGAGCTGCCGCTAACGATCTCGCCCCTACCTTGGTTGTGAAGGAAGCAACTACCCCAGGACGAGACTTGATCTTCTAAAAAAGAAAGAAATGAACTACCACTGACGAGAGCCCAACTGAAAAGTATGTTTATATACCAGGATTCTGAGACCTATGAGTTCGATTCCACGGTAGAGGAGGGTAGAGCCACGAGGGACATAGGAGAAGCGCACGAGGCGTATTCTCTGACCAATGAATGAGTGCAATTCCCTGTTCCTTTATACACAATCCAGTCTATCGGGTAGGTCCGTAATTCTTTCTATGGATCTTCTTTTTCTTGTGTTATAGACCAGCATATTGACAGAAGTCTGGAATTCCCTTATCGCTACTCTGCATAGCGGGTTGATTCTGCATTTATTATTTTATTCTTTTTCGAAGTAGTTCGCTTCTTCTCATTGGTAGTGAGTGACTTGGTGACTCAAAGATGGGTACTTCAGGCTGACTAGAAGCAAGGCAGGGAAGACGGGAAGTAATGACCTTAATAGGTGAAATGTAGACTTAAGGCAAGAGGAGTGAGTTTCGGGTGAGCAGCGCCAGGCCCATAAGCAGTAGGACCCGGATCTATATGAGTTGTTGGGGAATGTGAGTATGGCCAGTCAGAGTACCGGGAAGGATTAGTAGACTTCGCTGAGGGAGTAGGAGAGTTCAAATAAAGAGTTTTTTGTTAGAAACTGTTGCATTGCGAGGGTAGTGTTTCATTCCGGTAGTCGTAAGTCAAAGTATTATCGGCAGTAGCTCCATTATGATATTGACTACTCTCAATGGCTTATAATAGAACGTAACCCGAGGAATTGATACCAGAAAATGCAGGATGAGAGCGAGGAAAGATAGGTTGAAAGCATAGATAAGGAAAGAGAATCGAGTTGGAGTAAGTAAGGAGAGACTTAGGTAATAGGCAATAAGGCTTGGCTCCTATGGCAGTTCATTAGGCTTGCAATGTATGCGAAAGGGTCGAGTGAGTACAAATGATGTTGAATAGGATTGAGTACAAGAGTGAGAGTTGAGATGGTAAGCAAGTTTTCCAGTAGCCTTATTCTTCTAGTGAATGGTGCAAGTCCTCTTTCTTTGAGTATTGGTCGTGGCAGTCTGGTATTCCCTAGCGCATCCCCAGTATCTCTAAGAAGGGGTATCGGATCGGAGCGGAGGGAACGAAACTCCAAAGTAAGAGAAGAAATCGTAAGCCGAAGAACTCCACTAGCAAAAGCAAGACCGAAAACTTACCCCGGGGATTTCACTAGTGCGGACAAGACTGTTGTGACTATCAATAAGAAACGGAGCTGCCGCTAACGATCTCGCCCCTACCTTGGTTGTGAAGGAAGCAACTACCCCAGGACGAGACTTGATCTTCTAAAAAAGAAAGAAATGAACTACCACTGACGAGAGCCCAACTGAAAAGTATGTTTATATACCAGGATTCTGAGACCTATGAGTTCGATTCCACGGTAGAGGAGGGTAGAGCCACGAGGGACATAGGAGAAGCGCACGAGGCGTATTCTCTGACCAATGAATGAGTGCAATTCCCTGTTCCTTTATACACAATCCAGTCTATCGGGTAGGTCCGTAATTCTTTCTATGGATCTTCTTTTTCTTGTGTTATAGACCAGCATATTGACAGAAGTCTGGAATTCCTTATCGCTACTCTGCATAGCGGGTTGATTCTGCATTTATTATTTTATTCTTTTCGAGTAGTTCGCTTCTTCTCATTGGTAGTGAGTGACTTGGTGACTCAAGATGGGTACTTCAGGCTGACTAGAAGCAAGGCAGGGAAAGACGGGAAGTAATGACCTTAATAGGTGAAATGTAGACTTAAGGCAAGAGGAGTGAGTTTCGGGTGAGCAGCGCCAGGCCCATAAGCAGTAGGACCCGGATCTATATGAGTTGTTGGGGAATGTGAGTATGGCCAGTCAGAGTACCGGGAAGGATTAGTAGACTTCGCTGAGGGAGTAGGAGAGTTCAAATAAAGAGTTTTTGTTAGAAACTGTTGCATTGCGAGGGTAGTGTTTCATTCCGGTAGTCGTAAGTCAAAGTATTATCGGCAGTAGCTCCATTATGATATTGACTACTCTCAATGGCTTATAATAGAACGTAACCCGAGGAATTGATACCAGAAAATGCAGGATGAGAGCGAGGAAAGATAGGTTGAAAGCATAGATAAGGAAAGAGAATCGAGTTGGAGTAAGTAAGGAGAGACTTAGGTAATAGGCAATAAGGCTTGGCTCCTATGGCAGTTCATTAGGCTTGCAATGTATGCGAAAGGGTCGAGTGAGTACAAATGATGTTGAATAGGATTGAGTACAAGAGTGAGAGTAAGGAGTAGAGAGTTGATAGCCAGGAAAGGCGGAGTTCAAGGTACGAGCTACAGGCTAATAAGTCAAATAAGAATTGGAGATCCGTAATTGCAGTCTTAGAATGAGTAACGATAGACTAATAAACAGATAGACTCATAATAAACTGGGAGCCTTGGAGCACTTATGCAATTCTATAGTTAAGGTATTGGTCCCCGAAGTTCTATTCCGTATTTAGAAGAACAAGTCTGATCGGTGCTATACCAGTTCTCTTCAAAGGATATTGGTACCAAAAAGTACTTAGCGCATCTGTCATCTAAAGTATTATTATGAGTATTATTTCGTTCCCGCTCCGTCTCTACACCTGAGCAGAGGGCGTTAAGCGCATTCCTTTAGCAAGCGCCCCGGTGGGAAGTGACGAATCCACTAGGCAAACCGATTTGGAGCCCATAAAGAGTGTTATCGCGTTGCTTTCATCATTGAGGCAGACGAGAACCTTCTAAAAATGACATTCCGGACAGAGGCATATCTATCTATACAAGCATCATTGACTTCACAAGCATCATTGACTTCACAAGCATCATTGACTTCACAAGCATCATTGACTTCACAAGCATCATTGACTTCACAAGCATCATTGACTTCACAAGCATCATTGACTTCACAAGCATCATTGACTTCACAAGCATCATTGACTTCACAAGCATCATTGACTTCACAAGCATCATTGACTTCACAAGCATCATTGACTTCACAAGCATCATTGACTTCACAAGCATCATTGACTTCACAAGCATCATTGACTTCACAAGCATCATTGACTTCACAAGCATCATTGACTTCACAAGCATCATTGACTTCACAAGCATCATTGACTTCACAAGCATCATTGACTTCACAAGCATCATTGACTTCACAAGCATCATTGACTTCACAAGCATCATTGACTTCACAAGCATCATTGACTTCACAAGCATCATTGACTTCACAAGCATCATTGACTTCACAAGCATCATTGACTTCACAAGCATCATTGACTTCGCCTTTCCTTTACCTGTGTCAATACCAGTCCTTTCCTGATTCAATTCAAAGAAACCCCCTTTCTTTCCTTTCCCTTAATAATACCAGATAATACCAGTTCCAGAAGCGCTAAGTCAGGAATACTCGTTTTGGTGCTACTTTGAAGCAACGAGCTTATGTTCTTTAAAGCCACCTTATGTTCTTAATTGGAATTGAATGATTATACTCGATCCAATTCTAAGTGAAAAAATGGATTAGTGCCAGATACGAGAAAGGGTTGGTTCTCCTGTGGGTGGCCCATTGATTCTTTTTTGCCTGTATTTAGTGAATCCAAACTCATATCTTTTTTATGGATTAGAAACGGGTATGTGTAGAATAAAGAGTAGAGAGTTGATAGCCAGGAAAGGCGGAGTTCAAGGTACGAGCTACAGGCTAATAAGTCAAATAAGAATTGGAGATCCGTAATTGCAGTCTTAGAATGAGTAACGATAGACTAATAAACAGATAGACTCATAATAAACTGGGAGCCTTGGAGCACTTATGCAATTCTATAGTTAAGGTATTGGTCCCCGAAGTTCTATTCCGTATTTAGAAGAACAAGTCTGATCGGTGCTATACCAGTTCTCTTCAAAGGATATTGGTACCAAAAGTACTTAGCGCATCTGTCATCTAAAGTATTATTATGAGTATTATTTCGTTCCCGCTCCGTCTCTACACCTGAGCAGAGGGCGTTAAGCGCATTCCTTTAGCAAGCGCCCCGGTGGGAAGTGACGATCCACTAGGCAAACCGATTTGGAGCCCATAAAGAGTGTTATCGCGTTGCTTTCATCATTGAGGCAGACGAGAACCTTCTAAAAATGACATTCCGGACAGAGGCATATCTATCTATACATACAAGATCATTGACTTCACAAGCATCATTGACTTCGCCTTTCCTTTACCTGTGTCAATACCAGTCCTTTCCTGATTCAATTCAAAGAAACCCCCTTTCTTTCCTTTCCCTTAATAATACCAGATAATACCAGTTCCAGAAGCGCTAAGTCAGGAATACTCGTTTGGTGCTACTTTGAAGCAACGAGCTTATGTTCTTTAAAGCCACCTTATGTTCTTAATTGGAATTGAATGATTATACTCGATCCAATTCTAAGTGAAAAAATGGATTAGTGCCAGATACGAGAAAGGGTTGGTTCTCCTGTGGGTGGCCCATTGATTCTTTTTTGCCTGTATTTAGTGAATCCAAACTCATATCTTTTTATGGATTAGAAACGGGTATGTGTAGAATAAAGAGTATACTGATAAAGAGCCAAAGTCAAAAGAGCGATCGGGTAGCAAAAGGAAAGGGTATATTATATTCTTGTAATTCCTAACGAAGAAAACCAAATTCATTCGATAGAAAAAGAGAAAAAGTTCTCCATTGATTGGACTCCCTGTATCCTTTTCGGGGTATATGAGATTCTGCCTTTTCGGGGTATATGAGATTATGACTATCTATATATGAGATTATTACTATCTATGGACTCCCAGTATCCTTTTTTGGGTATATGAGATTATGACTATCTATATATGAGATTATGACTCTCTATGGACTCCCAGTATCCTTTTTTGGGTATCTGAGATTCTGACTATCTATATCTCATTTTAAGAATTACTATGATATTGGAGAAAATGACAATACTGGAATCAAAAGACCTTGACTATGCCTCTTAAACGCCTATTCAACATGCCCATGACTACGCTTTTCCGCTTTCCCGCAGTGCTAGCGCATAGTAAGGCCCGCATTCCCTAGCTACATCTGTCTGTGTGAAAGAGATAACGCAGCATATGCCAAGCAAGGTCTTATCTTTCTGAGCCAAGCAAGGTCTTATCTTTCTGGATTGGATGTCCAGTACTCCGAAATCTCGATGGATTATGATAATGTTGATTCTGCTGCTTCCTGTGGATGGAATGCTGGCCCTTTCTTTCTCGTATGGCGCACACGCATCTTATACTTCTTCCAACCCCACAACTCCAACTTTTTCATTCCTATAGACTGCCGAATCTTCCTAAAGTAACAACCTCTCCCCTAATCTTCCTAAAGTAAAACAAACAACCTCTCCTTTCTATAAATAGGGTAAGGCGTTAGCCGGGGCTCGATCTGCATGACAACTTTCAAATCAGAAGATGGCAGATCCGCAATCTCGTTGGTCTTTCCTTTCCTACACCCGAAAAAGAAGTGGAACTGCGACGTCAATGGAAAATGAATGTGACCGGCGAAAACACTTCAATTCAATGGAAAAAGTATGAATCACTGTTTATCTCCTCAGAAAGTAGCCTTTCTCCAACTTACTAAACTTATTCCCTCACTTCATTGGGCGGGGTCAAATATATGGAGTATTCCAAGTGTCAGAATTAGAGAATCTCATAAGTGTAAGAATTTAGGAGACTATGTAAAAGTGTAAGAATTAAAGACTTGCCCCGGAAAAGCATCCCCAAGCCAATGACAATTACGCTAATGACAATGACGAAGATACTGTTTGCTTTCCCTGTGCTCCCACTGCCTGCCCGATGCTTCAGGAAATTAAGAAACTCCTAACTCGCGGCGTTCTCTTTCAGGGATATCTGGTAGAACAGGAGCATGACAGAGATGATTCTCTAACAAATCCGCGGACCCTTCTGGAGTTTTGCCCCAAACCCATTCCATTCCTAATTCTTATGAGTGCACTTCCTTAGAGGAGTTCCAATTCCAGGATAATGAGATATGTTCAGGCCGCCACGCCACCTCTTTCCTTCTTCCTTCGCACCTATAAGTGATTTCCTTCCTACCTTACCATAAAAACTTCTTTCCTTCGCACCTATAACTTGATTTTCCTTCCTACCTCCTATAAAAACTTCTTTCCTTACTTCATATTCCTTCCTTATGATCTGTCTTCTCGAGGGCTTGGGCCTTCCTTGGCCACTGATTAATGAATGGCCTCTCTATATACTAGGGTACACAGGATCCGTTCAAGTTCCAGGATCGAAAGCTTATGAATTGCCTGTTCCTGTTGAGTTAGAAGCTTACGGAGTTACATGTACGATCCCAGAGGCCCTTTCTAGAGTTTAGTTCCTTTCCTGTACTTAATGATAATGATAGCGAAATGATTTGAAAGAAGCAACTCGGGGTGCGCGAAAGAGAAAGAAGTGGAGTTAAGAAAGCAAACAAGCAAAGCAACAGGCACAAAGGGAAAGCAAATCACTTAAGGCGGAAAGAACCTCATTTCTATCTACATTTATGAGAAGTTGTAATGTTATGGCAAAGCAGTAAGGCAGTCAAGAAGCGGAGAAGCAAGGAACAAGTCACTAGTTACGCTAACGGAGTTAGTTCAAAAGCAGTGTCTTTTATAGGAATTAGTAATTAGAGAATCAAAGGTTAAGGCAGTTCCCCATTAGAGAAAGATGTTGTTCAAGCGCGCAGACTACCCTACAGGCTTTTAAGTCCATGATTCAGGGATGATGTGTCCTTACTTAGATCTACATCTGGTGCTCGATAGTCAAATTCAGATTATTGAGTTGCGCCATAACTGGAGTTTTGTTCTTTCATTGCTTGGTTCAACTTATTTGCTTACTTACTACTAGTTGGGCAAAAGACAAGAATGGCACTTCGTCACACTAACTTCACTGAAACTACGTCAAGGGCAAAAGAGGAGAGTTTAGGGTTTACTTCGCACTGTCCCTATCCTATCGTTCAAGAGAAAGAAGTATCAAGTTCTGTTGTCACCCATCTTCTTATTCGAAAGTCTAAAGTCAAGTTTCTAGTGGAATCGACAAACAAGGGAAGAGACTTGATCGAGATATGAAGCATGAAGGTATCTAATCTAGGTGTTTAAGCTTGTTCTCCTGCTTTGACTTACTGATTGCATTTCGAGTCGTAAGACCTATGCCTCTGTTCAACTACTAACCTCTATCTCTACCCTTAAGAACAGAACCAACTTGAAGACACGCTTGCTGCCCGGCCAGTACCACATTTTTCCCAGATACAGAATGCACTGTGAGCTCGGAACTCTCTAACACGCAACTCATCTCGAATCACAAACGAATATAGGCACTGCACATTGCTTTCTTACCGAGGTGGAAGCAACTTTAGTAGTAACTTGTCGACTTGTCGCGGACTTGTGGAGACTTTCCTTGAACTTCACCTTATTAGTTGCTTTCTAGTAGTTACTTGGCTGTAGCAAGAGGTATAGGAGAAATAGGTGTTGTTGGGTAAGTAGATGAGCCTAATTCCGTTAGCCTAAATTGGGACTCCGGAATAACTTGTTCTAATTTCTTATTTGTTGTTATGTGTTTGGGAGCCAGAGATGTAAGATAAGAGGTATTGAAGCCAGCTGAAAGTTTCATTCTTTGTTTACTACTTGGTAAGGGATATCCGGACTAATCAGTAACTCCGTATTAATGCAGAGAATCAGTGTCATATACTAGATCATCGGGCAATCGGTGGGCTTTCGCCTAGTAACTAACTTCGGGCTTACTCAGAACTACTACTTCCTTCGGCTCCTCTGTTTCTACCTAAATTCTGACTTGCTTCACTCTTTCTCCCGATCTGACCTCTTATCCAGCTCCTACTACAGCAGATGATCCTTCCTCTTCTGCAATATCTTCTCTCGCCTTGTTAGAAGCAAAGCCGTTTTGTGACCCTACCGACTCTCCAAGTTGTTTACCCTACGACTCTAAAAGCAGGTAGTTTACTGTACATTGACCCAACACCGAGCTCACCCCCTGCTTCTGCTTCAAATCCAGTCATTTCTTCTGAAACGGAAACGACACTTGTGAGCGCAGACAAAATCATTGTTCTTTCTTTAGAGATCATATCTGTTGATGCAGCAAGGTCACTTCACCCATTGACCGAAAAGCTGTCAATCAGGACATTCTCAATCGTACCTTAGCGCTTCAGGAGGAGTGGATTCTTACCTTAACTCTACTTTCTTTGCTTTGCGACTTTGCTTGTTATGCATCTTCTTTTTCTTCTTCTCCATGGTACTTCAATTCTCTTCCAAAGATGTATCTTCGTTCGGGTTTTTTCAGTCTTGTTCCAGTTCGAGATCAATAGGGCTTGAAGCACCTTCGCTGTTACTAGTGGGGTTGCGCTATCCCATTTTGGCAATAAGGCAATTATCATGGTAAGACCTCTGTTCAACGTAGCTAATGTTCAAAACCCCCGAACTAGCAGGCTGGAAAAGGATGTTCCCGCGTCCCAGGGCTTCCCTTTCTCCATAAAGAATGCATGATGCTTGCTCTTTCTTTCTTTCCTGTTTTTTCTACTAGCACTGTTTCTACTAGCACAGGGACCGTGAGCCACGACACTATCTTTCTTATAGAATTAGGGGCTCGCTAGATGATCCTTTCCCCTTATAGTAATGTGGATGACCAGACGGAAGCTGATGAATGGTTGTCGACGTTCATGGCACGGTTCCCACGACCCTGCAGCATTACTGGCAGGCGGAAGAAGGAAAGCGCCAATCTGCAAGGACTCAGGTTTTCTATTATGCAGTTACATAGCCAGAGTCAGCTACTATAGTCCCTTCCTGGATAAGCATAGAAAGCATCAAAGAGCAGAATCTCCGTGGTGAGCAAGCAGCAGCCGAATAATCCATGATACAGGAAGCAAGGGAATAATCGTGCGTGGGGGCACCTAATCCTGTCGGGAGCAAAGAGTAGCAACGCCAAGAAACCTGTAGGACTTCCTCTGAAAGTCGATTCCACATTCTATGAGTTTCCCCTGACTTAAACGACTCTTATGGCTGGCCGGCCAGATTGATTGTCCCGCTCTCTAGCTCCAAATACTTCTTAATCAAGTGATAGTTATTTCGAGTGTTCTCTCAGCTCACTATTTCCATTTTTGTGTGTTGAAGTAGCATATGACATAAGCGCGACACCTAACAGCTGACAACTTTGAAAAGGTAGTGGGCTTGGCTTATATATATACTCTCTTTCTTAGTAGTACCATCTTAAGTACGGGCTGGCTTTGTAAGTACCTTTTTCTTGTGAGCAGGAGCAGTTCAAGTCCAAGGCAAAGCAATAGCACCTCTTATCTTTTCGTTCGGATCATTGCTTTACTTATTTATTATCATAGGACTCATTACGTTGGTTCTTCCAAAGCTCTTGCTCCATTCCTTCCCGCCCTTCCTAACCTTTCGCGATCCTAGCCTACTAACCCTTGCTTGCTCAAAGATGGAAGTTTTCACTAGGAACCGATTGCTCTTGAGGAATAACTTGGAAACGAGGTATCATAGATCTAAGTAAGGCGGCTATCTAATCCCTTTTCGACTTAAGTAGAAGTCAGGAATAGGGGTTAAGAACCTAAGGTTTCGCAATAAGGGCCGTATGGAGTAAAGGGAAGGCCGTATGGAGTAAAGGGAGCTATAATGTCTCTATTCTATTGGTTAGGGCCGTTAGAGCCTCTCTTTCCCATAGTTAATGGGCAGCCCTGACCCCGTCATTCGGTAGATTAATGAGAATACCAGAACTCAGGGATCGGGAACTGAAAGACAGTGACTTGTTGTAGTTCCACTGAGACTGTTCTATCCACTTATCTCGACTCTTCTATTTACTGATTCCGGAGATGTTCATTTGTAAAAGCTACAGCGAGAACGCTCATCCCAATGAGAACCGCCATGCTTTGCGTGCACTTACTTCTATTTGGGAGCACCCGCTTACTTCTATCAAAAAGTGGTTTCACTGACCCTATTGCTACTGCTAGCATTAGCACTACCTTCAGTCCCACAGCTCCTTCTCAAGCAGCTCCAAAAGCAAGCCCTTCTTTTTCTGTTTTTTAAGTTCTTCCCTCATTTCCGGACTTCTTCGTTCTTTCTAATTCATCATTCACTTAAAGGCTGGTTCTGAACGCCGCATAACATCATTTGAAACCAACCTCCCCCTTCATAAGTACTTTCCGGTGCCGCCACTAAAGAATGGCTTATTTACTAAACCGCTGCTTATATAGGCTTACAAAAAGATTGACTTCATTAGGGCCCCCCAGCGTGAAACTCTGAAAGATGGATGCGCCTAAGGGGAATGCAAGCAACCAGTGCACGCTAAGAGCAGAGGAGAGATGTTCGCAATTACACGCTCCCTATCTCGAAAGGAGCCCGTCACTTCTAATTAGTAAGATAGGGCCTTCTTGCATTACTTTGCATTTCTTGAAAAAGCTTCCAACGGAATTTACTTGTTGCCGCCCCGCGCTAGCAGAAGCTAAGCGCTTGAAAAGCGCGCTAAGAAACGTTGGTTGCTTCTTTCGGCCTTATCTGTGCAACAGTCAACCAGTGGCGGAATAGAGGGTTACCATACATACTAAAGTTCTCATTGAATATATCTCTGCTATCTCTTGTACGCGCGAGAAAGACACTGCATCATACCGGTTTTCGCCTATCCTGGATTTCTTGAATGATTCCGCTGACCTTTCTACTCTTCCTTGAGACAACACCTATTCATATCTATAATTACCGTACCGATCTTCTTTACGATACTATATTCCCTTCTTGTCAGTAAGACAACACCTATTCATAGGCTTATAATTACCGTACCGAGCCTTCTTGACGATACTATATTCCCTTCTTGTCAAGTAAAGACAACACCTATTCATATCTATAATTACCGTACCGATCCTTCTTTACGATACTATATTCCCTTCTTGTCAAGTAAAGACAACACCTATTCATATCTATAATTACCGTACCGATCCTTCTTTACGATACTATATTCCCTTCTTGTCAAGTAAAGACAACACCTATTCATATCTATAATTACCGTACCGATCCTTCTTTACGATACTATATTCCCTTCTTGTCAAGTAAAGACAACACCTATTCATATCTATAATTACCGTACCGATCCTTCTTTACGATACTATATTCCCTTCTTGTCAAGTAAAGACAACACCTATTCATATCTATAATTACCGTACCGATCCTTCTTTACGATACTATATTCCCTTCTTGTCAAGTAAAGACAACACCTATTCATATCTATAATTACCGTACCGATCCTTCTTTACGATACTATATTCCCTTCTTGTCAAGTAAAGACAACACCTATTCATATCTATAATTACCGTACCGATCCTTCTTTACGATACTATATTCCCTTCTTGTCAAGTAAAGACAACACCTATTCATATCTATAATTACCGTACCGATCCTTCTTTACGATACTATATTCCCTTCTTGTCAAGTAAAGACAACACCTATTCATATCTATAATTACCGTACCGATCCTTCTTTACGATACTATATTCCCTTCTTGTCAAGTAAAGACAACACCTATTCATATCTATAATTACCGTACCGATCCTTCTTTACGATACTATATTCCCTTCTTGTCAAGTAAAGACAACACCTATTCATATCTATAATTACCGTACCGATCCTTCTTTACGATACTATATTCCCTTCTTGTCAAGTAAAGACAACACCTATTCATATCTATAATTACCGTACCGATCCTTCTTTACGATACTATATTCCCTTCTTGTCAAGTAAAGACAACACCTATTCATATCTATAATTACCGTACCGATCCTTCTTTACGATACTATATTCCCTTCTTGTCAAGTAAAGACAACACCTATTCATATCTATAATTACCGTACCGATCCTTCTTTACGATACTATATTCCCTTCTTGTCAAGTAAAGACAACACCTATTCATATCTATAATTACCGTACCGATCCTTCTTTACGATACTATATTCCCTTCTTGTCAAGTAAAGACAACACCTATTCATATCTATAATTACCGTACCGATCCTTCTTTACGATACTATATTCCCTTCTTGTCAAGTAAAGACAACACCTATTCATATCTATAATTACCGTACCGATCCTTCTTTACGATACTATATTCCCTTCTTGTCAAGTAAAGACAACACCTATTCATATCTATAATTACCGTACCGATCCTTCTTTACGATACTATATTCCCTTCTTGTCAAGTAAAGACAACACCTATTCATATCTATAATTACCGTACCGATCCTTCTTTACGATACTATATTCCCTTCTTGTCAAGTAAAGACAACACCTATTCATATCTATAATTACCGTACCGATCCTTCTTTACGATACTATATTCCCTTCTTGTCAAGTAAAGACAACACCTATTCATATCTATAATTACCGTACCGATCCTTCTTTACGATACTATATTCCCTTCTTGTCAAGTAAAGACAACACCTATTCATATCTATAATTACCGTACCGATCCTTCTTTACGATACTATATTCCCTTCTTGTCAAGTAAAGACAACACCTATTCATATCTATAATTACCGTACCGATCCTTCTTTACGATACTATATTCCCTTCTTGTCAAGTAAAGACAACACCTATTCATATCTATAATTACCGTACCGATCCTTCTTTACGATACTATATTCCCTTCTTGTCAAGTAAAGACAACACCTATTCATATCTATAATTACCGTACCGATCCTTCTTTACGATACTATATTCCCTTCTTGTCAAGTAAAGACAACACCTATTCATATCTATAATTACCGTACCGATCCTTCTTTACGATACTATATTCCCTTCTTGTCAAGTAAAGACAACACCTATTCATATCTATAATTACCGTACCGATCCTTCTTTACGATACTATATTCCCTTCTTGTCAAGTAAAGACAACACCTATTCATATCTATAATTACCGTACCGATCCTTCTTTACGATACTATATTCCCTTCTTGTCAAGTAAAGACAACACCTATTCATATCTATAATTACCGTACCGATCCTTCTTTACGATACTATATTCCCTTCTTGTCAAGTAAAGACAACACCTATTCATATCTATAATTACCGTACCGATCCTTCTTTACGATACTATATTCCCTTCTTGTCAAGTAAAGACAACACCTATTCATATCTATAATTACCGTACCGATCCTTCTTTACGATACTATATTCCCTTCTTGTCAAGTAAAGACAACACCTATTCATATCTATAATTACCGTACCGATCCTTCTTTACGATACTATATTCCCTTCTTGTCAAGTAAAGACAACACCTATTCATATCTATAATTACCGTACCGATCCTTCTTTACGATACTATATTCCCTTCTTGTCAAGTAAAGACAACACCTATTCATATCTATAATTACCGTACCGATCCTTCTTTACGATACTATATTCCCTTCTTGTCAAGTAAAGACAACACCTATTCATATCTATAATTACCGTACCGATCCTTCTTTACGATACTATATTCCCTTCTTGTCAAGTAAAGACAACACCTATTCATATCTATAATTACCGTACCGATCCTTCTTTACGATACTATATTCCCTTCTTGTCAAGTAAAGACAACACCTATTCATATCTATAATTACCGTACCGATCCTTCTTTACGATACTATATTCCCTTCTTGTCAAGTAAAGACAACACCTATTCATATCTATAATTACCGTACCGATCCTTCTTTACGATACTATATTCCCTTCTTGTCAAGTAAAGACAACACCTATTCATATCTATAATTACCGTACCGATCCTTCTTTACGATACTATATTCCCTTCTTGTCAAGTAAAGACAACACCTATTCATATCTATAATTACCGTACCGATCCTTCTTTACGATACTATATTCCCTTCTTGTCAAGTAAAGACAACACCTATTCATATCTATAATTACCGTACCGATCCTTCTTTACGATACTATATTCCCTTCTTGTCAAGTAAAGACAACACCTATTCATATCTATAATTACCGTACCGATCCTTCTTTACGATACTATATTCCCTTCTTGTCAAGTAAAGACAACACCTATTCATATCTATAATTACCGTACCGATCCTTCTTTACGATACTATATTCCCTTCTTGTCAAGTAAAGACAACACCTATTCATATCTATAATTACCGTACCGATCCTTCTTTACGATACTATATTCCCTTCTTGTCAAGTAAAGACAACACCTATTCATATCTATAATTACCGTACCGATCCTTCTTTACGATACTATATTCCCTTCTTGTCAAGTAAAGACAACACCTATTCATATCTATAATTACCGTACCGATCCTTCTTTACGATACTATATTCCCTTCTTGTCAAGTAAAGACAACACCTATTCATATCTATAATTACCGTACCGATCCTTCTTTACGATACTATATTCCCTTCTTGTCAAGTAAAGACAACACCTATTCATATCTATAATTACCGTACCGATCCTTCTTTACGATACTATATTCCCTTCTTGTCAAGTAAAGACAACACCTATTCATATCTATAATTACCGTACCGATCCTTCTTTACGATACTATATTCCCTTCTTGTCAAGTAAAGACAACACCTATTCATATCTATAATTACCGTACCGATCCTTCTTTACGATACTATATTCCCTTCTTGTCAAGTAAAGACAACACCTATTCATATCTATAATTACCGTACCGATCCTTCTTTACGATACTATATTCTTGACTGACTTTTCTGACCAATAGGTACCGTGATCTACTTTATTATTTCCCTGTACATGCAATCTATTCAAAGAAAATCAGATGAGGCCCCCTGGGGAGAAAGGAGAGAGGGAATGAGGGCTACTAAGCATTTTCGGAGGTTTACATCTAGTGAATGAGATTGCATTGGATCAATTGCCCTTTTTTGACTAATTGCTTATAGGACTTCTAGTGAGCTGGGCTTTGTTCTTAACATGGATTCATTCCTTGGTGGAGAAAGGACGTGTAGGCTACTGAGAACGAACTGCACGTGAGTGATTTCGCCGTCATGTGATAAAACATTTGCTTCGCTTTTTCTGGTGTGAAGGAATGTAATCACTATGCCCTGGTGCCTGAAAAGTGCCTTTCTTATTCTTTATCTACGCCCCACGTGGACGGATTCGGGTACGACCCTTCATGTAACCAATTGGATACTGGGTTTTATTACAAGCGGACCTCTAGTCAGGAGAGTTAACAAAGCAGCATCACGGGAAAAGGGCATACGTTTCTTAGGCTCTGTGTGGGGGCGTCTCTCAATTGAACTCTTGAGAAATGGCCCTCCCGCTAGCTATAGAGAAGGATGAGCCTTACTCGGTATATAAGGTCAAAGGCTTCCTTCTCGAATTTACTTGCTAACGCCAAAGAAGGGCATTCGATTCTTCTTCAATAGAGAATGTCACTTGCCGATACTAGTTACAGGGCGAGATCAACAAGTTTTATCTGCATTAAGTAAGTAGGGGAGCTTAACTTTAGCCTTAACTCCGGTAGAGAACTTGGATTGGGCTTCGGATCCGGATCATATTCTGTGTTTCTTATCTAGCATCTTATAAAGCTTATTCTCTGGAAATAGTTAGTTTACAACTCAACACACTTTTCGATTACCCAACAGCAACTTATAATCCTGCTCTATGTTCTACTGATTCTCGAGTAGATTCAGCTTACTTTCCCGACTTTTCCATTTACTGTAGGCTCAACATCACTCTCATAAGCTCTTGTGCCCTTGCTTTGCTTGTTTAGAGGCATACCTATGATTGAAGTTCGAATAGGCGCATACCCAGCTACTCCAAGCAAGCCCATAAGTAATGTTCCCTCTCTTTTGCTTACAAAACTCATATAATAGGGCGCACACCGAAACAATCATAAGAAAGCTTGTTCCTTAACTCCTTATCCTTTCCTGGCACAGTATCTTCTCTTGTCTTGCGGACTTTCGAGCAGAAACAACATTTCCTTCCCTACCGCCCATCTGGTGATTCTCTCGTTGACAGAACTCAAACTTGAGCTTCTCACCCAGGGGGCATGGAATTAGTAGTTGCTTGTTTGCCCCAACAAACGCTTCATCTATCGATCGCCTTGTTTCATGGAAATGGGACTCTCTCTCTCTTGTCTTGCGGACTTTCGAGCAGAAACAACATTTCCTTCCCTACCGCCCATCTGGTGATTCTCTCGTTGACAGAACTCAAACTTGAGCTTCTCACCCAGGGGGCATGGAATTAGTAGTTGCTTGTTTGCCCCAACAAACGCTTCATCTATCGATCGCCTTGTTTCATGGAAATGGGACTCTCTCTCTCTTGTCTTGCGGACTTTCGAGCAGAAACAACATTTCCTTCCCTACCGCCCATCTGGTGATTCTCTCGTTGACAGAACTCAAACTTGAGCTTCTCACCCAGGGGGCATGGAATTAGTAGTTGCTTGTTTGCCCCAACAAACGCTTCATCTATCGATCGCCTTGTTTCATGGAAATGGGACTCTCTCTCTCTTGTCTTGCGCATAGAACAGATTAACCCTCTTGCATTGCATATAAGATTGGAATGTGACCTCCACTCGACTCCTGACTGTAGATGAATGTAAGCTTACTCCTTACTGTTTCCCTAAAATAGAAGCAGCACTTTTGAATTGAATTACAGAATTAAGTGAAGAATGTAGTGATGATTACCTGCATCCATACAAGATTCCACTCACTCCCTTATCTTATTGGTTCGTCCGGAAAGTCACCTCACATTGCTCAAGCTTCTTATTCATATCCTGGAACTGAAAACTAGGGATTCCACTCTCAAAAACATAGCTAGGTATATAAATGGATTAAGGTAACACTTCTACAGGGCTCCCTCTTTTCTTGCGCCAACAGCTTTTATTGCACTTGCCCCAACTGCTTTCCTTCCTGTTGATGATTCTTATCCTGTGATCCTTCTTATAATCTGTCTTCTCGAGTGGATTTAAACAAGCACAACCGCTTCAAGCTTCTTTGTAGTAGATTTATTGGAGTTCGAAAGTTGTCTAGTAAAGGTGATTGGCTTGTTAGTTCTTCAAATTGTCATATTTAGGGATAGATCTTACCTCTCCTTTTCTCCCCTTAAGCAAACCGAAATGCTGGAAGTTTTTCTATTGAGAATCGTCTTAGGTCTAATTCCTAAATGACTTAGCAGGGCGCGGAAAGTAAAGGCGAAGTATCCACTTATCTAACACAAGCACAAGTGCCTATGCCTCTCTGTCCTAAAGTAGTATAGGGTTCCCGATATTATAGAGTAACATGCTTTTGACCCAATGGTAGAATGTTGCACTTATATGAAATTCTTTAGTAGAGTAGAGTCTCAGATAGACATACATACATTCTGAATTCTTAAGTAGAGTCTCAGATAGACATACATTCTTAAGTAGAGTCTCAGATAGACATACATTCTTAAGTAGAGTCTCAGATAGACATACATTCTTAAGTAGAGTAGAGTCTCAGATAGACATACATTCTTAAGTAGAGTCTCAGATAGACATACATTCTTAAGTAGAGTAGAGTCTCAGATAGACATACATTCTTAAGTAGAGTCTCAGATAGACATACATTCTTAAGTAGAGTCTCAGATAGACATACATTCTTAAGTAGAGTAGAGTCTCAGATAGACATACATTCTTAAGTAGAGTCTCAGATAGACATACATTCTTAAGTAGAGTCTCAGATAGACATACATTCTTAAGTAGAGTCTCAGATAGACATACATTCTTAAGTAGAGTAGAGTCTCAGATAGACATACATTCTTAAGTAGAGTCTCAGATAGACATACATTCTTAAGTAGAGTCTCAGATAGACATACATTCTTAAGTAGAGTCTCAGATAGACATACATTCTTAAGTAGAGTCTCAGATAGACATACATTCTTAAGTAGAGTCTCAGATAGACATACATTCTTAAGTAGAGTCTCAGATAGACATACATTCTTAAGTAGAGTCTCAGATAGACATACATTCTTAAGTAGAGTCTCAGATAGACATACATTCTTAAGTAGAGTCTCAGATAGACATACATTCTTAAGTAGAGTCTCAGATAGACATACATTCTTAAGTAGAGTAGAGTCTCAGATAGACATACATTCTTAAGTAGAGTCTCAGATAGACATACATTCTTAAGTAGAGTCTCAGATAGACATACATTCTTAAGTAGAGTCTCAGATAGACATACATTCTTAAGTAGAGTAGAGTCTCAGATAGACATACATTCTTAAGTAGAGTCTCAGATAGACATACATTCTTAAGTAGAGTCTCAGATAGACATACATTCTTAAGTAGAGTCTCAGATAGACATACATTCTTAAGTAGAGTCTCAGATAGACATACATTCTTAAGTAGAGTCTCAGATAGACATACATTCTTAAGTAGAGTCTCAGATAGACATACATTCTTAAGTAGAGTCTCAGATAGACATACATTCTTAAGTAGAGTCTCAGATAGACATACATTCTTAAGTAGAGTCTCAGATAGACATACATTCTTAAGTAGAGTAGAGTCTCAGATAGACATACATACATTCTGAATTCTTAAGTAGAGTCTCAGATAGACATACATTCTTAAGTAGAGTAGAGTCTCAGATAGACATATTTGTTATACGCCGCTCTTCTCTATCCGTATTCTTATCTATCATATTCGACTTATATATCTTTTATTACTTTACAGAACAGAGCACAGGCCTAACTCAGCCTTGTGTTTCATCCGTGCTCAAGCAGTCTCCTCGTTTCGTATCAAGAAGGGAGTGGAGCTGATCTAGCGTTAGCGAGCTACTTTCCCGGGGTTCAATTGATTGATACCTGACTTGAGACTTTCGACTCTACTTGCATTAATCACTAAGCTAAGTCGGCGGAGTTGGGCCTAAGTGAAGTAAACCATGAATTGAATATTGAATCTAGATAGCATATGATATAGATATATCATAGTAAAGGGTCTAACCGTAACTCAAACGATCTAGTTTCATGTGCTATACGTGTAGAATCTGAGATCATTTAGAACAATGGTAAAACACTCGTAGCTTTTGGTTTGTCGCTATCGAAGGGCTGGGCAGCTAGGGCTGGTAGACTAACTTGGTTATTCGCAGTCCTTAATGGTTGGATAAAGCGGGGGAGTGTGACTTACCGGTATGAACTAAAGAAGAGAGTGGAGAGAGTTGACTTAACAGCCGTTGGAATTGAGAAATGGACTGAAAAACCATAGGCCAACGACTTTCATTCTCCTCTACCAACACAGTAGCACAACATAGTAGCAGAAATCATACTAAATTCTATCTCTCCGTATATAAGAGAACCGGATCAAAACAAGAAAAGCACTCGAACAGGAGCAGAACCAGGAGTAGGAAAAACCTCACTCACTTTAGCCATAAAGACAGGACTCGCCCCTACTCCGATAATAAGTATAACTGCAGCAGAGAAAACAAAACTTGTAATTAGAAAACTTAGATGCCCTGTTCCAAGGTAATAAACTGAATCCAGGTAGAATCCAGGTAGTAAGTAACAGAATGAAACAAGTAATTAAAGGAATGCGCTAGCGGAACACAGCACTCAAAATCCGGGTTTTCATCCCCAACAAGAGGTACTCCCAAATATAAGATATGGTAGGTACCGGTAGTTTAGTGGTCGTGGTCTGGTCCAGTTGAATCAGTAGTTGTAGCCTGTTCCGCGTAGCCTGTTCCCTGCTCTGAATTCTTGGAGACAACACAGTAAACTGGTTCTTCTCACGCTTATGATCTATAGGCATCCACTGCCCTTCCATTCGACAAAGTCAGGCAAGGTTAAAGTCCTGCATCGGTAGCTGCTGAATCTATTTCAACAAAGTCTGGGCATTCGGCTTTCTTTCCGGACTTTGAATCTACTGATTCTCTTGCTCTTATAACTATCCCTAGCTACTTTACTAGACGAAAATAGTGAACTTTTTGAACTCACTCCTTACTCTCTCCCATAGAACAAACACCCTTTGCTTCAGCTCCAGGAATAGAAACTAGAAAATCCCCTACCGGCACTGCTGATTCTTGAGCTTGAGGTCGCCTTTCCATCTTATTCATCTGATCCAGCTCTTTCAACAGGAATGGAATCCTTATTTACTCTTATGACCTTGAACGGAGGAAACATCATCATTAGCCAGAGCGAACACATACGGCAGTAACGAATAACTGTGTAGGTAGAGTAGTCCTGTTGAATCAGTATTAGTTGACAGAGCCAGAGCCAGAGGAGGGATAGATGGTCTGAAAACTCCGAGTACATGGGCAAGTCCCGTGTTGCCTCAGGGAAGTAGTGGAATTCTTACTTTCAAGGGGAGTTCAAGTGAGCTGCACAACAAATAGGTAGTTATAAACAAGTCCCGTACCCTGGTACTCAGAGTTATGAGGAAGTCCTGTGCCACTTATATAGATGCTTCCCTTTACACTCTAGTAGTTGGCCTGACCCTAGTATTCCTGTTCGAGTTATAGTTGTGGCAAAGGATCTGAACCAGTATGGTATGTCAGCTGAGTTCAAAGAGCAAGATCAGAGGAGAGAACAGATATCAGTAGAGGAGCAAGAGAGGAGCAAGAAGCTCACCAAAACCCGTGTTTTTTGGACGTGAAGTCAGGAGTAGCTTGTCTCCTTGCCTACCTAAACTGTTACTCCGGAGTTCAATTCTGAGTCTGCCCGGTTTCAGTCTCTCAGTCGGTGGTCTCATTCTGTTGCTACTAGCTCTAAGGCTTGAGCTTACTGGTTGAAGGCTCCGACTCACTGGTATTAGACTTGAGCTGCCCGGAAAGAGACTTGGACTGAAACTCGCTACCGCGCAACATTAGTAGTTACTTGGCTCAACGCACTGGGATTTTAGCTAATAGATGACCTGATTTCTCAGATTTTTTCCGGAACTCCCTGCCGCGTCACATTAGTAGTGACTTGGCCCCGTGTTTTTTGGCAGTGACCTGATTTCCCCTAATAGCTGGGTCAATTTCCATGAAAAGTTCACGAAACCCGGGTTTTTTCGTAGCCAAGTCATTTTACCTAATAGATGACCTGATTTCTCAGATTTTTTCCGGAACTCCCTGCCGCGTCACATTAGTAGTGACTTGGCCCCGTGTTTTTTGGCAGTGACCTGATTTCCCCTAATAGCTGGGTCAATTTCCATGAAAAGTTCACGAAACCCGGGTTTTTTCGTAGCCAAGTCATTTTACCTAATAGATGACCTGATTTCTCAGATTTTTTCCGGAACTCCCTGCCGCGTCACATTAGTAGTGACTTGGCCCCGTGTTTTTTGGCAGTGACCTGATTTCCCCTAATAGCTGGGTCAATTTCCATGAAAAGTTCACGAAACCCGGGTTTTTTCGTAGCCAAGTCATTTTACCTAATAGATGACCTGATTTCTCAGATTTTTTCCGGAACTCCCTGCCGCGTCACATTAGTAGTGACTTGGCCCCGTGTTTTTTGGCAGTGACCTGATTTCTCAGATTTTTTCCGGAACTCCCTGCCGCGTCACATTAGTAGTGACTTGGCCCCGTGTTTTTTGGCAGTGACCTGATTTCCCCTAATAGCTGGGTCAATTTCCATGAAAAGTTCACGAAACCCGGGTTTTTTCGTAGCCAAGTCATTTTACCTAATAGATGACCTGATTTCTCAGATTTTTTCCGGAACTCCCTGCCGCGTCACATTAGTAGTGACTTGGCCCCGTGTTTTTTGGACGTGAAGTCAGGAGTAGCTTGTCTCCTTGCCTACCTAAACTGTTACTGGGGGGGGGGGGGGGGGGGGGGGGGGGGGGGGGGGGGGGGGGGGGGGGGGGGGGGGGGGGGGGGGGGGGGGGGGGGGGGGGGGGGGGGGGGGGGGGGGGGGGGGGGGGGGGGGGGGGGGGGGGGGGGGGGGGGGGGGGGGGGGGGGGGGGGGGGGGGGGGGGGGGGGGGGGGGGGGGGGGGGGGGGGGGGGGGGGGGGGGGGGGGGGGGGGGGGGGGGGGGGGGGGGGGGGGGGGGGGGGGGGGGGGGGGGGGGGGGGGGGGGGGGGGGGGGGGGGGGGGGGGGGGGGGGGGGGGGGGGGGGGGGGGGGGGGGGGGGGGGGGGGGGGGGGGGGGGGGGGGGGGGGGGGGGGGGGGGGGGGGGGGGGGGGGGGGGGGGGGGGGGGGGGGGGGGGGGGGGGGGGGGGGGGGGGGGGGGGGGGGGGGGGGGGGGGGGGGGGGGGGGGGGGGGGGGGGGGGGGGGGGGGGGGGGGGGGGGGGGGGGGGGGGGGGGGGGGGGGGGGGGGGGGGGGGGGGGGGGGGGGGGGGGGGGGGGGGGGGGGGGGGGGGGGGGGGGGGGGGGGGGGGGGGGGGGGGGGGGGGGGGGGGGGGGGGGGGGGGGGGGGGGGGGGGGGGGGGGGGGGGGGGGGGGGGGGGGGGGGGGGGGGGGGGGGGGGGGGGGGGGGGGGGGGGGGGGGGGGGGGGGGGGGGGGGGGGGGGGGGGGGGGGGGGGGGGGGGGGGGGGGGGGGGGGGGGGGGGGGGGGGGGGGGGGGGGGGGGGGGGGGGGGGGGGGGGGGGGGGGGGGGGGGGGGGGGGGGGGGGGGGGGGGGGGGGGGGGGGGGGGGGGGGGGGGGGGGGGGGGGGGGGGGGGGGGGGGGGGGGGGGGGGGGGGGGGGGGGGGGGGGGGGGGGGGGGGGGGGGGGGGGGGGGGGGGGGGGGGGGGGGGGGGGGGGGGGGGGGGGGGGGGGGGGGGGGGGGGGGGGGGGGGGGGGGGGGGGGGGGGGGGGGGGGGGGGGGGGGGGGGGGGGGGGGGGGGGGGGGGGGGGGGGGGGGGGGGGGGGGGGGGGGGGGGGGGGGGGGGGGGGGGGGGGGGGGGGGGGGGGGGGGGGGGGGGGGGGGGGGGGGGGGGGGGGGGGGGGGGGGGGGGGGGGGGGGGGGGGGGGGGGGGGGGGGGGGGGGGGGGGGGGGGGGGGGGGGGGGGGGGGGGGGGGGGGGGGGGGGGGGGGGGGGGGGGGGGGGGGGGGGGGGGGGGGGGGGGGGGGGGGGGGGGGGGGGGGGGGGGGGGGGGGGGGGGGGGGGGGGGGGGGGGGGGGGGGGGGGGGGGGGGGGGGGGGGGGGGGGGGGGGGGGGGGGGGGGGGGGGGGGGGGGGGGGGGGGGGGGGGGGGGGGGGGGGGGGGGGGGGGGGGGGGGGGGGGGGGGGGGGGGGGGGGGGGGGGGGGGGGGGGGGGGGGGGGGGGGGGGGGGGGGGGGGGGGGGGGGGGGGGGGGGGGGGGGGGGGGGGGGGGGGGGGGGGGGGGGGGGGGGGGGGGGGGGGGGGGGGGGGGGGGGGGGGGGGGGGGGGGGGGGGGGGGGGGGGGGGGGGGGGGGGGGGGGGGGGGGGGGGGGGGGGGGGGGGGGGGGGGGGGGGGGGGGGGGGGGGGGGGGGGGGGGGGGGGGGGGGGGGGGGGGGGGGGGGGGGGGGGGGGGGGGGGGGGGGGGGGGGGGGGGGGGGGGGGGGGGGGGGGGGGGGGGGGGGGGGGGGGGGGGGGGGGGGGGGGGGGGGGGGGGGGGGGGGGGGGGGGGGGGGGGGGGGGGGGGGGGGGGGGGGGGGGGGGGGGGGGGGGGGGGGGGGGGGGGGGGGGGGGGGGGGGGGGGGGGGGGGGGGGGGGGGGGGGGGGGGGGGGGGGGGGGGGGGGGGGGGGGGGGGGGGGGGGGGGGGGGGGGGGGGGGGGGGGGGGGGGGGGGGGGGGGGGGGGGGGGGGGGGGGGGGGGGGGGGGGGGGGGGGGGGGGGGGGGGGGGGGGGGGGGGGAAAGAGACTTGGACTGAAACTCGCTACCGCGCAACATTAGTAGTTGCTTGGTGGTTTCAGGCTGATACTTACTGGTTGAATTCTTTGAGGTTCCCCTACGGGCTGATACTCACTTGTTTTAGGCTTGAGCTGCCCGGTTGCATTCTTAGGCCCATCAAATCTAATTCAATTTCGGGAGCGGCAGGAGCTCCCCAAGCTCGCTAACGCCGGTGTAGCTGCCTTTGTCCTGCAAGCCAAGTTATTTGTATAGGCCCTTCCATGAAAGGGTGGTGCGTTCCCGCAATTCCATGATTGGATTTGTGATCGGTTGCCTTAGAGGAGGGTTCTTACCTTGTGCGCCGGGGCCCGGGGAAGAAGAAAGAAATTACGTACCGGGGCTCTATCGCCCTATAGCAATCAGTCCTAGTCTATAAGGTAAGCAGTGCAGTTAGTTACGATGGAAGCCCCTACGGCGCAGCTCCTAACGCTATAGTCACTCGCATTAGCTGACGAAGACATGAACTCACATAACTCCCTACGCGCAACTCATGAATTTCAATATCACTTCCAAATCCAGAAGTATCCAGTTTTCAGCGTAAAAGTAAGAATATTCTATTTAAGTCATAATTTGTTGAAACAGTTGAAAGAGCAGGTTAGGAATCCGAAGAAGCAGTCTCTTGCGGGTTAGGAATCCGAAGAAGCAGTCTCTTGACTAAATATTCTATATCTAGGTATGGAAATCCATAATTGAATTGGAGGCCCGTTAGCGCAAGTCAAACATGCAAAATGGAACTGGGAGTGTGATAGCGGTCTGGGTTCGGTGTCTAAGAAAGAGGTTATTGTGGCTTTGGCTTCTCTGGAAGCTAGAGTTACTGTTTTGAGTTAACTCATAGAGTTCTGTTGCGGGAAGTGAATCAGCGTTGTCTACGAGATCAGAAACTTGAGAGGGGTCCTCATCGGCTAAAAGAGTTGTTGACTGTGTTCTGTTAGATATTTGTTTGAAGAATGATTTGTTTACTTTACAGATAAAGCAGTGCTAGGAAAGTTTCTCGGGATAAAGTAAGTAGCTATTGATTCTTAAAGTGTAGAGTCAAGATCGGGATCTTTCAGTTCAATTCTTTGTTGTGAGGATCACATAGAGGTTCTGAATGTAACCTTTTTATATAACCATGTGCATTCCATTCTTTTGCGCTTATAACTCTGCGTTTGTTTTTCTTGCGTCACACAGGTTCTGCACCCCTCACACTTCCTTCTTTCTGCTATAGGGTTTATTTCACTCTACTACATGTTAGCTTGTTCCCTTGCGCCATAGGTTGTCCTTCCTGTCCTGGATAAGTGGCTTTGAACAAATGAGATGTTAGGCTAAAATACATAATAAGGGACTGTTTATCGTGTGAAATGAGTGTGTTTCCCTATGACGGGTAGTTAACAAGCGGTGAAACAACGAAAAAGATGTACTCTTTGTCTGTTAAGGGAGTGAGGAGCACCAACTTACTATTTGATTGGAGCAGGTGCCTTAATAAGAGAGTTTGCCGGAACAAGATCTAAACCCAAAGAAGCTTTAGAACAAGCAAAGCAAGGGTGAAAGAGCTTATTGGCTACGCGGGGAGGAGGGGGCTGATGTGGATTCTATTACAGCAACAGATGCTTGCACTGGTCTGCTATCGGTTTGTCGCAAAGCAAAGTTGGGCGGAGTTTACAGATTAGCTTATCATTTGATTGAATGAAGCGAACTCACTCAAGAAGTAGTAGTCTTTCTAATGCATGCTACTCTCAACCTCAGCGTTAGCATATTGGCGGAGCGTGGATAGTGTGCATTCATTTCTCAATTCTTAGTGTTTATGGCCCTATTCTATTGTTCAATAGAAGTGGAAAGTCGAGTCTCAAGTAGAGTGTAAAGAAAGGGATTATACCCCGTTCTGTTCTCTCTCGCAGAACTTACATATCCTCATTATCCCTTAGATAGAGTGATTCAGTCGATACAGAGCCAATGATTCTTACCACTGCAACCGAGCTCAGATCGAATGAAGACGGAACTGCGTCGGCTGCGATGGCGGCTTGCGAACTGAGAACGAAATTGCGGCTCTGTTCTCACGATAGAAAAGAAAGCCTGGAAATGGTAAGAACTCCTATCAGCCTGCTTTTGGGAGTAGTAAGATTGGTGGCTTTCCGCTTCTTTTTAGCGAGCTAAGCTGATTCTATTACGAGTGGATTATTGGGGTAACCCGCAGCAAATGCCGCCTTACTTAGAGTTAAGGGGTTTAGTCAGTGAGCTCCGTTAGCGCAACAAACTTTCTAATGCGGAAAACAGTACTCTCAAGATGTATTCAGAAATTACTAGTTTACTTACAACCAACTCAATCTGAAACTAGCAAAACTCATCCACTCGGCTCAAGCATTTTGGGGGCCTAGATCAGCCTAAGTTAAATGAGTGTGTTTCCCTATGACGGGTAGTTACAAGCGTGAAACAACGAAAAGATGTACTCTTTGTCTGTTAAGGGAGTGAGGAGCACCAACTTACTATTGATTGGAGCCAGGTGCTTAATAAGGAGAGTTTGCCGGAACAAGATCTAAACCCAAAGAAGCTTTAGAACAAGCAAAGCAAGGGTGAAAGAGCTTATTGGCTACGCGGGAGGAGGGGCTGATGTGGATTCTATTACAGCAACAGATGCTGCCCTGGTCTGCTATCGGTTTGTCGCAAGCAAAGTTGGGCGGAGTTTACAGATTAGCTTATCCATTGATTGAATGAAGCGAACTCACTCAAGAAGTAGTAGTCTTTCTAATGCATGCTACTCTCACCTCAGCGTTAGCATATTGGCGGAGCGTGGATAGTGTGCATTCATTTCTCAATTCTTAGTGTTTATGGCCCTATTCTATTGTTCAATAGAAGTGGAAAGTCGAGTCTCAAGTAGAGTGTAAAGAAAGGGATTATACCCCGTTCTGTTCTCTCTCGCAGAACTTACATATCCTCATTATCCCTTAGATAGAGTGATTCAGTCGATACAGAGCCAATGATTCTTACCACTGCAACCGAGCTCAGATCGAATGAAGACGGAACTGCGTCGGCTGCGATGGCGGCTTGCGAACTGAGAACGAAATTGCGGCTCTGTTCTCACGATAGAAAAGAAAGCCTGGAAATGGTAAGAACTCCTATCAGCCTGCTTTTGGGAGTAGTAAGATTGGTGGCTTTCCGCTTCTTTTTAGCGAGCTAAGCTGATTCTATTACGAGTGGATTATTGGGGTAACCCGCAGCAAATGCCGCCTTACTTAGAGTTAAGGGGTTTAGTCAGTGAGCTCCGTTAGCGCAACAAACTTTCTAATGCGGAAAACAGTACTCTCAAGATGTATTCAGAAATTACTAGTTTACTTACAACCAACTCAATCTGAAACTAGCAAAACTCATCCACTCGGCTCAAGCATTTTGGGGGCCTAGATCAGCCTAAGTTAAATTGAGTATACACCGCCCCAAGAATAAAACATGTGGACAAGCGTTTTGAATTACTCCCGCCTTTCTTTGGTGCTGACAAAGAGAAAGAACTAGTCTAAGAGAAAGGAGTGAAAGTGTTCTTCCTTTGACTTTGGACCCGCCTATAGCAATGAATTCCTCTTTTTCGAGAAACAGCCAATAGAATTGATATTGATAATAGGTAACAATGCCAATAGAATGGTTATTGAGAATTAAGGTTTACCGAACAACCGCCAATAGAATTGTTATTGATAATTAATATAGTTCTAATATAGGAACCAAACTAAACTCCTGAAGATGGAGCCACAGGTCCTAAACCATAATTGATCAAAGGCTTTCCATAATTCAATGCTATGCTATGGTTGATGCCTTACCTAAGGAGGGTAGGACAGCGGAAGCACTTTATCTCGGCTCGGGTTGATGCCTTACCGTTGGAAGGTAGGACAGCGGAAGCACTTTCTAATGCTAGGAGATCTTGTATTGTCAAAAAGAACATATATCTATATGGATTTGCTTTTCCAAAGTGTTGAGATGAGGTTAAAGATTTCTATGAGTCATTACTTATACGAGAGAATCCGCATGAGAGTCGAGTGAGGGCGTTGTGGAGAGTTGAGAGTTCCATGTTGCGCTAACGAAGCTGGAACCATGCTTCTGTACTGAAATAGAGTAGAGTTCGCCTGTATATGAAATGTGAACGGTGTGTGCTATACTTTCGAAATAGCCCGCACAAAAGGTCGAATAGTTAGCTGATCTTCTACCCCACGATCACAGGACAGAGAATCATTCGGTGGTGCGCTTCTCCGAGACAGCAATGGAATAGCGTTCCCAATAAAATCATCTTTCCATTATTAACAACACAGGAGTACTAATAAGGAGTTCAGTCATTCTTATGCTTAAGGAGTGAAGTAGTAAATTGGCGCCTCTCAGGAACTAGTGATAAGAGAGCTCAGCTCGCATGAACGTAAACGTCAAATAGGGGCTTCTACTTCGGGCTGAACAGACTGATCCATTGGTGTAAGTTGTACATAAATAAGGGAATTAGCCTATTCGTCGATAGATAAATGAGCCTATTCGTAGATAGAGAAATACAAATACTTAGAGAATCGGCACTAATGGCTACCACATAGAAGAAATAAGAGAAAGAGCAGTGCCATAGCTGGGGGAAAGGAAGCGACAGCGTCGGTAATGGAAGAAAGATAACTACAACGGTAGCAAGTAGGAAAGCCATCGGAAAAGCAAAACAATCAATTGACTCGGGAAAGGAGCCCCTAGCCAAGGGAGGCCTCAGACAGTGCGCCGGTCATGGAGTGTCATTAGTCCCATCCTTTTTGGAAGCAACTCGAAGCTATGCCAAGTGCCTTCTACCTTTTTGCTACTGATGACATACATCACTCAATAAGTCTAAACGTTGTTGCTCAAGAATCCCTTATTTTAGCAATTCCCTACCCTACCCTAAACCAACAACCCAATCCCATCTTTGGATCAGAACCCAAAAAGGAGAGTCAAGATTACAGTAAGGAAGAATCACCAACAAAGGAGAGTCAAGACGACTTAGAGGAGGAAGAGAAGAGGATGACTTACTGGATGTCCGAGGCTTTCTGCGTAGCGGTCGATGCAGGTGCTACTTACAGCTTTCAGGAAGGAGGAGACCCACCAGCTTTCCTACTCTTTCCACTCGGGAAAGTCTCCCCTTTTTAGTTAGGCTACTTTACCTCGAACAATCCTATTCCCAGACCGACCTTATCTCCTATCCCTAGAAACCGGAAGGAAGGGATTCTATACCTATAGAAGGCGGACACCCCATTCATTCCTTCTTGACTCGAGAAAGCACGGATCATGTTGGGCCAATTCCTCCCTCATAAGAGATGCATGCCCAATGTAGAGAAACACACTTTCTTTTTTACTATCATTCATTCATTCGTTGTATAGAAACTCTCTTTTACATTCATTCGTAGTGGTACGAAACTCTCTTGTACATTCATATATGAGTAAGATTTGTCACGTTGGTTAAGGTCGTGTTGCTACTTTTATGGTTACACCCCTTCTCCCCCCATCGTGTAAAGCTTCAGTTCCTTAGGTAACCTTTTCATTTCCGGCGCAATAGGGAAGTACTCAACTTGTCTGCGTGGCTCTTCCGTGTGGCACAGCCATCAAATGCAAAACAATCTATTTGCAGAATGAAAGATCGTCATTATCCTCGTACTCTTAACTTCTCCTCGGCCCTATTTATTGAAAGATTATTCAGCCTATAGAATGGATCTATGCCTAGAGAATATATCTATAGATATTGCTTCGAATATGGATATTATTGCTATTATCTGTGTCACATTATGACCCGGTCTAGACTGACCCGGACCCCACTTACCCGACGCTTGCCCTGGTAGGAGGATATCATTCAAAGCCATTGGTTTCTTCCATTAAAGGAGAAAGCGCTTATTAGCCAGTTGAGGAAAGCCAGCCGAGGATTGCAATAGTCTCTTCAATTCTTTCACAAATCTTCGGAAAATTGCTTTGATCCCATCTGCTCTGTTAATAACCCCAAACCTTCCGTTTGACTCATGCCCGACTGGGAGCAGCACTGAGAGGTCACAGCGGATGGACATAATCCGGTGTACTTGATCAAACCGGTTACCAGCAGCTATCAATATCTGTTTACAGGACATTTTCCTAAAGGATCCCACAATTCTGGGAAAAGCTTTCGACTCTTATTCCTTCGTGCCCCTATGATGGAAAGGCCATATTCAGATATACAATTTGCTCACTTTCTCAGGATTCTCTCCTAAAATAAAAGAATCCACCTACACGAAGCAATTCCTTTGATTTTGGAATCTTCCCTCTCTCTCTGGGACTACCACTGATTCTCTCTCAATATGCATGGAATTCAGTTCCTTCATGGGTCTATTTCCCCCTTACCCTAGCCCACGTTTCATCGTTGTGAAGCGAGAACCACTCTTTTCGCGGAGTCACCAGCCAAATCCCATAAGTTCTTTTGTGCAATAAAGAATAAAGTGGTTTCACAGAAGAAAGGAGCCACACAGGAGAACTCGTCTCTCGGGCCTTTTCTTTTGAGTCGCGGGATAAATCGTCTTCATTCCATTCTCTTTTCTTGGACTGAAACAATCCAAATCAGCCCAGAAGGATACCAAAGAAGTAAGGGTATGCTGGGATTATAGAAAAGCAGCAAGTCCACCAAAGAATTCCACCTCCACACCCCCCATCGAAAAACCTATATAGCATCCTAATGATAGTGATGCAACTATATAGCATAGCATCCTAATGATGGTGATGATTCTTTTTCAAGTAGGATCGGCACCAAGATAAATCAAGGGATATCCAAGCATTAAGGTACAGGAAGCAATCAACCCGGTCCCGACGCGACGCCTCCCCTCTTTCTTTCGGCTCAGGGGAAACATTCAATGTTTCAAATCGGATTGACCCTCGAGGGTAAACATTAAGGCCTCAACTCTCTCATAAGCATTCATCAAAAGAAAGTGAACAATTTCGAATAGAACAAAGGGTAGAACAAGAATAAAGGAAGCAATCCGTCCTATTTTCTCTATTCCCTTCTCCCTCTGGAAGAGTTGACATTCGAGTAGGAGTGATATAAGTACCTAATGAGTGTTTCTTAGGATTTTACTCCTCCCAGCCAGTCAGGAAGATCTGATACTGAGCATAGAAAGAGGTCAAAGGCAGTTAGCCAAGATACTTCTTTTCTCAATCCGAACGAAGAAAATGGAAACCTCCTCTTTTGATAGAATCCCGATATTCCTCAACAAGGAGAGCGGGGAATGAGCCTAAGACTGACCTTCGACTCTATAAGATGGACTTCCTCTGTATGAAAGAAAGAATAGGATCTTATCTTTTTTAGGGCAATCAAGAATCAACAAGCAACATTAATTAAGCGCTTACGCGAGCTACTTAAGTGAGTTCTTACAGTTTCGCTTACAGAGTTCCCTTCTTTACAGTTTACAGGAATCTCATCTGACAGGGAATGCGCTCTTAGGAATCCCCTAATGTCCTCGTTCTAGTAAGTAGTGGGCAAATCTCTTTATTTGAAAGACGTAGCTGTGGCACTTTTCACCTTTCTTTCTTTCCTTGGGCATCAAAAAGTGAGCTAGAGAATAAAGCCGCGGAAGTTTCATCACAATAGTGTGAGAGATATCCAATGCAAACGCACAGAATAATATGCTTCGAATGCCCAGTTGGAAGGGGTTTTGAAAGAAGGAGCTACGGGACGGGACGGACTTTCAGAGAACTCTGCTGGCATGGCATGGCACTCTTATAGAATAGGTAAGAATCCATCCACTTTGCCTTATCAGTGGAATGAAATGTTGCTATAGGATATTATTTTGACTTTCATCCTTATATAGTGAGAGCGAGCCTAGTAACAAGGGATTCCATTTCTGTTTCAAATAAAGTTGAGAGCCAAGCCATTATGATTCAATTATGCGAGCGAGCTTTCTACTTAGAGTTAGAGCATTAGAGTTAACATTTTGACTTTCCGTTCTAATATATAGGCGAGCATTCATAAACGAGTCCAAAGTCTGTGTAGAGGTGGGCCATTTACTCGTATTAGCAAGATAGGGGGGAAACATCTCACTTCCTTAATGAATACCCTTATAGATATATGTATGGAAATAATAAGACAGACCCGTGATAGGGGATTTAATGATCAGTCTCTAAGTACCAGAAGCCGTGCTAGGAAATGTTGTTTCTGTTCGAGGTCAAGTTGACAGTTCCGTTCTTTCAATAAGTTAACGCGCAAGGGCTTTCAGGTATAGTCAAGGGTCGAAAATACAGTCAAGATTCAACGGTCAAAAAGCATTTCAACAAACAGCCGATAGAGTCCCTAAATTACCGATTAGCTATATGAGTCCACCCATGTTAAACGATCATAATTGCCCTTCTTTATCGACAGCTTCACCCTGTAGAAAAGATTGGTTATTGGCTTTACGTCTACGAGAGAGGTAGGTTCTTTTACTAAGATCTCTGGGAGTGAGTTCTGCTCGCTTACGTTAGTTTGAGTCTTGCTAAGGAGAAATAGCCGGATAAGTGCCAAAGTTAGCAGCAAGGAAGGTTGGTTTCGGTTTTCAAAAGAGAAGCTCATAGAGTGGAGTTACGAAAGCAGTAACCAACTATAGCATTCAAGTCAGGAACAGGATAGGATCAGTTCAAAAGTGAGCTAGAGAATAAAGCCGCGGAAGTTTCATCACAATAGTGTGAGAGATATCCAATGCAAACGCACAGAATAATATGCTTCGAATGCCCAGTTGGAAGGGGTTTTGAAAGAAGGAGCTACGGGACGGGACGGACTTTCAGAGAACTCTGCTGGCATGGCATGGCACTCTTATAGAATAGGTAAGAATCCATCCACTTTGCCTTATCAGTGGAATGAAATGTTGCTATAGGATATTATTTTGACTTTCATCCTTATATAGTGAGAGCGAGCCTAGTAACAAGGGATTCCATTTCTGTTTCAAATAAAGTTGAGAGCCAAGCCATTATGATTCAATTATGCGAGCGAGCTTTCTACTTAGAGTTAGAGCATTAGAGTTAACATTTTGACTTTCCGTTCTAATATATAGGCGAGCATTCATAAACGAGTCCAAAGTCTGTGTAGAGGTGGGCCATTTACTCGTATTAGCAAGATAGGGGGGAAACATCTCACTTCCTTAATGAATACCCTTATAGATATATGTATGGAAATAATAAGACAGACCCGTGATAGGGGATTTAATGATCAGTCTCTAAGTACCAGAAGCCGTGCTAGGAAATGTTGTTTCTGTTCGAGGTCAAGTTGACAGTTCCGTTCTTTCAATAAGTTAACGCGCAAGGGCTTTCAGGTATAGTCAAGGGTCGAAAATACAGTCAAGATTCAACGGTCAAAAAGCATTTCAACAAACAGCCGATAGAGTCCCTAAATTACCGATTAGCTATATGAGTCCACCCATGTTAAACGATCATAATTGCCCTTCTTTATCGACAGCTTCACCCTGTAGAAAAGATTGGTTATTGGCTTTACGTCTACGAGAGAGGTAGGTTCTTTTACTAAGATCTCTGGGAGTGAGTTCTGCTCGCTTACGTTAGTTTGAGTCTTGCTAAGGAGAAATAGCCGGATAAGTGCCAAAGTTAGCAGCAAGGAAGGTTGGTTTCGGTTTTCAAAAGAGAAGCTCATAGAGTGGAGTTACGAAAGCAGTAACCAACTATAGCATTCAAGTCAGGAACAGGATAGGATCAGTTCAAAAGTGAGCTGCCCGCGTCAAATCTACTTGTTCTATTGCAGCAATCGGGTCTTCAAGTTCCGGATCAGTTGCATTATCATCAACAGCCATATGGGGAAGTCGAGTCATAGCAAGAATCCCATAGAAAGGAGGCAGCCCGCTCACTAACGTCCTCCGCTCCAACTCACATGAGTGCAGCTCCTCACGCGCAAGTAAAACATAAAGATGCTAATGCTAGAAGGTATAGAATGGATTTGATATATTCCCCCACCGACGCGACGATACTCGGTGCAAGATCAAAGTCTAGGTCCAGGTCCAGGCCTAACAAGATCAAGATCGGAAGCCGGGTGCTCGCTCCTTTGTATTATAATTCTCATTTGATTCTCCAAGAGAAGAAGAGAAAGCTGGATAAGGAGAATGAACAGGATCAGTGCAAACCAAAGTAAGCTGCTTGTCCCGATGTCGCTCAAACAAAAAAGTGGTCGTGTTCCAGAAGAGAAGCAGGAGAACAATAAGCACGTGTTTCAGTCTCAAGTTCAATTATTCTAAATTCAGAGCACGAGAAGTTGGACCAAATTCTATCATACGGAGCTAATTCTGATGCTTCTTCTGGAACTACACTTTCTACCTAACATCTTATTCTCTTTCAACAGGATACCGCACTCTTTCTTTTCCGGATTCTAATCAAGCTTCTTAGGCTTTCAGCACCTTCTTCTCCTTGATAGTGGGTTTAAGCCGAGGCTCGCTCACGCTTCAGACAGAAACGTAGCTTTTGGATCAAAGATAGTAGGATCAAAGTAAAGCACAACAGAGTCAAGAGCTGCTTCACCGACCTTAACTTGAATTGCAGCGGATTCTCCTGCGGATGCTTTAGCTGATGATTGACTTTCATCCTTATATAGTGAGAGCGAGCCTAGTAACAAGGGATTCCATTTCTGTTTCAAATAAAGTTGAGAGCCAAGCCATTATGATTCAATTATGCGAGCGAGCTTTCTACTTAGAGTTAGAGCATTAGAGTTAACATTTTGACTTTCCGTTCTAATATATAGGCGAGCATTCATAAACGAGTCCAAAGTCTGTGTAGAGGTGGGCCATTTACTCGTATTAGCAAGATAGGGGGGAAACATCTCACTTCCTTAATGAATACCCTTATAGATATATGTATGGAAATAATAAGACAGACCCGTGATAGGGGATTTAATGATCAGTCTCTAAGTACCAGAAGCCGTGCTAGGAAATGTTGTTTCTGTTCGAGGTCAAGTTGACAGTTCCGTTCTTTCAATAAGTTAACGCGCAAGGGCTTTCAGGTATAGTCAAGGGTCGAAAATACAGTCAAGATTCAACGGTCAAAAAGCATTTCAACAAACAGCCGATAGAGTCCCTAAATTACCGATTAGCTATATGAGTCCACCCATGTTAAACGATCATAATTGCCCTTCTTTATCGACAGCTTCACCCTGTAGAAAAGATTGGTTATTGGCTTTACGTCTACGAGAGAGGTAGGTTCTTTTACTAAGATCTCTGGGAGTGAGTTCTGCTCGCTTACGTTAGTTTGAGTCTTGCTAAGGAGAAATAGCCGGATAAGTGCCAAAGTTAGCAGCAAGGAAGGTTGGTTTCGGTTTTCAAAAGAGAAGCTCATAGAGTGGAGTTACGAAAGCAGTAACCAACTATAGCATTCAAGTCAGGAACAGGATAGGATCAGTTCAAAAGTGAGCTGCCCGCGTCAAATCTACTTGTTCTATTGCAGCAATCGGGTCTTCAAGTTCCGGATCAGTTGCATTATCATCAACAGCCATATGGGGAAGTCGAGTCATAGCAAGAATCCCATAGAAAGGAGGCAGCCCGCTCACTAACGTCCTCCGCTCCAACTCACATGAGTGCAGCTCCTCACGCGCAAGTAAAACATAAAGATGCTAATGCTAGAAGGTATAGAATGGATTTGATATATTCCCCCACCGACGCGACGATACTCGGTGCAAGATCAAAGTCTAGGTCCAGGTCCAGGCCTAACAAGATCAAGATCGGAAGCCGGGTGCTCGCTCCTTTGTATTATAATTCTCATTTGATTCTCCAAGAGAAGAAGAGAAAGCTGGATAAGGAGAATGAACAGGATCAGTGCAAACCAAAGTAAGCTGCTTGTCCCGATGTCGCTCAAACAAAAAAGTGGTCGTGTTCCAGAAGAGAAGCAGGAGAACAATAAGCACGTGTTTCAGTCTCAAGTTCAATTATTCTAAATTCAGAGCACGAGAAGTTGGACCAAATTCTATCATACGGAGCTAATTCTGATGCTTCTTCTGGAACTACACTTTCTACCTAACATCTTATTCTCTTTCAACAGGATACCGCACTCTTTCTTTTCCGGATTCTAATCAAGCTTCTTAGGCTTTCAGCACCTTCTTCTCCTTGATAGTGGGTTTAAGCCGAGGCTCGCTCACGCTTCAGACAGAAACGTAGCTTTTGGATCAAAGATAGTAGGATCAAAGTAAAGCACAACAGAGTCAAGAGCTGCTTCACCGACCTTAACTTGAATTGCAGCGGATTCTCCTGCGGATGCTTTAGCTGATGATTGACTTTCTACAGTGAAAGCTTTCTTCCCCAGCGGATAATCCCGATCTGGAAACTAGAACATCACTTTTATTTTAAGATCCGACAACACAATAGGCACCCTGAAACCGATACAGTAATCTTTCTTTCTTTCCCGCTTATAGAGAGCTTCTTTATACGACTCTCTCTATCTCGCATTAACCGATAAGTAAGGTAGTCCACAGAATGAATAGAATCTCCCTTGCTCCTGTTAGCGAGCTCACACTGTTTTATTAATAAGATATGCATTTAAGGAACTGTCAGTGAAGATATGCATTTAAGGAGCTGTCAGTGGACAAGATGGGTCATTTGCCATAAGAATCATTGAACATAGCCTAAACGACCTGAATTCCCTAGTTGGATTGCCTTCACCGAGATTATGTCCTTCTTTCAGCGCCCAGCCCTGTGAACTTACTTGGCTTAAAGGACTCGACTCGCAACTATCTCTTTACTAAGGTATTTTCCCATTCCAACTCGGAATCGAACTTAGTGATCAGGGATCAGAAGCGAGTTATTCCTGCTTGCCAAGCAGCTTAGCTACAAGCTTTCCCTCGATCAAACCAGAATTGGCATTTCAAACTCAAAGATGAACGAATACCACTGCTAAACTGTTGCTCTCCTTTGTACGATCATTCCCTGGGGATTAACACCTTTCGATCCGGTCTCAGGCCTGACTTTGTTAATCGGCTGGGGAACGGAGTTGCTTTTACAGAAAACCCTTTCGGGATGTAACCCTGAAGAGTACCCATCTTGGAAAAGCTACCTACAATAGACATGGTAACCACAGGAGCACCTTTCCTATATAGAGTCTTGGGGCTCCGCTCCGAGAGCTTCAAGTCCTCCTCAACACGGGATCTAAGGTCGTTGGACGAGGCACAGCTTTTCACCCAGCGGGGAATGTCTTACGCCTAACCCATTCCTTGCGTACCAGTAAAGGAAACGCATTCCTTGCATCCCAGTGCATGAAGGGCCTGTAAGCTCATGGAAGGTAGAAAGGGAATCTATTCATTCGAATAAGCGGGTTACCTGACAGAGCTTGCAGAGGTAGAAAAGCTATTCGAAATCGGATCAGGGAGATGTTTTCATTAGAATGATCGAACATAGCCTAAACGACCTGAATTCCCTAGTTGGATTGCCTTCACCGAGATTATGTCCTTCTTTCAGCGCCCAGCCCTGTGAACTTACTTGGCTTAAAGGACTCGACTCGCAACTATCTCTTTACTAAGGTATTTTCCCATTCCAACTCGGAATCGAACTTAGTGATCAGGGATCAGAAGCGAGTTATTCCTGCTTGCCAAGCAGCTTAGCTACAAGCTTTCCCTCGATCAAACCAGAATTGGCATTCAAACTCAAAGATGAACGAATACCACTGCTAAACTGTTGCTCTCCTTTGTACGATCATTCCCTGGGGATTAACACCTTTCGATCCGGTCTCAGGCCTGACTTTGTTAATCGGCTGGGGAACGGAGTTGCTTTACAGAAAACCCTTTCGGGATGTAACCCTGAAGAGTACCCATCTTGGAAAAGCTACCTACAATAGACATGGTAACCACAGGAGCACCTTTCCTATATAGAGTCTTGGGGCTCCGCTCCGAGAGCTTCAAGTCCTCCTCAACACGGGATCTAAGGTCGTGGACGAGGCACAGCTTTTCACCCAGCGGGGAATGTCTTACGCCTAACCCATTCCTTGCGTACCAGTAAAGGAAACGCATTCCTTGCATCCCAGTGCATGAAGGGCCTGTAAGCTCATGGAAGGTAGAAAGGGAATCTATTCATTCGAATAAGCGGGTTACCTGACAGAGCTTGCAGAGGTAGAAAAGCTATTCGAAATCGGATCAGGGAGATGTTTTCATTAGAATGATCGACATACCGCCTTGACCACAGAAAAGACAGGTGAGAAGAAAGGCTACGCCAAAGACGGCCAATTATTGCCAGTCGATCTCCTCCTCTTTACCTCGTATCCGACTGATTCTTTCTTGAACCGAGTAGTAGGCCATCAAGCAACTTTGTGAGGTAGGGGACCAGACTGGTGACTGCGAACTCCAATTAGGCCCCAATTTCTGAATTCTTACCTGAGGTGTCGCGGAGGAAGGTTCCTTTGAGGGGGCCGAGGTAGGAATAAATGTTTAGAGATGGAGCGAAAGACCGAACTCGAGACAGAGAGCGCTCGAATACTTCCCTTACTTATTAGGATGTAGATCGAGATCGAGGCGATCGATAGTGAGAACTCACAAATGTTCGATAATTAGATTGGAGCAGCCTGTAACATGTGTGAAACATGGGCAATGGGTTCGTTTTCTTAGTGAGCTTTAGTTCCTTTTCAAGAGGATGAGGAATTACATGAAAGAAGAAGTCCATTCTTTGGAAGTTGTGAAAGGGCAGAGTTCCTTTTTTCATTGACTTATATAAGGTGGAAGAATGAAGCTAAGCAAGAGCGGTTTGCTCGGGTTAGCGAAGGAAAGAAAGCATTAAGATTCATGGCAACCTATTCAAGAGCGTTTTTCTCTCCACCTAATTGGGGGAACCAGAAGGATCCTAAACCTCAACGGAAACCGAAACGGATCTAACATTGAAATAGCACCTGAAGCCGAAAGCAAGAAATCGACATCTAACTATACATCTATGGAATCGTTGAAATCGTCCCGCCTTTCCCTTTTGCCCTGGAAATTGATTAGCATCCACATTGCCTTGAAGCTTAAGCTCGACCTTCTCTTATTTCTTATTGTCCAACATATACCTAAGCACATATAAGTCCATCGTGCTATGGGATATCTTCCTGTCATAGATAGAGAATCGCGAATGCTTCTCGTCTTCCGCAGTCGGGACAGTTGTCACAGAAGGTAGCTCCATAACCCTATCTTCCAGCCATTTCTTGAAAATCACCCTAACGTTCTCTTCTGTGCATGGACACTTTTGAGTGGTTTTTCTCCAATAAAGTAGCAAGGAGTTTTCTGCTCGTTGGTCGTGGAATGCTTACTAACCGGCTCCGGCCCTCTATAATGAGCTCAAGCTTTCCTAGTGGACGAGGACCGATCTTATCTTTCTTGAGTCCTTGCCCTAGTATAGAACGTTGTAATCTTACCGGTTTATTCTATACAATGCTTTGGCTTCCTTTCGCCAACACCAACAACAGTATGCTTTTTCCGTTGTTTGTTCCATTACGCTAACGCTTATTGTTTCAGGGGCGAGTCTTATATCGTCAGCCATTTCATCAGTGTTTTTCATGACCGAAGCAGCTCACTAATGCGACTCCAGATCACTATAATAAGGGATTTCTAGGATTCTTTCTGCCCGACCCTACTCCTACAGTGGGTTAATCGAAAAGACAAATTCCAAGTACACAGAATTCTTAACTTGATTCGAGGCGGGGAAGAAGAAAGTTCAAGTCTCGGAGAAAGAGAAGCCACTCAAGTATTATTGAAAACTGCAATGGAATCCCTCAGTACTAGGAGCAAGTGCATCTTAATACAATCCTATAGGAAGGGGTCGAGGTCAAAACCAAGGGGAATCGCGCTCCCGTAGCTGATAGAAATCCAATGCCATTTCGCCAACACCAACAACAGTATGCTTTTTCCGTTGTTTGTTCCATTACGCTAACGCTTATTGTTTCAGGGGCGAGTCTTATATCGTCAGCCATTTCATCAGTGTTTTTCATGACCGAAGCAGCTCACTAATGCGACTCCAGATCACTATAATAAGGGATTTCTAGGATTCTTTCTGCCCGACCCTACTCCTACAGTGGGTTAATCGAAAAGACAAATTCCAAGTACACAGAATTCTTAACTTGATTCGAGGCGGGGAAGAAGAAGTTCAAGTCTCGGAGAAAGAGAAGCCACTCAAGTATTATTTGAAACTTCAATGGAATCCCTCATTACTAGGGAGCAAGTGCATCTTATACAATCCTATAGGAAGGGTCGAGTCAAACAAGGAATGCGCTCCCGTAGCTGATAGAAATCCAATGCGTCAGAATAGGAAGGAAGAAACAAAAGCCCTGCTTGCTTGCTCTTCTAGAGTCAGGGGCAAGTGCTTATAGTCATCCAATATTCCAGCCAGAAAGAAGGTTCTTTTCTCTTAAGACCCGTGAGAATCTAATAGATCAAATCCATCCAAATTCTCTGATTGGTAGTTAACTCTTCCCTCTATCAATGATATCATATGTCGTATATTCTATTCCACGAAGAACTCTAATTCTTATCGATCCCCTTTATCTTGTGGCATTGGAGAAACTTTGGGTGGGCGAGATCCTGATTGATTGAATCTTAAGACTTCCCGAGTGGGAGTTGCTTTTATTCGACCCTTTCTAATCGTTATCGGGGAGAGACCTCTTTCTTTGGTATTGCACAAGTGCGAAAGCGGGAATAATCAGTTTGTTTGGTGAATTCATTCGAAATAATGAGGAAGTCTGTCTGTACTGGGACAACGAAGAGTAGCGTGGCTTGAAAAGTGTCTTTCTTTCCCAGCTTGCTTCCTGGAGAGAGATTCCACTAAGGAGTGTAACCGCGCTTTATCGAAGAATCCTGCAGTCACTTTCTGCCACTTCGTGTAAGTAAAGCAAATCCGTCTTTACCTTGCAGCAGCACGAGAAGCATTGGTGAAATGAATCAATCGACTCTCCCTTATTTGTAGACTCATTGAACAAAAACGGAACCTCTTCTGTAAACCCTTAAGAAATTCTCAGAATGAATGAACTGGCTGTCAGGCTCGTATGAGGAAAAAAAGAAAGTAGACTCGCTTATAAGACATTGAATTAGAAAAAAGAGAGAGTGAGCTCCTCACAAAATGCCCTTGGGTTGTGGCAAGACAGCACATTTCGAACGAAGTCAGAGAGAAGGCTTTCTTGAATACTATGAATTGAGTCTGCAGAACCATCCATCGCTTGGCACTGCTTTCCTAGGTGCAATAATGAACTTATGGAGTTTAGAATGTGGTTACTGTGCTGATTTCCTAGGTGCACTAAATGAAACCGTTAGCTAGTATAGGTTGTAGCTTGATCCGTTCCGTTACTAGTGTTCATTGAAGATTACCTGTTTGTTCTATACTATGTATTCTAAATAAAGAATGGAGTTGTTCCGTTGCGCTAACGGAGCTTTTGTTCGGCCTTGAATGGTTGATTTGCCAGAAGAGTGACCTCTGTTCAACGACGAGAAAGAGAGGGTAACGCCTTTCCCTACTAAATAAGCGGTGTACTGAGATTAGAGTCTCTTTATTCCATTGTTCCGTTGCTTGCTCATTTGCCCTAGCTTTTGAATTGCCCTGACTCCAAAGAATAGAATATGGGGAGATTACTCCTTCGAACAAAATGCTTCTTGCAACCTGACCGACCACTTTCCACTTTGAATCGCAATGATATCAAGTAAAGTACAAAAGCAAGGATATCAAGTCTCTGGTATCTAAACTAAGAAAGTGAGCTTACTGCCAGTACTCCTTTTAAGGCTGAAGGAAGCGCGGGAGTTTTGGAGCTTTGAGTAAGGAGCGTTGTTACTTAATCTGATATCACATAAGGTGCATTTTCTTTTCATACTTTCTACTTGGCCTAAACAAACTGCTGAACCCACTAGTGTTGTGCACTCAGGTTCAATTCATTCCATAAGTGAGTTTCCTCGTGTCATAAGGTTCGGGAACCAAGCGTGGTTCTGGGGCACTACTGGTTATTGAGTTTCCAGGGGTAGGGTGCCCAGCTTATAGCAGTATAGTTTAGAGTCAAGAGTCGGTTTCAATAAAAGAGTGGAGTATCTCATTTGGTAATATGAATCTGATGAAATGATTTGTTTACTTCCTTCGCCTCGGCTAAGAAAAGGCAGCGCTGACGGCTGGTTTAGTAGCTCCCTGATATTAATCCGCGGTCACAGAACAAGGAGAAGGTGGACGGTGCCGCGCTTCTTTGAGTTTGGGTCTTCTTCTAGCTAGCAGATAGTAGGAGAGTGCCCATTTGTTTCTTTAGAAGCTTCTAGTTAATAGGTTATGGAGGTGAGATTAGTAGCTATCTATGATACGCTGGTCCAGAACAAGAGGAGAAGGTGGACGTGCCGCGCTTCTTTGAGTTTGGTTCTTCTTATAAGCTAGAGATAGTAGGAGAGTGCCCATTGTTTCTTTTAGAAGCTTCTAGTTAATAGGGTAGGGAGTGAGATTAGTAGCTATCTATGAATTATACGCGGGTCACAGAACAAGAGGAGAAGGTGGACGTGCCGCGCTTCTTTGAGTTTGGTTCTTCTTATAAGCTAGAGATAGTAGGAGAGTGCCCATTGTTTCTTTTAGAAGCTTCTAGTTAATAGGGTAGGGAGTGAGATTAGTAGCTATCTATGAATTATACGCGGGTCACAGAACAAGAGGAGAAGGTGGACGTGCCGCGCTTCTTTGAGTTTGGTTCTTCTTATAAGCTAGAGATAGTAGGAGAGTGCCCATTGTTTCTTTTAGAAGCTTCTAGTTAATAGGGTAGGGAGTGAGATTAGTAGCTATCTATGAATTATACGCGGGTCAACACAGAACGAGAAGTTACGGTAGGGTGTGCTTAGCTTCAGTCTGGATCCTTCCTTACTAGCTTAATGATGTAGTGTAGTTGTTTGTTTGGTGCCTAGTCGGTTCTTTCTCTTCTCTTTGTCGGTTAGATACTCCCGTTTTGAAAGGTTATGAAAGCGCACGAGGAACACTTCTTTATCCATTATATATCCTAACTTTTGTTGCACTACTTCATTGTTGCTTACGTTTGTCTCTGACTTTTGCACTATGCTTATTGGGCTGATTATGTATATGCAATAGTTATTAGGCGACTTCTTTCCCTTCTAGCAGCTTTCCTCTCTCAGTTGTGTTGTGTTGGCTTGATTGAATGGGAACGGTCTCAAACTGTCCCGTCCATGAGCCACGGTCCAATGCTTTCCTATTTTGTGTGTTGCCTTTGCTTTCTTAAATACTATGGTCCCACTACAGTCTCCAAAGAAGGAGCCATTCTATTCCCTTCAAGCAGCTTTCCTCTCTCAGTTGTGTTGTGTTGGCTTGATTGAATGGGAACGGTCTCAAACTGTCCCGTCCATGAGCCACGGTCCAATGCTTTCCTATTTTGTGTGTTGCCTTTGCTTTCTTAAATACTATGGTCCCACTACAGTCTCCAAAGAAGGAGCCATTCTATTCCCTTCAAGCAGCTTTCCTCTCTCAGTTGTGTTGTGTTGGCTTGATTGAATGGGAACGGTCTCAAACTGTCCCGTCCATGAGCCACGGTCCAATGCTTTCCTATTTTGTGTGTTGCCTTTGCTTTCTTAAATACTATGGTCCCACTACAGTCTCCAAAGAAGGAGCCATTCTATTCCCTTCAAGCAGCTTTCCTCTCTCAGTTGTGTTGTGTTGGCTTGATTGAATGGGAACGGTCTCAAACTGTCCCGTCCATGAGCCACGGTCCAATGCTTTCCTATTTTGTGTGTTGCCTTTGCTTTCTTAAATACTATGGTCCCACTACAGTCTCCAAAGAAGGAGCCATTCTATTCCCTTCAAGCAGCTTTCCTCTCTCAGTTGTGTTGTGTTGGCTTGATTGAATGGGAACGGTCTCAAACTGTCCCGTCCATGAGCCACGGTCCAATGCTTTCCTATTTTGTGTGTTGCCTTTGCTTTCTTAAATACTATGGTCCCACTACAGTCTCCAAAGAAGGAGCCATTCTATTCCCTTCAAGCAGCTTTCCTCTCTCAGTTGTGTTGTGTTGGCTTGATTGAATGGGAACGGTCTCAAACTGTCCCGTCCATGAGCCACGGTCCAATGCTTTCCTATTTTGTGTGTTGCCTTTGCTTTCTTAAATACTATGGTCCCACTACAGTCTCCAAAGAAGGAGCCATTCTATTCCCTTCAAGCAGCCGGTCCTTCTACGGTCCACTACTGTCCAAAGAAAGAACAATTCTATTCCCTTCAAGCAGCCGGTCCTTCTACGGTCCACTACTGTCCAAAGAAAGAACAATTCTATTCCCTTCAAGCAGCCGGTCCTTCTACGGTCCACTACTGTCCAAAGAAAGAACAATTCTATTCCCTTCAAGCAGCCGGTCCTTCTACGGTCCACTACTGTCCAAAGAAAGAACAATTCTATTCCCTTCAAGCAGCTTTCCTCTGCTCTAAAGTTCCTGGTCATTCATCTACTTTCCAAAGTATGTAGAATCTACTTCATTGACTTTAGCACCCGATCCGATCAACGCCAGAAATTACATAGATAAGAATCGATGTCGCTGAATCTTTACAGTTTCCATTTGGATTGGGGAAAGCGTCGGGCCCAGTTAAGTTATCCAATAGTGCTCCGAAACGGGCCGGAAGAAAGAGTATTTGATCGGCGAAGATCGAATTGAACGAGAACTGTCTTTGATTGAGCGACTCGACTCCAGACATCTTTCTGTCAGTCCCACGGGATCAGGATCATTTGACTTAGATGAGTATCCAGCGTCGTTGCGCGTCTCATGGCCTTACGGAGGTATCAACTCAAGGAAGTCCAAACTCGACCGACTCTGGACGGGTCAGAAGCGGATGGATGGGATTGTTTTCTTCATGGCTTGAATGGTAAGTAAGCCCACGGAGCGGTAAGGTACGACGGTACTAGTTCCGTTCTAGTGCTGGAAAACAAAGATGCATTACGAGTGTCTTCTATCCTTAATGTTATTTCTAGTTTACCTACTCAATCAATCAATGGTTTATCCCGGAAATTAGCCTATACATATCCGACGACCTGGAGCTAGGTTAGGATTCTTATACTCGAAACAACTTGGCACTCGCATCGGTGAAATAACGGATGGATACTATAATGGAATATGGAGTAACAAAACAAAGCTGACTCACTTATTGCTCACGTAAGCACAATGTCGCAGCTACCTCATAACGCGCAACACAGCTCACTAACGGACTCAAAGCATGACTGATAAGCTGGCTAACGGGTTTAGTAAGAGATCTCTCTTGAAGCTGGCTAACGGGTTTAGTAAGAGATCTCTCTTGAAGCTGGCTAACGGGTTTAGTAAGAGATCTCTCTTGAAGCTGGCTAACGGGTTTAGTAAGAGATCTCTCTTGAAGCTGGCTAACGGGTTTAGTAAGAGATCTCTCTTGAAGCTGGCTAACGGGTTTAGTAAGAGATCTCTCTTGAAGCTGGCTAACGGGTTTAGTAAGAGATCTCTCTTGAAGCTGGCTAACGGGTTTAGTAAGAGATCTCTCTTGAAGCTGGCTAACGGGTTTAGTAAGAGATCTCTCTTGAAGCTGGCTAACGGGTTTAGTAAGAGATCTCTCTTGAAGCTGGCTAACGGGTTTAGTAAGAGATCTCTCTTGAAGCTGGCTAACGGGTTTAGTAAGAGATCTCTCTTGAAGCTGGCTAACGGGTTTAGTAAGAGATCTCTCTTGAAGCTGGCTAACGGGTTTAGTAAGAGATCTCTCTTGAAGCTGGCTAACGGGTTTAGTAAGAGATCTCTCTTGAAGCTGGCTAACGGGTTTAGTAAGAGATCTCTCTTGAAGCTGGCTAACGGGTTTAGTAAGAGATCTCTCTTGAAGCTGGCTAACGGGTTTAGTAAGAGATCTCTCTTTAAGAGTACCTCTACCCGAGAGTCAGGAGCTCCCTTAAGAGTAGCATAATGGAATGACTTCCCCAAATGGGTGACTATGCTTTCTTTCGTTCTTCCTCTTGCTTGGTACTTCTGGAATAATGTATATCATCAACAGCAATCTCTCTCTCTTCTCTTGCTTTAGGAAAGTTTTACACTAGGGAATTCCACTCATCATCATCATGGAAGGTGTTTTTAGCAAGTTCTGATTAATACAAAGAAAGAGGCCAATGATATCTAGGGAAGTGAGTCGATTCAGTGGCCTTTCTTTTCAATGTGGGGGAGTCAAAGCTAATGCATCGGCAGTTCCAGAATTCATAGTCGAAGAAATGGAATCAGGCTAGGAAGATATGAGATCCAACTGTTCTATCCGCCTCTTAGGATCCTTAGTCTGTGGAACTCGGCTCATCTTTCAGCTACTTTACCAGAAGATCGTTGAGTTGAAAGGATCAGCACTTAGAAGGATTCAGTAGTACGGAAAGTTAATAAGAGACTATACAAAGAGAAAGGGAAGAGGTCAAGTATCGGCCCTACTCGTTTTATTCCCAAACTAGGACTCTGGTACATCCGAGCGGATTGTTGGTTTGCGTGCATCAAAGATCATTCTCATCATCTCAATCAAGAAGTTCATCTGTCTGTCTGTAAAATAATGACGAGTGCTTAACTCTGAAAGACCAAGCTAGCGTAAATTGCTCCTCTTCTGTCTCTGTAGGCATTGAACGGGAGTGGTACCAATTGAGCTATTCACGGAGCGGGCAAGAGGTAACAACTACGAGTCACTTTTGGACAATCCCATCATACTACGGAGGGGCATTGCTTTGTTTTCCCCTATCTCTCTTATTACGCGGGTAGCAGAAGTTTCGTATGGAATTGGGATCCTCTCAATCCTGCAACAAATGACCTCTTGATCTGGATGCAAGCCATTCCGTCGACAGAGAGGTAATTTCGCCCTTCTTTTTCTCAATCAGTTTCCGAGCAAGCAGACATAGTGAAGGAGTAGTGTCAAAAAAAGCCCACTCTGTGGTAAACGAATTCCAAATGTGCTCAATCGGATCGGCAAACCATAATTGGCCTCAAAGCTAGTAAGCGACCCCTTTCTCCTTTTCATTTACTTCACTTCGGTGAAAGAAAAAAAGAATATCCAGGTTGACTTGTTTAGATACTGCCATCTTATTCCTGTTTTGAACGGTATACTGGAACCCTATTCGATTTTCATCGGCAAGACTCACTAGTAGTTACAAAGAAAGGAGCGAGCATCTGGCATAGGCGCCTTTGGAAGGTATGATCGGTTCTTTTTGTTACATGTAGGTTCCTCCGCTGGTCGGCTTGCGCTCTTACTTAGAAGTGGTCTCAGTCGGCAGAAATCCATGTTGGGGATGGACCTTCGCGCTTCCTATCGATCCAGAATCCCTTGCATATCCATCCCGTTTTGAGACAGACCATCGCACTTCACTCATAAAACCCAAAACGGCAACGGCGGGGACAGAACCGGACTCGGAGACAACGGAACGGCTTGTCCCAGTCAAAAAACAAACTCCCAACAAAGGACCGGCCTATTTTGAGCTCTAGCGGTGATTGCCCCTCTTACCTTAACGTGAGTTTTTGACCTTTCAAGTGGACCGGACCTTAGAAAAGGCATTTCCTGTAGATTGACGACGGAGATTTGCGACTGAGACTTCCCTCACGGAAGAAGTATCCTAACCTTATATACTATTTATCCTTTACCGAGAGTACAATGAATGACCCATCCATCATGCTATCGTGATCAAATCCCTTTCTGGACTCTGTTCTTCAGCAGTTACCAGTGAGGATCCCCCAAGGAGGAGGGAAACATGAGAAAAGAGAAATAATGAACATAAAGGTAAGATCCAATTGGGAATAGTTTAGTTAGAGTTCCATAGCCGGGAATAAGGCGGACCTTTCGTAAGTCCAATACCATGATTTCAAATTAATAGCATCATGCCAAGAATTGAAGTATGCCTTATACTTGCTTATTTCAAACTAACACCACTGCCTTAAAGCCTTCCCACGCGCACTAGGAGAGTTAGCCTGCCACTCCCGTCTTGTATTCTAGCTTGGGAATTGATGTCTTAGGAAGGGACAACCCACATACTCAGTCTTAGCACTCCATCTTGAATTATGACTGAACCATTGAACTCGCCCACTCCTGTCTTGAAGTCTGAATTGCCCAACTAGAAAACGACTAACCTCCTCTAAGCTCCAAGCCTGACTCCTGAGCTTTACTCTTAGGCTCCCGACCTTAGAACTCCTATGTTCACCTCAGATTATTCTACGAATTATGATAAGTCTGTAGCTCGAGTGCGAGCCTGCTAATCCTTGCCCGGAAGTATGAGTTTCCTTACTTTGATTCTTGTACAACTGAGTTTATCTTGATAGGTGCAGTCGTGTTAGCAGCGGAGCCCCATCCTTATTGCCTTGCCTTAAAGTCTTAGACGATGAGCTCACAGACAAGGAGTATGAGTGGGCGTAGTAAGAAATGAGAAACATAGGTATAATCCAACTCAAAACAAACCAGTAGAAGACTGAAAGTAATAAGTATAAGAACGAGAAGCATCGCACCAAGAGACAAAGGACCAGTGAAAACAGCGGAACTCAACCTAGTAATATAAGCAAAAATACCTTTCCCGAACTATCCTCTTCTGACTGAAACTCCAAAGTATCCTTCGCTGTATAAGAACAAATCCCGAACCCACACTCCTCAGTCTTAGCACTCCATCTTGAATTATGACTGAACCATTGAACTCGCCCACTCCTGTCTTGAAGTCTGAATTGCCCAACTAGAAAACGACTAACCTCCTCTAAGCTCCAAGCCTGACTCCTGAGCTTTACTCTTAGGCTCCCGACCTTAGAACTCCTATGTTCACCTCAGATTATTCTACGAATTATGATAAGTCTGTAGCTCGAGTGCGAGCCTGCTAATCCTTGCCCGGAAGTATGAGTTTCCTTACTTTGATTCTTGTACAACTGAGTTTATCTTGATAGGTGCAGTCGTGTTAGCAGCGGAGCCCCATCCTTATTGCCTTGCCTTAAAGTCTTAGACGATGAGCTCACAGACAAGGAGTATGAGTGGGCGTAGTAAGAAATGAGAAACATAGGTATAATCCAACTCAAAACAAACCAGTAGAAGACTGAAAGTAATAAGTATAAGAACGAGAAGCATCGCACCAAGAGACAAAGGACCAGTGAAAACAGCGGAACTCAACCTAGTAATATAAGCAAAAATACCTTTCCCGAACTATCCTCTTCTGACTGAAACTCCAAAGTATCCTTCGCTGTATAAGAACAAATCCCGAACCCACACTCTCCTTGGGAATTCTTGGAATCCTAACCTACAATCTGTATTTCCCCTATTGAAGCTCTTATCTCCTTGCTGGAATTCCCTATCTCGCCTTGAAGTCCGCCACTCCTTGCTTTAAGTATGCTGTTAGAGTGAGAGCCCCAACTCTTTGGGATCCTTTGCTAAGATAGGACAGAATTGCACAAGTTAGTCTCAGAATTGCCCCCCTTGTTGACTCATTAGTATCAGAATGCAGTGTGGTTCAGATAATTCTACTGTAACATAGGAATCCACAGGAAAGTAAGGCATCGAGGACATGGGGAGAATCCTACCGAGTAGTATAGGAATGACCTAGTGTCTTCTGAAAGCTGAATTCCCCTCATTAGTCTAAGGCTAGAGGTGGAAACTAAGATGAACCTCATAAGTCTCAGAAGAAAACTAGAAACTAGGAATTGAACTCTGTAGTCAAAGAACAAATCCCGAACCCACACTCTCCTTGGGAATTCTTGGAATCCTAACCTACAATCTGTATTTCCCCTATTGAAGCTCTTATCTCCTTGCTGGAATTCCCTATCTCGCCTTGAAGTCCGCCACTCCTTGCTTTAAGTATGCTGTTAGAGTGAGAGCCCCAACTCTTTGGGATCCTTTGCTAAGATAGGACAGAATTGCACAAGTTAGTCTCAGAATTGCCCCCCTTGTTGACTCATTAGTATCAGAATGCAGTGTGGTTCAGATAATTCTACTGTAACATAGGAATCCACAGGAAAGTAAGGCATCGAGGACATGGGGAGAATCCTACCGAGTAGTATAGGAATGACCTAGTGTCTTCTGAAAGCTGAATTCCCCTCATTAGTCTAAGGCTAGAGGTGGAAACTAAGATGAACCTCATAAGTCTCAGAAGAAAACTAGAAACTAGGAATTGAACTCTGTAGTCAAAGAACAAATCCCGAACCCACACTCTCCTTGGGAATTCTTGGAATCCTAACCTACAATCTGTATTTCCCCTATTGAAGCTCTTATCTCCTTGCTGGAATTCCCTATCTCGCCTTGAAGTCCGCCACTCCTTGCTTTAAGTATGCTGTTAGAGTGAGAGCCCCAACTCTTTGGGATCCTTTGCTAAGATAGGACAGAATTGCACAAGTTAGTCTCAGAATTGCCCCCCTTGTTGACTCATTAGTATCAGAATGCAGTGTGGTTCAGATAATTCTACTGTAACATAGGAATCCACAGGAAAGTAAGGCATCGAGGACATGGGGAGAATCCTACCGAGTAGTATAGGAATGACCTAGTGTCTTCTGAAAGCTGAATTCCCCTCATTAGTCTAAGGCTAGAGGTGGAAACTAAGATGAACCTCATAAGTCTCAGAAGAAAACTAGAAACTAGGAATTGAACTCTGTAGTCAAAGAACAAATCCCGAACCCACACTCTCCTTGGGAATTCTTGGAATCCTAACCTACAATCTGTATTTCCCCTATTGAAGCTCTTATCTCCTTGCTGGAATTCCCTATCTCGCCTTGAAGTCCGCCACTCCTTGCTTTAAGTATGCTGTTAGAGTGAGAGCCCCAACTCTTTGGGATCCTTTGCTAAGATAGGACAGAATTGCACAAGTTAGTCTCAGAATTGCCCCCCTTGTTGACTCATTAGTATCAGAATGCAGTGTGGTTCAGATAATTCTACTGTAACATAGGAATCCACAGGAAAGTAAGGCATCGAGGACATGGGGAGAATCCTACCGAGTAGTATAGGAATGACCTAGTGTCTTCTGAAAGCTGAATTCCCCTCATTAGTCTAAGGCTAGAGGTGGAAACTAAGATGAACCTCATAAGTCTCAGAAGAAAACTAGAAACTAGGAATTGAACTCTGTAGTCAAAGAACAAATCCCGAACCCACACTCTCCTTGGGAATTCTTGGAATCCTAACCTACAATCTGTATTTCCCCTATTGAAGCTCTTATCTCCTTGCTGGAATTCCCTATCTCGCCTTGAAGTCCGCCACTCCTTGCTTTAAGTATGCTGTTAGAGTGAGAGCCCCAACTCTTTGGGATCCTTTGCTAAGATAGGACAGAATTGCACAAGTTAGTCTCAGAATTGCCCCCCTTGTTGACTCATTAGTATCAGAATGCAGTGTGGTTCAGATAATTCTACTGTAACATAGGAATCCACAGGAAAGTAAGGCATCGAGGACATGGGGAGAATCCTACCGAGTAGTATAGGAATGACCTAGTGTCTTCTGAAAGCTGAATTCCCCTCATTAGTCTAAGGCTAGAGGTGGAAACTAAGATGAACCTCATAAGTCTCAGAAGAAAACTAGAAACTAGGAATTGAACTCTGTAGTCAAAGAACAAATCCCGAACCCACACTCTCCTTGGGAATTCTTGGAATCCTAACCTACAATCTGTATTTCCCCTATTGAAGCTCTTATCTCCTTGCTGGAATTCCCTATCTCGCCTTGAAGTCCGCCACTCCTTGCTTTAAGTATGCTGTTAGAGTGAGAGCCCCAACTCTTTGGGATCCTTTGCTAAGATAGGACAGAATTGCACAAGTTAGTCTCAGAATTGCCCCCCTTGTTGACTCATTAGTATCAGAATGCAGTGTGGTTCAGATAATTCTACTGTAACATAGGAATCCACAGGAAAGTAAGGCATCGAGGACATGGGGAGAATCCTACCGAGTAGTATAGGAATGACCTAGTGTCTTCTGAAAGCTGAATTCCCCTCATTAGTCTAAGGCTAGAGGTGGAAACTAAGATGAACCTCATAAGTCTCAGAAGAAAACTAGAAACTAGGAATTGAACTCTGTAGTCAAAGAACAAATCCCGAACCCACACTCTCCTTGGGAATTCTTGGAATCCTAACCTACAATCTGTATTTCCCCTATTGAAGCTCTTATCTCCTTGCTGGAATTCCCTATCTCGCCTTGAAGTCCGCCACTCCTTGCTTTAAGTATGCTGTTAGAGTGAGAGCCCCAACTCTTTGGGATCCTTTGCTAAGATAGGACAGAATTGCACAAGTTAGTCTCAGAATTGCCCCCCTTGTTGACTCATTAGTATCAGAATGCAGAAGCTCCCCCGCCTGCCAGCGCTCGAAAGTTGTAAATAAAGAATTCCACAAAGTAGTATAAGAGTGCGTAGTGAAAAGAACGGATCAGAACGAAACTCTGTAGTATCGGAATGACTAGCAAGTGGGTAAGTAGGTAAGTGATAATTCCAGAAAGAAGTAGGAATTCGACTCTCAAGTAGGCGCACGGGAAAGTCAGAATGAACCTCATCCGTATAGGAATCGAAGTGGTTAAGGAAACAAGTACTCATAATAGAATGCAACCATAAAGTGAGGATACCCAGTGTGAACTCCCCTACCACCAGAAACACATTCACGGCTACCCCCGCCCTAAAGCCTTGTAATACTGATTTGGATTCTGATACTCCGGACTTGGAGTCTTGTCCTTCGACATGCGTACTAAGTCTTCAACTCGATGCTTTGAAACAGCCATTCCTCTATCGACGAATTAGAGTCTGTCCTTTAATTGATTCTTTTATGGGTATAGGAATGCTAACTGTTCGCTTTCTGTTCCTGTAGTAAAGAGAAGGGAACTATCTCAGTATGAGCAGCTACTGTCTGTCTAACCAGCAAGCACAAAGATCCAAAAGCGGACTTCGCGAATGGGGATAGTCGACATCCTTATTAGTGTTTCACTTAGATCCCGGGGATATTCTCTAAGAAAATAACTGGTCCAAAAGTCATGGAGAACTTTTCTCTCAGGGTTGCTGCTGTGGGCTTGTAGCTCAGATACTTCTCTTCTTTGCTTTCCTGTTATAGTAAGTATTGGTGGCCATCTGCTCTCTCTCTTTTATTGTGGAAAAGAGTAGTAATATATCCCTTTCTTTACCAGATACCATCTCTGATAGTCAACACTTTCTCGAGCTATCTTCTCATAAAGGATTGAACACAAAACTCAAAGAAAAGCTCTTTTCAGGCAATGCATAACCTGTTGCACTAGAGTGATTTCTCATTCGCCGCCCCCTGAGGTATTTAGGAAAAGAGCCGGATCGATCCCCTTATTTGCATTAAAGTGTGAGCTCTGCCTTAGTTACTGCTCCTCTAGTAAGCTTCTTTGCTGCATCTCCATCTGATAGTCAAAAGGGCGCACTAACATTCAAGCGTATTTCACGAAAGGGAGCACACTATATATCACCACTATCTATCACTACTACCTATCACTACTACTAGAATCGAACAAATATCACTACTATCTATCACTACTACCTATCACTACTACTAGAATCGAACAAATATCACTACTATCTATCACTACTATCTATCACTACTACTAGAATCGAACAAATATCACTACTATCTATCACTACTACCTATCACTACTACTAGAATCGAACAAATCTATCACTACTACTAGAATCGAACAAATCTATCACTACTACCTATCACTACTACCTATCACTACTACTAGAATCGAACAAATCTATCACTACTACTAGAATCGAACAAATCTATCACTACTACTAGAATCGAACAAATATCACTACTATCTATCACTACTACTAGAATCGAACAAATATCACTACTATCTATCACTACTACCTATCACTACTACTAGAATCGAACAAATATCACTACTATCTATCACTACTATCTATCACTACTATCTATCACTACTACTAGAATCGAACAAATCTATCACTACTATCTATCACTACTATCTATCACTACTATCTATCACTACTACCTATCACTACTACTAGAATCGAACAAATCTATCACTACTATCTATCACTACTATCTATCACTACTACTAGAATCGAACAAATATCACTACTATCTATCACTACTATCTATCACTACTATCTATCACTACTATCTATCACTACTACTAGAATCGAACAAATCTATCACTACTATCTATCACTACTACTAGAATCGAACAAATATCACTACTATCTATCACTACTACTAGAATCGAACAAATCTATCACTACTACTAGAATCGAACAAATCTATTTGTGGAATCTTTCCTCCTACTCGTAAAGGACAAAGCATAGAGGATTCCAGCACTGAGGACAAGATGCCCTTCTTAATATTCCATTCTAGGCCCCTAACAATGTTCAAGGGGAAAACAGTGTGGAAGAAAGGAATATTTGTAGGTTGCATTTGCTACCCTTTTAAGGAATATTTTGTTTTGAGGTTGCATTTGCTACCTTTTCACTTGGGCAATAAGTGTTTTTCTTTCCTCCCTCCTTGATCCGCAGGAGGTCTTCTTTCGGTTGCAGTGAATCTTTTCTCGGTATAACAAGAATGAAGAAAGAATGCTATCTAGGATTTGAACCTAGAGACATCGGGGGAGACCGACCGTTCTACCGAATGAACTAAGAGCGCTATCTTACTACACGATATAAAGACTGCTATGGCTTTCTATCTGCCCTCTATGGCTTTCTATCTGTCTGTATGGGTTCCCTCTTTCTTTGCTTTTTTGCGCTTTCTTTGGAAGTAGCCTGCCCACCACAGCCGACACTTGGCCCTCCAGCTTAATGAGTTAATGGGGTTGTCTCTTGGAACTACGATTGACTCTGAAAGGTACAACACTCCAATTCCTTAATCCTGACTTCTAGCTTGCCCTGGTTTCGATGATCAACCCAGGCGCATTTCGTTTTGATCTTCGGCTCCTCTCACAGGACCCAAGACTTTGTACTCTCGCAATCGGTACCAATATCAAGTGTCTTCCCTTTATTGCCTAGGAGGTGCATATCATATCAGATAGAGCCATGAAGCGAAAACTGTCGATTCCAAAGTAAGAGGTCGCTTCGCTTCTAGAATGTCGACCCAAGAGGAAGCTCCTGATCATTCGCTAAAGCTAAACTCTCAAGTGCTATCTCTTGTCCTTGAAGGATTCTATCAATTAACGAATCCGATTTGTTTGTCATGGGTGAAGAATCAATCTTAGAGAGCAGCATCCAATCCAAATAAGCATACGATGATGAATAGAGAGAGAGGAAAGCATAGCTTCATCGATCATGCGAAAGTGGAACAACTTACTGCATTGACTGGATCTCGCTGCTGCAGGAGCAAGGGAACTTCTATAAACTCTCTTGACACTCATTCATCATGTTAGAGATCTCCAGATAGGATTGGTAACAGTGTCTGAGGGTAAGTGTTGAGCGGGATCAGTGTGATTCTACTTGTTTGTTTTGGTACCTAACTCTTATATTCAATGCTACCCATATCTCTCCCACACCCTCGTAGGGCTTTCCAGCACTCGTAGCAGCGTCTTTCTTTCCTATCATCGGGGCGACAATATAGATTTGCTCTCCACTTTCCGCGTATAGATTGGGTGCCTCTTCCGACTTATAGTATAGGTTTCTGGGTGAATTCCAACAGTATAGGGTTCTGGGTTAATTCCAACTTGTCGTAAAGTCTATACTTGACCGAGTAAGTATCCCTGCGACATCTGTTTGAGGGTCCAGTCATAGATGCTTTACCGAGTCAAGTGTCTGAGGTCAAGGTAAGGATGGGTTGGTGGCTATAACACAATCCGCACACGGTCACAAGTATGTAAGCGGTAAGGGTTCAATCAAAGGGAAAACAAGGTCTTTCTTTGCGAACCTTCATGGAAAACAAGGTCTTTCTTTGCGAACCTTCATGGGGAAAACAAGGTCTTTCTTTGCGAACCTTCATGGGGAAAACAAGGTCTTTCTTTGCGAACCTTCATGGGGAAAACAAGGTCTTTCTTTGCGAACCTTCATGGGGAAAACAAGGTCTTTCTTTGCGAACCTTCATGGGGAAAACAAGGTCTTTCTTTGCGAACCTTCATGGGGAAAACAAGGTCTTTCTTTGCGAACCTTCATGGGGAAAACAAGGTCTTTCTTTGCGAACCTTCATGGGGAAAACAAGGTCTTTCTTTGCGAACCTTCATGGGGAAAACAAGGTCTTTCTTTGCGAACCTTCATGGGGAAAACAAGGTCTTTCTTTGCGAACCTTCATGGGGAAAACAAGGTCTTTCTTTGCGAACCTTCATGGGGAAAACAAGGTCTTTCTTTGCGAACCTTCATGGGGAAAACAAGGTCTTTCTTTGCGAACCTTCATGGGGAAAACAAGGTCTTTCTTTGCGAACCTAACCTTCATGTGCTGCCAATGCGTTTGTTTGATTATCGATCTACTGAAGTGAAGTATCCCGCATGCAAGCGAACGGAGCGATCCACTCTTTCTCGACTTGGAGCACTCAGGGGACCATACCATGGACGAGGTAGTGTAACTGTTCTAATAGAGGCTAGTGTACTTTGTATACCATTTCACGGATGATAGAGCCTAGACAGACCCAAGATCATTCATGTTCTCAAAAACCCTATCTTTTCTTTTTCTTCATCAAAGTAAGAAACCACTCATGAATCAACAACTGATTCAGAAAATGGAGCTAAAAGAGTCGGGGTGGACGGAGAAACAATCCATTGCGCCTAAAGCTAGCATCTCATCCCCATGATACCAATAAGAAATAGAAATACAAAGCTGATCCCGAGTGACCGAGAAACTGCTGCAATGAAGCGAGAGAGTGCCTAGCCGCCTACAAGCCTTCCATTCGAATTGGCTTATGAAAACCTAAATCACAGCACTTTGGAAGGAACAGAAAGGTGGTTTACAAGTCTACTCGAGACGAGGCGAAGAACGTCGATGGCAGAATGCCTTATTAACCCCTCATCGGGAGGTGTCATGACAATTGATGATTACGACGACTCCCATCCTATTGGATTTGATATTCCCCAATCATCTTAAGGAACCGAAGTGGAATCCTTCTCCTCACAAAGCAAAGTCGCATATTCTTCCTGCTCTGCTTGCGGCATATGAAATGAGTTACAACGACAAGTCGATCTCAATGCCCCATACTCCAAGTGGGTTTGAAGACAGAGGAGACAATAGGTGCCGTGCCCAACTCGGGTTCTCCATGAAAAAAGAAGTAATAGAAAGAAGAATCCACTTCTTCATAAGAAAGCTCGGAATCCTCTTCGCCGCTCTGAACCGAACCACAATAGAAGAAAGAAAGAGCAGATTGATTGGAAATGTTGGAGGAACCCAAGAAGAAGAAAGAAAAGAGGTGAAAAAAAAGCTTAGAGACTGGAATGAGCCCTACCGCCAGAATAGAAAGAGTAGATTCGGCTTGCTACTGTCATTGTCCCAACTCAGGAACTGCGTTGTCAATCTGTACTCCTCTAAAGATTCTGTCGTTCCCCCCGACATACATACTCTTGAACCCGTACATCCATACTATTTATTATATCGTTCCCGTAAGCTATCTACACTAAGGATTATATGTTCCCGCTCCGTGGTCAATAGTACCAGAATCTTAACCTCATATGATAGAATATAGTAACTACTTCCCTGCTGACTCAAATCAAGTAAACAAACAGCTGACACAACAAGTAACGTAGTGAGTTGCGCTAACGGAGCGAAAAGCAAAGCAAACTCGATCAGTATATTAGTTAGTGCAATATAAGCATTTTCAGAGTTTCACAGAGGTGTTTACTTATAGAAATATGGGTTACAGCCGTCAACTTATAGAAATATGGGTTACAGCCTCAACTTATAGGAAATATGGGTTCTTCAGCGCGTTGCTTGTTCCCTCACTTATGGAATGGAATCTAGCTACACTCAAAACAAACTATTCATACTTTATTATCATATCGGCACCAGCTCTTCTACTTGATTGAATATCGGCACCAGCTCTTCTACTTTCTTATTGAAAACCAACCCGCACTGGATTCTTGTCTTGCTCCTCAATCCGGACTGAACTCACTGATGAATAAGTTTAGTAGTAGGAGCCGGGTAATGGTAGGGCGTCACGTATTCGTACAAGCCATTAGGAGATTAAGAAAAGAAGGACCCTATCTATCTAGATTAATGAGAATCAAAGGAGGTTAGCTGATTCTAGAATCAAAAGGGGGTTAGGTTAGCTGATTCTGATGGCCCTATAAGATAGCCCATGCCTTGCAAAGGATTATTGTAATTAGACTGTGACAGCAGCGCTTTGCTGATAAATGCAAGTTGAGCCACGTCAAAGAAGGGGCACTCCTCACTAATCTCACTCCTAACAATGGATCGCCTTGAGTTCTCTTTCTCGCCAGATGGAAAAGCGCGTATATCTAACATCCCTCCCTACAACCAACAAGGTTTTTTCATTCCGAGCCGAGCCTCATTAGCGTGTTCGTATGTATGAATTTCGATTACCAATCTTCCGATATAAGAATTCGAAACAACTCCGGGAGTGTCAATTCCTATAAGATATGAACAAGATAAAGATTCAACAAAAGATGGAGATGAAACGGAAATGAAAGATGGAGATGAAACGGAGATGAAACGGAAATGAAAGATGGAGATGAAACGGAAATTACTGTTTGTTACTGTACTGTTTGACTCGCCGAAGACTGGTTGGTTTAGTGCAGTTCGCCCTGTTCCACTTGACGAGTTTCTATACGACCCATGTTAAAGCTATACTACCCATGTGAAAGAGAGATTCAATTCAATGATGAACTTCTGCAAGTTGTTTTGCAAGTGGGGAGGAAAGTAGAGACAGACCCTTAATCCAACGAAAAACCAACCCAACCACGAAGCGCCAAGTAGGCAAGCTGGCGCCAAGCCTATATAATAAGAATAAATGGATGGATTGGTAGCACAGGACAGGATGTCATCTCTATTGGTAGCGCAGGTGCTGGTATCAAATAGTTTACTTGAAGCGGTAAGGCCGGGTGTTTTATTTGGCAACAGGACTTGCATCTTTCTCTAAACTCACTTAACAGACAACGGGCTATACTTTTCATCACTAACAGACTGGTTTGCTTAATAGAACCTTCCTGACAGGCTTACTACTACAGCTACAGAGCTAGAACCTTAACCCGTAGACGGAAAAGATGATGATTCTTCCTTCCTTTCGAGATATCCCGGGGGATGAATAACCTCTATCCAAAATAGGCCCGCTTTCTATCACGCTTACTTCTTTTCTATCACGCGGACTTCTTTATATATGAACTTGATTGGGACTTCCTGACTCATCACCTGCCTCTAGTGCGAAAACTCCTTCCTTTATTTGTTTGCTTGCTAGCACGAGGTCTTTATGCTTGCGGATCATTCAATAGGAGAGTGAAGTGAAAGACCCGAGTCTGTTACATCTCTGTATGAAACCATACCCGCAATTTCACAGTCAGTAGGAGTTCTTTCATTCAATTTTAGATGTCGATTCATAGGAGTGACTTCTTTCTTTTCCGGATAAGGAATGTCCACCACTTTGTTTTCAATCCAGATAGCAAGTAAGCCAGTTGGGTAAGCCTCCTGAAGTTGAAAGCCCATCCAATGAACATCCATCCCATTTCATAGCCACTCCTCCAATTGCTAATTTAAGAGACCTAAGGGGGGCCCTGTCTACATTGTACATTGGGAGTTTCCAAAAAGCAGGAGTTTCTCCACTAAGGTAAACAAGCCAGCTTCCAGTGATAATTCTAGTTGCTGTTGCTTTCTTTTTTCCTGCCAACAGGCTCAATAGAAGGAAAGGATTGATCAGAGGAGGCATAAGACCGAGCTCTCTAGAGTCAGATCGATACTATTGATAAAGTGAGCTTGTGCCTCTCGGGTCCGCTGAAGAATCGTCGATAGTTAATACCAACGGAATTGACAGTGATAGCATAGATCTGGGCCATCTTAACCAACTTACGATTCCTCCCTGTGCACTGGCATTGTCAAAAGTGGTAATATTCCTCTTTGACTCGGCGCTGCGCAAGATAAGAAAGAAATAACTGGTTGACACTCGGAACAAGAAACATGTCTAGTGGCGTCTTCAAATGGAGTTCGTCGAGTGCGAGTTCCGTCTCCAAGAGAATAAGCTGTCTAAGCAGAATCCGCAGTTACAATAGAATCAACAGAAGCAAGAGATGTATCTGAATAATAAGATTGATCTGCAAGACCGGAAGGTGGAATGAGACTTGAATCGTATTCGTATTAAGAAGAATCCAGAGGTGTTAGCTGTAATCGAATCCTAAGTATCAAGATCGGAAGCATGAGAAGCTGTGCGGGGAAATGATGGTGCTCCTACTAGGCCAGTAATACTTTTTCCTTAAGGGCGCTAGGTGGGAATTCGAAAAGATATCATCCTCCTTAAAGGATTTCACTATCACTGGCAATGATTATACGGACTTTAGCGCATCAGAAGCACAAGGTGCTGAAAGCCGGAAGAGTCAAACCGAGATATCGCACCGTTGATTCATTTGAGTCGACAACACACGCGAAACTGGAAAAGAATAAGCCCTGACCTTAACTGCTACGCCGGGGCAAGCAAGTAAAAGTATTGTTTCTTTGGGTGCTCGTGTAAAGCATATAAGCACTGTTATGGAACTGCCTACTAAATGAGAGAATCTGTCTCTGTTATTCCGAATTCCCTACTACACTGGATCGGTGCTCTCTTCAAGGGGTGAGTCATCCGTTTGGGTGAGTCATCCGTTTGGGTGAGTCATCCGTTTGGGTGAGTCATCCGTTTGGGTGAGTCATCCGTTTGGGTGAGTCATCCGTTTGGGTGAGTCATCCGTTTGGGTGAGTCATCCGTTTGGGTGAGTCATCCGTTTGGGTGAGTCATCCGTTTGGGTGAGTCATCCGTTTGGGTGAGTCATCCGTTTGGGTGAGTCATCCGTTTGGGTGAGTCATCCGTTTGGGTGAGTCATCCGTTTGGGTGAGTCATCCGTTTGGGTGAGTCATCCGTTTGGGTGAGTCATCCGTTTGGGTGAGTCATCCGTTTGGGTGAGTCATCCGTTTGGGTGAGTCATCCGTTTGGGTGAGTCATCCGTTTGGGTGAGTCATCCGTTTGGGTGAGTCATCCGTTTGGGTGAGTCATCCGTTTGGGTGAGTCATCCGTTTGGGTGAGTCATCCGTTTGGGTGAGTCATCCGTTTGGGTGAGTCATCCGTTTGGGTGAGTCATCCGTTTGGGTGAGTCATCCGTTTGGGTGAGTCATCCGTTTGGGTGAGTCATCCGTTTGGGTGAGTCATCCGTTTGGGTGAGTCATCCGTTTGGGTGAGTCATCCGTTTGGGTGAGTCATCCGTTTGGGTGAGTCATCCGTTTGGGTGAGTCATCCGTTTGGGTGAGTCATCCGTTTGGGTGAGTCATCCGTTTGGGTGAGTCATCCGTTTGGGTGAGTCATCCGTTTGGGTGAGTCATCCGTTTGGGTGAGTCATCCGTTTGGGTGAGTCATCCGTTTGGGTGAGTCATCCGTTTGGGTGAGTCATCCGTTTGGGTGAGTCATCCGTTTGGGTGAGTCATCCGTTTGGGTGAGTCATCCGTTTGGGTGAGTCATCCGTTTGGGTGAGTCATCCGTTTGGGTGAGTCATCCGTTTGGGTGAGTCATCCGTTTGGGTGAGTCATCCGTTTGGGTGAGTCATCCGTTTGGGTGAGTCATCCGTTTGGGTGAGTCATCCGTTTGGGTGAGTCATCCGTTTGGGTGAGTCATCCGTTTGGGTGAGTCATCCGTTTGGGTGAGTCATCCGTTTGGGTGAGTCATCCGTTTGGGTGAGTCATCCGTTTGGGTGAGTCATCCGTTTGGGTGAGTCATCCGTTTGGGTGAGTCATCCGTTTGGGTGAGTCATCCGTTTGGGTGAGTCATCCGTTTGGGTGAGTCATCCGTTTGGGTGAGTCATCCGTTTGGGTGAGTCATCCGTTTGGGTGAGTCATCCGTTTGGGTGAGTCATCCGTTTGGGTGAGTCATCCGTTTGGGTGAGTCATCCGTTTGGGTGAGTCATCCGTTTGGGTGAGTCATCCGTTTGGGTGAGTCATCCGTTTGGGTGAGTCATCCGTTTGGGTGAGTCATCCGTTTGGGTGAGTCATCCGTTTGGGTGAGTCATCCGTTTGGGTGAGTCATCCGTTTGGGTGAGTCATCCGTTTGGGTGAGTCATCCGTTTGGGTGAGTCATCCGTTTGGGTGAGTCATCCGTAGAGTAAGCTGATTGGTTACCGCTAGTGGGGTAATTGCAGTCAGATGTGTTTTTAGTGAATTATCTATGTGGATAGCTATATGAATTGAATGGAGTGCAAATCCTATATAAGTCAAGTAACAAAACACTACACTTATGAGAAAAGAAGAAATAGAAGTGTGCACACATATGAGTGAATTGAATAATCTCACCATTCTGATATACAATACTATACTGAATCAAATCATCTAATTGCGCATATTTGCTTATCTTACTGGAAAAAGAGACTGCTACCGAGGCGAGGGTCCTCCTTCTTGTAAAAGAGACTGCTACGAAGGTATTCTTGTAAAAGAGACTGCTACCGAGGCTAGGGTCTTCCTGTAAAAGAGACTGCTACAAAAAGGCGTAATTTATTTGAATTCAGAGTTTATTGGATTACATTTGCTTGCTCCTTGAATGACACTTTGCTTGCTCATTGCTAATCATCTATGTGGGAAGTGGCCTGGCCTCCTTATTTCATTTCTCTTATTGCTATTTAGTGCGCACACATATTCTATATTTATGTCACTTCACTGCTGACCCTGTTTTATGCTCCTATTTTATTATCTCTTATATATATAGCATCTCTATCACTCTTACAGTAGGACTCCTTGACTTTCAGAGCCTAAGAAATCTCCCCCTTGAAAGTAAGTGGATAACCGTGTCTAAGGAATCCCCTTTTCATAAGTGCACATATGAATGAATTGAAGAACTGAACTGCCTATGACAACCTGACTGCTATTACTCTCATATTCATCTAATGTATACAGATTCGAACATTTAGTTACTAACCACTTTTCTTGACTCAATTACATCATAAATGGACTTTCAGCCATATTACATCATTAAGGGAAATATCACTCCAAATCTACGCCACGAGCTTCTCTCCCAGGTATGTGAATGGCAAAGCTAAAGAGTAGAGCTGCGTCTCGCGTAAATGAATTGACCCGATTATTGCTGGAATTAAAGGAGTTGATGTCGCCTTGTCCACTACCTCTGCAGAACGAAAGCGATCGGACAAAGGCAAGAGATCAATAAATCTATATCTCTACAGAGCCGAGCCCTTAGAAACAAATAGATGGTGTAATATACTTTCATTGCTCAAGTAAGAATGTGCTCTAGGGTGCTCTCTCTTTAGGTCAGTGAATTCTTTCATTCTTACCATAGTAGTAGGAATCCATCTTCAAGAGCAGGTCTAGAACAACCAAAGCCAGCCAAGCCAGCCTGCCCTAGCTGAGGAAGAGTTACGGGGACACTGAAGGGGGCGCTATCTAAGAACGGAATTCCGGAGACGCTCTATGACTTTCTTTCGAGATCTTCCATCTTGATGCGCTCGATAAGCTTTTCCTGCGGTTATAGACAATGCGCCTGCTATACTAGCCCCTTCCTTCTATTCTAATGGGAGTTATCATTCATAGGGAAGCATCTATGTATGCAATTTGGGGATTGCCTTACGCTTTCTTTAGTTTGGAAAGGCAAAGGATAGGGTTCGGATCTTTACCGGGCGGTACGAGAAACGGCTTCCCAAGCTCTATGCTGTTTGGGAACTCTGCAAGGGTCAAAGCAATACGATTAATGACTTGCTGAAAGGACTGAGGGGATACAAAGAAACTGATTGATCCTTCCTCTTTCGAAGGGGATACTAAGAAACAGATGGATCCTTCTCGAAATAAGCTCGATCGTCCATTTCATCTTAAGGTTTAGGGAAGAGTCCGGGACCAGACGGTTATACGGTATAGTTCTATAAGAGATATTGGGAGGTTGTGGCTGATCAACTTAACTCATCCTTTCCACCATTTTCATGACACTGCTCCAATTAATGAGGAATGGGGCAATTCTCTTGTGTGTGTGTTCATTCCTAAAAAGAATAATCCCTTATTGATCAATGATTTGAGTCCAATCTCGCTAAGCTATGTGAATTACATGTTTCTTTCTTTCCTCTAAGCTTCTTGCCTGTCGTATCAAACTGTTTCTTCCTAACCTTATTTATCCTGAACAATCGGCCTTTCAAAAGGTAGAGCTATTCAGTATCATATTCGAGTGGTTAAAGAAATTGCACATTAGAGGTAGAAACCCATACTCCATGATAAAGATTGACCTTGAATAAGCATATGACCCTCTGTCTTTCTTTGGATGCTCTAGTAAAAGCCCTTATCTCGATTTTCCCTACTATTTGAATGAATGGGATCTATTTTATCTACTCTTACGTATGCTTGCCTTATTAAGAGTTTGCAATCTAGTTACTTTTAGAGGTGGAAGGGGTATAAATAGGGAGACCCACTTACCCTTATTATAGGGAGACCCACTCTCTCCTTACCCTTATGAATAATAGGTATACAGACCTCTTTCTTATCTCCCTTACCCTTATGTGGCTCAACATCTCTCGTGTATGCTTTTACAAGGCATCTATCTTCTAATGGTAGCCTTTCTGTAGTCCGATAGTCAAGATAGTCAGAATCATAGGTAGGCATTGTAGGCTTAAAAGCAATAGGGCAGGCCTGGGTTAGAGGAGAGAAACTGAGAGGCGCCCCGTAGCCGCATTCTACATTTTTTACTCGCCAGAGCCCGGGAAGCACTAGCTCAAGCCTTAGTTTAGAGCATAAGTATAGTTAGCCCTGAGTCAATTCGAAGTTTCCGTATAGAAGGAGAATTCTATGTTCCGTGTTTAAGTCCGATTAGTCCACAGACCCATTATTTGTATTTAGGAAACCTTTATTAGTATCCAATCCGAGAGGGACAGTTACTATAGTAGTAATAAGAATCATCAGAATAATTGTTTGGTGCTCATAGAGAGATCAGTATAAGGGAAGCCCGGGGTAGGTTGAAAGGAGCATTGGAAGCAGTTCAGCTCCATTCTTTTATGCTGGCTGGCTGGGTGGGTTTAGATTATTGTTGATAGCAGTATCAGTACAAGAGGTGCTAGTTTGTGCATCCTAATAGGAGAAGTTTCGATTAAAGTGTAAGGAAGTGAGGATCCGGCTCCGTGGTCTTAGAAATAAAATAAGGATAGGAAGACTTACAGGCAGGAGGGGAAGTTCTCAACAAAAAAGTAAGGATCCAATGTCCGTTTATATAGAATGAAAGGCACGGGCCTAAGCCTAATAGTCGGTAGTTTCTTTCTCTATAGTAGTGATATAAGCCTTATTAGCTGCCCCGGTTCAGTATAATCAGTTTTAGGCTTTCAGCACCTTGACTTTAAGCTATCTCGTACCATTCCTTTGAAACTATACTGATATAAGAGGAATCGTTTCCCTCAAGTGTATTTCCTTTGAAACTAGACTGATATAATAGGTTTTCTTCAAATGTGTATTTCCTTTGAAACTATACTGATATAATAGGATCTTTTCTCAAGTGTATTTCCTTTGAAACTATACTGATATAATAGGATCTTTTCTCAAGTGTATTTCCTTTGAAACTATACTGATATAATAGGATCTTTTCTCAAGTGTATTTCCTTTGAAACTATACTGATATAATAGGATCTTTTCTCAAGTGTATTTCCTTTGAAACTATACTGATATAATAGGATCTTTTCTCAAGTGTATTTCCTTTGAAACTATACTGATATAATAGGATCTTTTCTCAAGTGTATTTCCTTTGAAACTATACTGATATAATAGGATCTTTTCTCAAGTGTATTTCCTTTGAAACTATACTGATATAATAGGATCTTTTCTCAAGTGTATTTCCTTTGAAACTATACTGATATAATAGGATCTTTTCTCAAGTGTATTTCCTTTGAAACTATACTGATATAATAGGATCTTTTCTCAAGTGTATTTCCTTTGAAACTATACTGATATAATAGGATCTTTTCTCAAGTGTATTTCCTTTGAAACTATACTGATATAATAGGATCTTTTCTCAAGTGTATTTCCTTTGAAACTATACTGATATAATAGGATCTTTTCTCAAGTGTATTTCCTTTGAAACTATACTGATATAATAGGATCTTTTCTCAAGTGTATTTCCTTTGAAACTATACTGATATAATAGGATCTTTTCTCAAGTGTATTTCCTTTGAAACTATACTGATATAATAGGATCTTTTCTCAAGTGTATTTCCTTTGAAACTATACTGATATAATAGGATCTTTTCTCAAGTGTATTTCCTTTGAAACTATACTGATATAATAGGATCTTTTCTCAAGTGTATTTCCTTTGAAACTATACTGATATAATAGGATCTTTTCTCAAGTGTATTTCCTTTGAAACTATACTGATATAATAGGATCTTTTCTCAAGTGTATTTCCTTTGAAACTATACTGATATAATAGGATCTTTTCTCAAGTGTATTTCCTTTGAAACTATACTGATATAATAGGATCTTTTCTCAAGTGTATTTCCTTTGAAACTATACTGATATAATAGGATCTTTTCTCAAGTGTATTTCCTTTGAAACTATACTGATATAATAGGATTTTCTCTCAAGTGTGTATTTCTGCTTTGTGTAATAGGATCTTTTCTCAAGTGTATTTCCTTTGAAACTATACTGATATAATAGGATCTTTTCTCAAGTGTATTTCCTTTGAAACTATACTGATATAATAGGATCTTTTCTCAAGTGTATTTCCTTTGAAACTATACTGATATAATAGGATTTTCTCTCAAGTGTGTATTTCTGCTTTGTGTAATAGGATCTTTTCTCAAGTGTATTTCCTTTGAAACTATACTGATATAATAGGATCTTTTCTCAAGTGTATTTCCTTTGAAACTATACTGATATAATAGGATTTTCTCTCAAGTGTGTATTTCTGCTTTGTGTAATAGGATCTTTTCTCAAGTGTATTTCCTTTGAAACTATACTGATATAATAGGATCTTTTCTCAAGTGTATTTCCTTTGAAACTATACTGATATAATAGGATCTTTTCTCAAGTGTATTTCCTTTGAAACTATACTGATATAATAGGATCTTTTCTCAAGTGTATTTCCTTTGAAACTATACTGATATAATAGGATCTTTTCTCAAGTGTATTTCCTTTGAAACTATACTGATATAATAGGATTTTCTCTCAAGTGTGTATTTCTGCTTTGTGTAATAGGATCTTTTCTCAAGTGTATTTCAGGCCTTCCAAACTCTTTCGGTAGATAGAGGTGCAACAAGAAGCCATTCTTACTAGTGCGGTAGATAGGAGCTAGGGATCGACTCTACTCTATTCGAAATAAGTTCTGGTCCGCTATCGTGGATCTACTAATCTGGTGTTACGGAGGGGCTCTAAGTGAAAAGAACTCGATGATGGTATCAGTAAGGAGACGAGACGCTCTCTTATACGTGGTTGATCGAGAAGCATTGTGTATGAGACTGGTCGATGGATCCATCTCTTCTCTTCTTAATACAGTGGTAGTAAGAGCGAATCCAGGATTTACTATGTATGAGACTGGTCGACGGATCTCTCTTTCTCTTATTAATACAGTGGTTGTAAGAGCGAATCCAGGATTTACTATGTATGAGACTGGTGGGAATCCAGGATTTACTATGTATGAGACTGGTCGACGGATCTCTCTTTCTCTTATTAATACAGTGGTTGTAAGAGCGAATCCAGGATTTACTATGTATGAGACTGGTGGGAATCCAGGATTTACTATGTATGAGACTGGGCGATGGATCCATCTCTTCTCTTTTAATACAGTGGTTGTTAAGAGCGAATCACGATGTACCTAAAATCTCGTTTGATTGGAGAGTAGCCTGCTCTTGCTTTAATCTCTTCCCGTCAACTACCGAACAATGCTGCAATAGGAATAGAATTTGTTCCCAAGGAGTTTCGGACTTCAATGATAAGCGTTTGAATCACAACTCACCAGTTAAAGAGAGGATGCTTTGCCGTCCTTCTATCAAGCAAGGAAGTAGTTTCAGAAGGGGCGCCCACACCGGTAAGAGCCATCCATTGAGAAAAGAAAAGACCAGTCAAGGAAAATAAAGGAGGTCCCAGGGGAAAGGTTGTTGGCTTATCCAATCCCCTCCCGTTGGTCTCGAAGTAAGCTGAGCTGGGTCAAACAAATCCAGAACGAAGACCAGGGGCCTTTGGCATGTAGTTGCCGGACTCATGATTCTTTCGCGGGTGAGGGATTCACTCAATAGAATTGGATTTGATAGTAACCCTCAACGATGTAGAAGGTATATAAAGAGTCACTGTAGTATGTAGAAGGTATATAAAGAGTCACTGTAGGATGCATTGCATTCAAGACATATCCAATCCAGACTAAAATCTTATATCTATGCTCTAGTCATAGGGTTGACCAACTCACAGCACTTACTCTATCTAACCCTCTTTTGGCGCTCTCATAGTCTAATAACAGATGTATCAAAGGTCGAGGTGCGAGACTATTCCTATTTGTTTAACATACATAGTTTCCTGTATGAAATAAAAGCCAAAGAATGTTACTTCATTATAGATTAACCAATCCAGCCCGCTCTCAATGACTTGGAATATGGATCACTTAAAACACACAGCTTATCAAGCGAAAGCAACTTCCACAGCTTATCAAGCGACAGCCACTTAATTCTACGCCGGTCGAGTCGGCTAGCGCCTTGTTTATGCCCCATCAGGTAAGCGCAGGACAGCTGACATTGTAGTTTGTAAGCACCCGATCTAATATGAGGGGATTGTAAGCACCCGCTCTGCTCTAATATGAGGGAAGTGAGCCTAATCCAGTATTCTATGTAAGAACCACCAACTCTAGTCTCTCGGAGGGGCGAGGCAAATTCCGTATCTCTTCCGTATAGATTAGGAAATCATTGATGTAGTCCCTTCTGCCTTTCCCTTACCCGGCTTTGATTTAGCACTTTTGTGACATAAGAGTATTGCTCAATGCTACCATTTCATCAGGCTGTAACCTATTAGATGCCCGGTAGCCCTTCCCTTCTTCTATTTGTATGGTGGATGCTAGCTTTAGGGGGGCTTGCTACCTAGAGACAAGAAAGGATAAAAGGCATTCTAGAGTCGAGGCGGGATTGAATATTAACATGGGATTCTGTGTTCAAGGCACCGAATAAGAAGTGGAGGGTTTGTTTTGGCTTAACGGAAAAAGGATAGGAGGGAGTAGCAATGAATAGGAAAGATAAGGAGTACACCTGCTAAAGCAAGGAATGCTTTTTACATATTTTATGATTATGAATGAATTAGTAAAGTGGTTTGTTTTTCTTTCTTCTATTATTATAGATCTCTTCATTCTTTCGGGTGAACAAGGTGAGTCTATGCTCGTAAGTGTGCAAGGCCAGTTCAGTTGGTGAGGCGGGCACTCTCGTTGGTGGAGCAGAAAGGTGTGCAGGTGCTAGGAAAATAGACAAGATCATAAGCGTGAGAAGAAGATAATGCCTACGTAGCGGTGCAAGCTCGAGTCTCGTCTCTTTGGGCACTAATATCTAGTTTCATTAAAGGACAATTTCTTCGTCGGCGAGCGAAAAAAGGGTTACCGGAATCCATCATAGGGAGCGGGGAACTAACATGATTCTGTTTCTTCTGAGACAGCAGTTCCATCTTATGCTGGAACAATACTTTAATCTGGAACAATACTGGAATCCGCCTTAGACACAAGCACCATCATATCTCTCATAGATTTCGCCTGGAACAGGCACATTCTTGATATTATTACCCTTCCTTATATACCCGGGCTGTCTAACAAGAGCTGAAGAAAGATATTCCGCCACGACCTAAACTCTAACTGTCCTTTCTTAACCTCCGTAGAGTTATGAAGAAGTCCTAATTCGATGCCTCCATTCGATTCTCTTATTAAAGAAAAAAGGGGCCTGGCCTCTATTCTATAAGCCGTTAGCGCACCTAAACTATATGACACTGACGCCGATACGGAGTCTTTTTGGGCAGCGCCGTAAAGCATCTAATCTTGGACTTTGATCTCTTCTAAACTAAAGTAAGTGTAACTGCTTACCTCCTTACTGCTTATTGAATAGAAGATAGCACGTATGAGTCAACTACCTCCTTACTGCTTCTTCAAGTGTCACTGCTTACCTCCGGAGTCTCAATTCTCACTTCATAGAGAACTCCCGTTAGCCGAAACCCAGAACGCGACTTACGCACCCCGTGAAATAAGCGTGAGCGTCATTGCTTGTTCGAAGCAATGCTCTGCTCTGGTTTTACTTTACTTAGAATCCGTCTGTGTGAAATTCCATGTGATATGCAAATCTTATCTTCAAGCAATTAGAATAGATCCGGGTTCCCTTCTCATATATATGTACAAGGTGAGTTCGTCGTGACTAAGTGAGTTCATTGAGTTTCGTTTGTTACTTAATGACTTCTAATGTATGTGCACCACTATTTCTATCAAGTAGTATGCCCACTTTATCAAAAGAAAGGAATCTCGTTCACCCTTTCACTAGAAAGAAAGGAATATCGGCAAGGAAAGGAATATTGGCTGCTCACACCCTTAACTAGAAAGAAAGGAATATCGGCAAGGAAAGGAATATTGGCTGCTCACACCCTTAACTAGAAAGAAAGGAATATCGGCAAGGAAAGGAATATTGGCTGCTCACACCCTTAACTAGAAAGAAAGGAATATCGGCAAGGAAAGGAATATTGGCTGCTCACACCCTTAACTAGAAAGAAAGGAATATCGGCAAGGAAAGGAATATTGGCTGCTCACACCCTTAACTAGAAAGAAAGGAATATCGGCAAGGAAAGGAATATTGGCTGCTCACACCCTTAACTAGAAAGAAAGGAATATCGGCAAGGAAAGGAATATTGGCTGCTCACACCCTTAACTAGAAAGAAAGGAATATCGGCAAGGAAAGGAATATTGGCTGCTCACACCCTTAACTAGAAAGAAAGGAATATCGGCAAGGAAAGGAATATTGGCTGCTCACACCCTTAACTAGAAAGAAAGGAATATCGGCAAGGAAAGGAATATTGGCTGCTCACACCCTTAACTAGAAAGAAAGGAATATCGGCAAGGAAAGGAATATTGGCTGCTCACACCCTTAACTAGAAAGAAAGGAATATCGGCAAGGAAAGGAATATTGGCTGCTCACACCCTTAACTAGAAAGAAAGGAATATCGGCAAGGAAAGGAATATTGGCTGCTCACACCCTTAACTAGAAAGAAAGGAATATCGGCAAGGAAAGGAATATTGGCTGCTCACACCCTTAACTAGAAAGAAAGGAATATCGGCAAGGAAAGGAATATTGGCTACGTAGCGGTGCAAGCTCGAGTCTCGTCTCTTTGGGCACTAATATCTAGTTTCATTAAAGGACAATTTCTTCGTCGGCGAGCGAAAAAAGGGTTACCGGAATCCATCATAGGGAGCGGGGAACTAACATGATTCTGTTTCTTCTGAGACAGCAGTTCCATCTTATGCTGGAACAATACTTTAATCTGGAACAATACTTTAATCTGGAACAATACTTTAATCTGGAACAATACTTTAATCTGGAACAATACTTTAATCTGGAACAATACTTTAATCTGGAACAATACTTTAATCTGGAACAATACTTTAATCTGGAACAATACTTTAATCTGGAACAATACTTTAATCTGGAACAATACTTTAATCTGGAACAATACTTTAATCTGGAACAATACTTTAATCTGGAACAATACTTTAATCTGGAACAATACTTTAATCTGGAACAATACTTTAATCTGGAACAATACTTTAATCTGGAACAATACTTTAATCTGGAACAATACTTTAATCTGGAACAATACTGGAATCCGCCTTAGACACAAGCACCATCATATCTCTCATAGATTTCGCCTGGAACAGGCACATTCTTGATATTATTACCCTTCCTTATATACCCGGGCTGTCTAACAAGAGCTGAAGAAAGATATTCCGCCACGACCTAAACTCTAACTGTCCTTTCTTAACCTCCGTAGAGTTATGAAGAAGTCCTAATTCGATGCCTCCATTCGATTCTCTTATTAAAGAAAAAAGGGGCCTGGCCTCTATTCTATAAGCCGTTAGCGCACCTAAACTATATGACACTGACGCCGATACGGAGTCTTTTTGGGCAGCGCCGTAAAGCATCTAATCTTGGACTTTGATCTCTTCTAAACTAAAGTAAGTGTAACTGCTTACCTCCTTACTGCTTATTGAATAGAAGATAGCACGTATGAGTCAACTACCTCCTTACTGCTTCTTCAAGTGTCACTGCTTACCTCCTTACTGCTTATTGAATAGAAGATAGCACGTATGAGTCAACTACCTCCTTACTGCTTATTGAATAGAAGATAGCACGTATGAGTCAACTACCTCCTTACTGCTTATTGAATAGAAGATAGCACGTATGAGTCAACTACCTCCTTACTGCTTATTGAATAGAAGATAGCACGTATGAGTCAACTACCTCCTTACTGCTTCTTCAAGTGTCACTGCTTACCTCCTTACTGCTTATTGAATAGAAGATAGCACGTATGAGTCAACTACCTCCTTACTGCTTCTTCAAGTGTCACTGCTTACCTCCTTACTGCTTCTTCAAGTGTCACTGCTTACCTCCTTACTGCTTCTTCAAGTGTCACTGCTTACCTCCTTACTGCTTATTGAATAGAAGATAGCACGTATGAGTCAACTACCTCCTTACTGCTTCTTCAAGTGTCACTGCTTACCTCCTTACTGCTTCTTCAAGTGTCACTGCTTACCTCCTTACTGCTTCTTCAAGTGTCACTGCTTACCTCCTTACTGCTTCTTCAAGTGTCACTGCTTACCTCCTTACTGCTTATTGAATAGAAGATAGCACGTATGAGTCAACTACCTCCTTACTGCTTCTTCAAGTGTCACTGCTTACCTCCTTACTGCTTATTGAATAGAAGATAGCACGTATGAGTCAACTACCTCCTTACTGCTTCTTCAAGTGTCACTGCTTACCTCCGGAGTCTCAATTCTCACTTCATAGAGAACTCCCGTTAGCCGAAACCCAGAACGCGACTTACGCACCCCGTGAAATAAGCGTGAGCGTCATTGCTTGTTCGAAGCAATGCTCTGCTCTGGTTTTACTTTACTTAGAATCCGTCTGTGTGAAATTCCATGTGATATGCAAATCTTATCTTCAAGCAATTAGAATAGATCCGGGTTCCCTTCTCATATATATGTACAAGGTGAGTTCGTCGTGACTAAGTGAGTTCATTGAGTTTCGTTTGTTACTTAATGACTTCTAATGTATGTGCACCACTATTTCTATCAAGTAGTATGCCCACTTTATCAAAGAAAGGAATCTCGTTCACCCTTTCACTAGAAAGAAAGGAATATCGGCAAGGAAAGGAATATTGGCTGCTCACACCCTTAACTAGAAAGAAAGGAATATGGTTCACCCAACACGAGAGAGTACTTTATTATGGCCTTTTCTTCTTGCCCTTGTTTGCTTGTTGAGAGCATCTGTTCTATGATTTTGTAAGCGCTAACGGAGTGCTTTCCTTCATCATAAGCGTTAGAGAGTCTGGGAATTGAATATCTATAGAAGAGCGCATATGATTTCATTCTTTATCGACGAACACACACATGAGACAAATTAGTAACAACGCAGGCAGAGTATTGTTTCAAAACGAGCTCTTATTGCTTTCCCTACGGAATATCAGCCATCCCGGAAACTGGAATAACCGTTAGCGCGTTGAATTGAGTATACCACTTCGGTAATAAAGTTGCACCTAACAAAACAGCTTACAGTTGGCTCTGTTGAATCTGGTTAGAGCACATTCTAGAATCGAGTATTGGATTCAACCACTTGCTTGTGCGAAAGCCCTTGCCTTGCTATAGTTTGCTTGCTCCATCATTAGTTATACGATTCAGGTACCTATCACCTATCGGTCAGTCCTGTCCTGTCTGAAAGATGGCTATTTTCATTATGTTATGATTAAGTCCGTCCCTTTCTTTCCAATCTCCCATCCATCTCTTTATTTAGTTATTCACTAGAGCCATTATTAGATTGAAGTCAATCCGAGGCAAGTGTTAGGATCTATTATGACATAACGATGAGGTGCCCAACGGACCCCTTTTTCTTCGAAGTCCTTTCCCAGCATGACGAAAGAACTCTTTTTGTGCAGACTAGTGTACATATATCTGAATGGAGTATAAGTACCTATATGAATCTACTTCCATGTAATACATTTCTGATGAGAACTTTCCTAGAAATTGAAGCAAAAGATCCAGAATTAGAATTAAGAAGATCCATTCCTATATCAATTCTCTATTTAGTCATTCGAAGGTCTCTTTATTAGCTTGATATTTGTATAAGGTCTATTCTTTTATTAGCGTAGTATAAGGTCTATTCTTTGATTTTCGCGCTTTCTCTGAGTCTTTGCTCTATACTGTATTCAGATCATTTATCCCTACGAGATACCCCCATACAAAGATTTCTGAAGGCAAGGGAAATTCTGGATTGAATCTGTTCATGGGAACGAGATAGTTTATTTGATGGATGGAGACAACAACTATATATGGATGGAGACAACAACTATATATGGATGGAGACAACAACACAACTATATATGGATAGAGACAACTACACAACTCTACACAACTATATATGGATAGAGACAACAACTATATATGGATGGAGACAACAACTATATCTATTATGAATACCAGAGTGGTTTTATTCGCGTGATCTTAAAAACCAACCAATTATGTGCTTTCAATATGAAATACAGGACTCAGCGCTATAGCTTGTTTCCAATACTCAGCAGCTTTCAACTTATGGCCCCCAGCCTCCTTTCATAATCACACCCAGTAGTATGGCCAGTTCTCCCCGGTCGGAATAGTGAGTTCCTTCCCTGAGAACCTTACTTTATAGTTTCCTACCTCATACGCCTCGGCAATCAATTCTTTTTACTTGAGCTGAGCATCTTAATCTACCTTATGCTTAACGGATATTTCTTTCTCATAAAAGGGATACATTTTGCCCTTGTGTTGGGTTTAAGAAGAGGTTAATGACATAAGGTTCCACTTTCATTTTTTGATCAATAAGATGGTTTTCTCTATTCTTGCAAAGGGGTCGTTTAGATCGGCCGGGTCCGGGGAGAGAGTTGCTTTCTGTTTGGAAAACGACTAGCTTCTGGCAAAGGTATCGGGAGGGCCCAACTCAATAGAATTTAGTGCACAACATATAATAGAAAAGATGATAGGAACCTAACACACCGCGGACTCTAAATAATCGAATTTACCTAACACACCCTACTATAAATATCGAATTTAGGCTTAGGCTGCTCAGAACTCCCGTAAGCTATTAGAATGGCCATCCCTTACTATAATCACACCCAGTAGTATGGCCAGTTCTCCCCGGTCGGAATAGTGAGTTCCTTCCCTGAGAACCTTACTTTATAGTTTCCTACCTCATACGCCTCGGCAATCAATTCTTTTTACTTGAGCTGAGCATCTTAATCTACCTTATGCTTAACGGATATTTCTTTCTCATAAAAGGGATACATTTTGCCCTTTCTCTGAGTCTTTGCTCTATACTGTATTCAGATCATTTATCCCTACGAGATACCCCCATACAAAGATTTCTGAAGGCAAGGGAAATTCTGGATTGAATCTGTTCATGGGAACGAGATAGTTTATTTGATGGATGGAGACAACAACTATATATGGATGGAGACAACAACTATATATGGATGGAGACAACAACTATATATGGATGGAGACAACAACTATATATGGATGGAGACAACAACTATATATGGATGGAGACAACAACACAACTATATATGGATAGAGACAACTACACAACTCTACACAACTATATATGGATAGAGACAACAACTATATATGGATGGAGACAACAACTATATCTATTATGAATACCAGAGTGGTTTTATTCGCGTGATCTTAAAAACCAACCAATTATGTGCTTTCAATATGAAATACAGGACTCAGCGCTATAGCTTGTTTCCAATACTCAGCAGCTTTCAACTTATGGCCCCCAGCCTCCTTTCATAATCACTCCATTGCCGATCATTACATTAATAACATCGAATAGAAGAAAAGGGACATCACTTGACTACTCCCCTTTCCATTGTCGATCATAATAATGATTACATCGAATAGAAGAAAAGGGAAATAAATTACTAAACGACTCCCCTCTTAAGGAAGCCCCTTAACTATCAGAAGAGGCTGCCCCCTTTCTTTATAGTACTTTACTACTAGTACTTTACGACTCCCCTTTAGTAAGCCCCTAACTCTATATCTTAAGAGGCTGCCCCCTTTCTTTATAGTACTTTACTACTAGTACTTTACGACTCCCCTTTAGTAAGCCCCTAACTCTATATCTTAAGAGGCTGCCCCCTTTCTTTATAGTACTTTACTACTAGTACTTTACGACTCCCCTTTAGTAAGCCCCTAACTCTATATCTTAAGAGGCTGCCCCCTTTCTTTATAGTACTTTACTACTAGTACTTTACGACTCCCCTTTAGTAAGCCCCTAACTCTATATCTTAAGAGGCTGCCCCCTTTCTTTATAGTACTTTACTACTAGTACTTTACGACTCCCCTTTAGTAAGCCCCTAACTCTATATCTTAAGAGGCTGCCCCCTTTCTTTATAGTACTTTACTACTAGTACTTTACGACTCCCCTTTAGTAAGCCCCTAACTCTATATCTTAAGAGGCTGCCCCCTTTCTTTATAGTACTTTACTACTAGTACTTTACGACTCCCCTTTAGTAAGCCCCTAACTCTATATCTTAAGAGGCTGCCCCCTTTCTTTATAGTACTTTACTACTAGTACTTTACGACTCCCCTTTAGTAAGCCCCTAACTCTATATCTTAAGAGGCTGCCCCCTTTCTTTATAGTACTTTACTACTAGTACTTTACGACTCCCCTTTAGTAAGCCCCTAACTCTATATCTTAAGAGGCTGCCCCCTTTCTTTATAGTACTTTACTACTAGTACTTTACGACTCCCCTTTAGTAAGCCCCTAACTCTATATCTTAAGAGGCTGCCCCCTTTCTTTATAGTACTTTACTACTAGTACTTTACGACTCCCCTTTAGTAAGCCCCTAACTCTATATCTTAAGAGGCTGCCCCCTTTCTTTATAGTACTTTACTACTAGTACTTTACGACTCCCCTTTAGTAAGCCCCTAACTCTATATCTTAAGAGGCTGCCCCCTTTCTTTATAGTACTTTACTACTAGTACTTTACGACTCCCCTTTAGTAAGCCCCTAACTCTATATCTTAAGAGGCTGCCCCCTTTCTTTATAGTACTTTACTACTAGTACTTTACGACTCCCCTTTAGTAAGCCCCTAACTCTATATCTTACTTACTACTAGTACTTACGACTCCCCTTTAGTAAGCCCCTAACTCTATATCTTAAGAGGCTGCCCCTTTCTAGTCAAGTAAGCCCCAATCCACTATCTGATTCCAGTCCGCCTGTATGTAAGCTATCGGTACCAAAATATACTTAATTGATTGATTTCCCTTTCCTATAAATGAGGGACGGGACCTTACTCAACCAAATCCCATAATTTCGGCAGAGGCCCCTTCATCGAATGGATTCTTCCCCTTCACCCAGCTTGCTTGCTCACTGACTTCTGACCTTTCCCTTTAATAAAAGATGGGCAATACTCTATGAAATAAAGAAGAAACCGACTTATACTAACGGATCGTAAGCCCAAACGTCAACTTCAATTAATTCATTTTACTTATAGAGCTCTCGTAAGCTTAATCCGCTTCTTTCTCTCTACAACGCTTAATCCGCTTCAATTCAATCCGCTTCATTCATTTACTTACTTCTAGGGGGATAGCAAGAGGCACCTCTCTATATCTACCATCTTCGAGTATAGACCGGAACCCGTACGCCTCAAAAGGAATATAGGAATGGTGATCCCAAGATACTACCTTATTGACCCGCTTCGATACAGGATTCTTTCCTTCCGATGCGATACGGAACTTGATTCTTTCCTTCCGATGCGATACGGAACTTGATTCTTTCCTTCCCGGTTGATCAAGAAAGATGGGTAGCGCATCATCTAATCAGGAGGGGATTGACTACAGTCGGCACCAACATCTACTCAATGAAGTACAAGCTCAAATGGACCTATACTCACATCACAGGAGGAGGCAGCCCAATCTACTTGCTTCTATCCATTCCCCTTGTACGCCCGTAGACAAAGGTGCACGCATACACCCCCAACTCTCGTATTATGCCCATTTTCTTAGTGGAAGGTGGGTTTCCGGGAAATTGGGATTTCAGTTCGTTCTTTACCTCGGCCATATGAGTTCCAATGCTTATTCCAAATCAAGAAGAAACCCTTTGTTTATCTGTTAATGGGCAGGGACCGGGACAAAGAAGAGCTCTTTTCGCCATGGTTTATATCTATTTGTGATTCACTTTTCTTTTCTCTCCCACCTCTTAGGAAGACCACTGGATATGGATTGATAGTTTGACCTACCTGATAGATGTGTGCATTTGATCTCTACCCATACCTTTGCTTTGCTGACCGAGGACCTTATTCACTCTTTTGCCTCCCTCACTATCTCATATAGTTCCGAGGACCTTATTCACTCTTTGCCTCCCTTCAACTATCTCATATAGTTCCCACTCCTCTCTCCATCTCTTAGCCCGCCTCAAACGAGGACCTTATTAACTCTTTTGCCTCCCTTCTAAACTATCGGCTAGTTCCTACTCCTCCATCTCTTAGCCCGCCTCCAAGATGGTCACTAACCTTCTCTCGCTAGGGGAGAACCTTGATGAAATGCATCAAATCAAAGAGTGCGGACCCTAAGACGAGCTAGCAAACACCGTAAAGCAGTTTCTTTCTCCAGTGAAGGATCAAAGCCACGATAGGACTTAATCTCAATTACGGAATCTTCTCTTTCTTCCTTAGAATTCTTATCTCTCTTCCTTATTCTCTATGATCTTCCTTAGAATTCTTATCTCTCTGACCTTTTCTCTATGATCTTCCTTAGAACATAGTCGTCTCTTCCTCGATAGCTCATAGACTGGTTGGTAGTAGATCTCTTGCTCTCTCCTTCAATGCAAGGGCCTAATAATAAGAAGGAGCAAAGCCGGGCAAGGAAGTTTTACAGCGGATCGGGGCTTCGGGCCGGCAGACTACAAAGCCAAACAGAGCTCGCTTCTTTTAAGCAAAGATCATTCAGCACCCACCCGGGTATAATTCCAAAAACCAAAAGAAAGAGATAGAGTAAGAGAAATGTGAAGCAAGGAAGGGAGTTGGGAACTACTCCTCGCTCCTTAGGCTAGAAAGACCACTCAACCCAAAGAAAGGTTCGAAAAGAGTGACTCTTGGACTATGCAAACCAAAAGCGAAACTCAGTATAGCCTTCGAAATGGAATCAGAAGTCGTCTATCAGTGGTGCGAAGGTACTTTGCCCCGGGAAGGATAGCAGTGGGGAAAGATAGACTTTACCATTACAGAGGGGAGATCATAGATAACAAATCCAACAGCAGAGCAGGCCTCTTTCATTTGCAAGAAAACTTAGCGATGCGACCCGGAAAAAGAAAGAGGAAAAGGCTGCAATAGGAGAGGAGAGGGATAGGTGCTTCTTGTGTTATACATTGAATTCCTCTATTAGTGCTTGCTTGATTGAATAAGTACGTAGGTATATATAACTAATCCATTCCCAATCCGTAGAATCAATGAAAAGGAGAATAGGCTATACCTGTCTTTCCTACGAACAGCGCTCAGGAACCATAAATAATAAAGAGGAGCTCGCATTCTATCAAAGAATCATCTTTCTTACTCTCCTAGATCATCTTTCTTACTCTCCTAGAATGGATCAACAATGAGACTCTTATGTCCAAGAGCGAACCGCAGCCGCTAAAGATGGTGCTCGTTTGTGGAAGGCCCATGCATGAAGTCAGGTTGCCCGAGAAGGAGAAGCAAGCGCATGAAGTCAGGTTGCCCGAGAAGGAGAAGCAAGCGCATGAAGTCAGGTTGCCCGAGAAGAAGTCAGGTTGCCCGAGAAGGAGAAGCAAGCGCATGAAGTCAGGTTGCCCGAGAAGGAGAAGCAAGCGCATGAAGTCAGGTTGCCCGAGAAGGAGAAGCAAGCGCATGAAGTCAGGTTGCCCGAGAAGGAGAAGCAAGCGCATGAAGTCAGGTTGCCCGAGAAGGAGAAGCAAGCGCATGAAGTCAGGTTGCCCGAGAAGGAGAAGCAAGCGCATGAAGTCAGGTTGCCCGAGAAGGAGAAGCAAGCGCATGAAGTCAGGTTGCCCGAGAAGGAGAAGCAAGCGCATGAAGTCAGGTTGCCCGAGAAGGAGAAGCAAGCGCATGAAGTCAGGTTGCCCGAGAAGGAGAAGCAAGCGCATGAAGTCAGGTTGCCCGAGAAGGAGAAGCAAGCGCATGAAGTCAGGTTGCCCGAGAAGGAGAAGCAAGCGCATGAAGTCAGGTTGCCCGAGAAGGAGAAGCAAGCACTTTGTTCGGAAACTCCAATAAAAAGAAAGAAGACCCGAAGGCCTCTGACTCAGACTACCCAACATCCACATTACAACTTACGAAATGATTCCATCACGTCCGGGCCTAGCCTTCAGCCGGAGTGTCTTACTTGCGCTAACTCTCTCCTGTGAGTCATTGTCATTTCATCCTTTCTTTCCCTTAGTAAGAGAGCTGGAAATGCAGACATGCAGTACGAAGAGGAAGCGCAATCGATCGGTCAAGCAATCATCATCATCTTTCTACAAGTTCTCGGAGGCTCTAGTGTTTCCTCGCTTTCTCACAAATTATAGGAAGAGGAGTGGGAATAGCAGCTGGAACTGGTTTAATCTAAGAAGGCTAGCAGGAATAGGTGGGACTGGACTCCTCCGGAACCTCTTGCTTTTTACCACAAATCCATTCTATTAGGAATAATAATACAGAGGAATAGGAAAGCCATCATATATATTTTGAATCCCATAATGCGGATAATAATAAGCGGAATAAAGAGGAATAGGAAAGCCATCATATTTGGAATAATAATAAGCGGAATAAAGAGGAATAGGAAAGCCATCATATATATTTTGAATCCCAATAATAATAAGCGGAATAAAGAGGAATAGGAAAGCCATCATATTTGGAATAATAATAAGCGGAATAAAGAGGAATAGGAAAGCCATCATATATATTTTGAATCCCAATAATAATAAGCGGAATAAAGAGGAATAGGAAAGCCATCATATATATTTTGAATCCCAATAATAATAAGCGGAATAAAGAGGAATAGGAAAGCCATCATATTTGGAATAATAATAAGCGGAATAAAGAGGAATAGGAAAGCCATCATATATATTTTGAATCCCAATAATAATAAGCGGAATAAAGAGGAATAGGAAAGCCATCATATTTGGAATAATAATAAGCGGAATAAAGAGGAATAGGAAAGCCATCATATTTGGAATAATAATAAGCGGAATAAAGAGGAATAATAAGCGGAATAAAGAGGAAGAATAGGTGATTCTTTTCCAAGCAATCGCTACAGTAGCTGGAAATAGCAGATTGGCTTAGTGGAAGAGAAATAGGAAAGCAATAAGCAAGCGCGGGCACACCTGCAAAGGAAGGCATCAAAGTTAATATCCTCGAAATTAAGGCTAGCACTCCTATTACCAACCAGCAACACAAAACGGAACGAAGGGCAGACTTTACATAAAGGATAAGGGGGGTTCTGGTTCTTCATCAAATCAATCAGTGGGGTTAGAAGTCGAGAGCATTGCTTGTTTTGAGAACTCATTGAGGCGCTATGGTTAGAGATTGATTTCTTCTTCTTTACATTAGCAGAGTGGAACAGAGGCGCATAATAGGTTAAACGACCAGAATTGCCTGATAGTCCCGCTTACGCAAGCAGGTAGGAGTGTTTTTGCCTTATTGGTCCGCCTCGCTGGTAGGAGTGGCTTTTACAAGATAGGTGATTAAGGAGCTAGAGTTCGGTTTCGGAAGAATCAATTCTTTCTTAAGCTCACGTTAGTGCAACTCATTCATTTCTATTTTACTGACACTGAAGCACTTTAGTAAGGATCAGTTGCTAGAGAAGATTCCGGATCTGAAGAAAGAAAGTAGACCAGAGAGCAGTGGAAAGGTTCAGTTAAGTTCCAGTCCTGTTAAGGCTAAAGTCCGCTGGAAAGAAAGAAGAAACAAAATACTTCACTCTAAGGTCTGTCTATGTTATTAGGCGTCAATGAATTAGAAGAGCCAATAGAGGACACAACATAGGGAATTGTCCTTCCGCCGCTACTTGTCGACTAGTTCCTTCGCTTTCAAGACTAAAGGCTGCAAGCAAGCTCCATCATAATCCGTATCAGATGCTGTTCGAGTCAGGGAAGTTAGAGCTCCAAATAGATTCCTGTGCAGTTTGACTTGGCGCGTGAAAAGAGTTTCCTCAAGTCTTATTCACCTTCCAAAGAAAAGGGAGTTTCCGTTAAAGAATTCCATTGAGTCTCTTGAGCACCAGTTATAGAATTCAGTCAAGATTAAGGCTTCTTCTCTTGTTCCCGCATGAGTATAGAATTCCGTCTTTCTCCAACTTATGTTGTTCCTGCTTAGCGTACCCATCTTTTGAATCTCATCCTGCTGCATGATCTTGATTCTTCTCGAGTAGACAACACTTACACCCGAACTATCACTCGACGCGGATATCTAACTAGGGAAGGGAGCCGGGCATAGAAGCGTCTTGTGCTTGCTGTTAGATGCGGGCCCCCATACCTCTTTTATGTGACCTTAACTTTAGCTAACTAATGGGAAGAGATACACTGATAGGATAGTTTCCCCAATACAGCTGGGGAGAAGGAGGGGATTAAAGCAGAGGTAACTCTTCCACTCAGAAAAAGAAGACACTCACTCTTAACTCAAATACTTAGTGACTCGGTACTCCTACATCGCAGAAAGAACAGTATAACTCGGGAAGTCACCTCCTTCAAAGTGGCCCCTCAGACAACAAAGAGCAGAAACAAAGCAGAAAGGGAACCTTCAAGAGAGCAAGCAACAGTAAGAGCAGAAGAGAGCAAGCAACATTCAGAGTCAGAAACGGAAGATGGTCAAGGTATGCGCTTCAAATGCATTTATTGAACGGGTCAGAATCGGAGATAGGATTTCCCCCAAAAGGATGGGAACGGTGCTTTAAATGCCCCTAAAATGGCACAATAAGAGGGGTCCGACAGGAGGCGCACAATACACACCCCTGTCTGATCGTGATCTTTATTCTTCCGCTTTTACTTTTGAACGACATCTGATCCAGCTCTATCTTCTTACTTAGAGCCAAGAAAAGAACTCGCAGACACTGACACTCATTCACTTGAAGTTCATCAGACCTCTAACCTTCCTTGCGCCAACATCTTGATACTAAACTGCTTAGCTGACTCCTTACTCCAGTTGGAGACTTTGCACTTGCCTGATTCATGATTCCGTTTCTTTCAACGTAGGGTTTCGAATCTCGCTGCTGCTCCAAAAGCGCTTCGAGTTGCCAGTGCACATCTTTGTCTTTCTTACAATACGGATTACAGTCAGAGGCGTAAGAGCGCCCCCTTACAGCTACGTAGGCACGTGTAGGAGTGCAATTTTCCGTAGTGTAGCTGACCCTTGCATTTTAGGCATGATTTTTTCTGTCATGTGCGCACGCCTTACTTATTTCGGTTTCTTTTACACCCTTCTTTTCTTGGCTGAATTGAGACATCGAAAGCATACTTTATAGGATCGAGGACTGTGTAAGCTGTTACATTAGATAGCATACTGCCTTATTTGACCTTAAAAACAGGCTATCTATTCTATTCGAGCTTGGACGCAGGCGTGAGCAACAACAATAAAGCATGGTAAAAGGTCATTTCATTCTAAAAGTGGAACCCAACCCCTCTTTCTTCGGGCAACGTCGTTCATGCAGCGCAGGACCATATACCTCATTCATTGGTCGACAACAAAGGGGGTCTTGGTCGAAGTAATGCATAGCAGGGTAATAGGACATTGCTCATTCACTCGTGCATAGAAGGTACATCGCACCCACAAAAGCAGCCTCAACAAATGAAAAAGAAAGTAGAGAAGTTGTTTGCTACAAAAAGAGAATCGAAACCACCTTTTTTAGACAGAGTTTCCTTCATAAACCACTAAGAAATAGAAGAGAAATATCAATACGATAAAACATAAGTCAATAGAATCATATCAGAATAAATACAAGTGAAAAGAATACCAATAAAAGAGAGAATGAAAACAAGGGTAGGTAAGCCTAATAGACAGGAAAGTAAGCCCAACAATTTGACTAAAGCATTGAATGAAGGCGGTAGTACCAGTGGAAAAGCAAGTGAAGTAAGCTTTAAGGCCTGTCAAGTACGCCTGTTTGCTAGCAGTCCCATCCTGAAAAGCCATAGTGCAAGCCTGTTTGTAACCAGTGCCATTCTATTAGTTCTCAGTCGCATCCTTATCCGTAGTCGTTCGATTGTTAGATGCAATAGATCGTACCTTAGTTCAATCCCTATTATTAGCCAGGGGAGTCATACTTCACTCAGGGGAGGTAGGCTTAGAGACATGAGTAGCAGGTCGAAAGACGAGGCACAGAATGCTCGGTGGGGTTTCGTTCGAGTCTTCTCGTTATTGGTTAAAGGATCCGTGAATCCAAAGTTCCAGCAGGAAAGCTAGGATCCGGTTCATTAGATTCAGAATGAAAATCCTTTGTGATATGGGCAGGTAGTTCGCCCTGTTAGTAGCGACTCAAGTCTTGTTCGCAGAGGTTCAATTCCAGGCCAAGCCGACAAGCCGACAAGCAGATACTTACTAGTTGGATTCCTATACAAGGGTGGGGCAGAGTCCTGTGCCACTTATATATCTGCAACTACGATAGGCCAAAAGGAATGTTTTTAACTAGTTGATGTTTCATTATTGACTACCCCGGTAATTATTGGCCATCGAACACCCCCTTATATACAAGTGAACAGGAACCCAATATCAGTAGCTAAGTAGGAGGTAGCAAGAGAGACAGAAGACTCGTATGGCTAGTAGGAACCCTTGTGTGACGCATGAAAACAATTACGTTAATAAAATGGGCTGGATCGAGAGAATCTGAGGAATAAGAAGCCACTGTCCGCGCCTCCTGAGTCGGAAATAGAGAACTTGAACTAAGGCCAATAATCTCATTTTCTTCAGCAGCATCAGCAGCTCTTGTTTAATCCTTTGTTCCATCAGTATTGGATAGTGCAAGGGCGGAGCGGGGATAGTGCTGTCGACCAGAGGAACTTCTGAAACACTCCACTATTTTCCTTAACTGCAATGAACATATTTGTCCTGACTTGTTATGTGTTTGTACTACAGGGCAAAGGGCGGACGCGGCAGGGAGCTAAAAGCGCTAAAGCAACCATTCGTGCTCTAAGTCGGCCTGTTCCTGTTCTTGTTAAGTCTCTAGTAGGTGTTTTAGGTGATTGATTTTCTTTCCCTTTGTTGTCGGCGTTTGTAGGATGCCGTTACTGAGTCCGATCGAATAGCATTAGCTGAGGAAGCACCAACCTCTGTATTCTCTCTGAACCAACCCACCTCTCTGTACTGAACCGACCTACCTCTCTTTCTGGTCGACAGGAATTGCCTGTCACTCTAGCACTAACAGAGGGAAAAGAGCATTAAGCCGAGGTCGGTGAAGTAGTTTTCTTATATGAGATAGAATTCCAGTGAAGAATGTTCGAGAGTTATATACAAATGTCGGTTAAGTGGCCAGCAGTATTCTGATTTCTTGTGGAATTCCGTATTTGGAGAAAAAGAGGAGAGGTATTGTAGCAATAGGTAAATAAGAATAGGGTACGGCGCATTACTACTAAGAGGAGGTATTGTAGCAATAGGTAAATAAGAATAGGGTACGGCGCATTACTACTAAGAGCGGTAGAGCCAGAGGAGAGGTATTGTAAACCTGTACTGGACTAGCTCATGGCAACGTACAAACAAACAAGTAGTGGCTTGGCCCGGCTTTCTGAATTCAAAGAGTTCAATCGGCTTAATTCCATCGGTCTTATTATCGAAGTTTCATCGGCTCACAGCGTTTGCGTGTGGTCTTGGCATTCATGTATTCTCTCTCTCTTGGCAGAGACCTCTTGTGATTCTCGTCGACTAGGTTCCAGCCATCTCATTCGTTTTGCTCCCGGCCTACCATTGCATTGGGATTCCTAGATTCTTGGCCGCTCTTCTTTGACATCACTTCCTTCATTGTGTGGTACTGCGCGGTCTATCCTAATCGTGTTTTCAAGCGTTATATGCTCTCCTTGGTAATGATATCGTCATTGGGGATCTTCCGTAGCATAAGTGTATCGGTCAGTTATTGACCAGTTGGGTGTAGTAAATAATTCTTTACCTAAATGATCTGATTGGAGATTCTGGCGTATGTACTTGTAGGTCGCCGTAAGTGAGAAAGCACTTTTCTATAAATAAAGGGAATTCAAAAAGATAAGACGTGTGGGGGCGGGCAGTCTACTTACAGGAATAGGTGAGTACTAAGGTTCGACTCTTTAGTGTTCTCTTGGTATGCCGCTCCAGAAGAAAGAAGTGCGCTCAGCGAAGCAGACTGAAAATGCAGGCACAACACAATATGACTCGGAAGGAGACTCTTTGGATTTCTCGGGTGGTTAATCGAATAACGACTAAAAGCACAAGCGGATAGGCACGCCATGCTAAACTGCGACGCTGGCTCCATATGGGGTAGATACTAAAGATGCTACTATCGCACAAAACACTTTCACTTATGCAAGCGCCTCAGGTTCCGCAGATCCAGATCTAGCTAGTTCGTTCTACAGCTTTGAACCTATCAATCCCATCCCGGCGGTTCAGTAAGACTCCGTTGTTGAAAATCACTAAGTATAGATGGATGATAGATAAGTATAAGACTCCATTTAGATGATAGATAAGTATCAGACTCCATTCGCTTCCTTCCCTTTCTTCATTACCTCTAACCAGATTCGTTATTTCTTTCTATTTGGATTCTCCCGATTTCTAGGGTTTTCACCAGTCGAGTTGAGATGGAGGCTTTAGAAAGCAAGTGGAATTCCATGAATACAGTATCCATCCGCAGTGACAAGTAGTTTGACCGCTCTACCAAGTGTGGAAACCTGATCGTTTTTCAAAGAGTATGATGGTCCCAACACCCAACACAGGGCCCGAGCTTTCGATCTGGAACTTTGAGTCTATTTTATGGCGATTGGGGGGAATAATCCATCCGTAACAGTTTTGGGGCAAAGCTGGTGGCTGCTCATGAAGATGAGACAAAGCTCTTGCTGTCAATATCATAAATTACCCATTTCTTTTGAGATGTGAGGTTAAGGAGTCACCTTGTCTTATAAGGATATTGATTAGGAGAGGCCGTTAGAGTGAGTGCGCCCGCGCTCGGTTCCTCATTGCTTGGAATGCTCCTAATACTGTAGGTGCTCTTTCCAACCATTTCTCAATTCACTTGGTTTTCTCTTATGCCAAATCTTATGCTTATGCCAGTGTATGCCAAATCTTATGTATGCTTATGCCCCAGTTGAGTGCCCAAGAATCAAACCACCAAGCAACTACTAATGTTGCGCGGTAGCGAGTTTAAGACTCAGAATGGAACTCCGGAGTTGAATTCTGTTTTCGCCTTTCTTTACTGGTCCAACCTGAAAATAAGGCGAAGGTGTAACAACTTTATGTCAAGTCTGCGTCGTTAGCACTTAGGAACGTAGCTTGAGCGGGGCGGGCCTATAGCGTTATCGAATGACTATAAGGCGGGTTGGGTGCGAGCGAGTGTATAATATAGGTTCTTTTTGCTTGTTTGTTTCTTCGCTTGCTTTAAGAAAATAAGATTAATGAATGGGAAGCCTCACCCTTAAGTAGTTGAGTTTCGTACAGGTATCCAACTACAGCCTGTGTTTAGTGCCGCGTACCCTCTCTTAAAGCAATGGAAATGAAAGCACCTGTTTTATCTAATTGAGTAACCGAACTCCTTACTCTACGAACAAAAGACTCTGTCGCTATAGAAACGAAAAACGAAGCTTCCGTTAGCACCTGCTCGAGTAAGCGTTAGCCGATTCAGACAGTAACTCTACGGAAATGAGAAATCCATAGTGCATTCCCTTCACCTAAGCTTGGTTACTTGTTGCTATCACCGTGATTTGTTCCCGCAGCTTGTTCCATTGCTGACAGACTGGAATTGAGCTAGTATAGAAGTACAGTAAACAAACTACAGAGGAATGGAATTAAGTGCAACTTCTGATATAAGCAAGTAACAACACAGTCACATATTACTCTCGAGGCGCCAACACTGTTATGTCAACCGTCCGGAGATGATCTTCACGATTCAACTCATTCAGAATTTAATTGCTGCTTAGCTTACGTGGCTTGCACCTTACCATCAGCATTCCAAAAGAGATGAGCTCATATATACGATTACATTTTCAAAGAGAATAGATTCGGCTTCTATATACAATTACACTCGCTACAATGGCACAAGAACGGCCCTCCCCTAACGGAGACCAAAGTGCTTTTTGCTAACTCTGGGAAACTCTTCTTATAGCTCATCCATCATTTCAACTTGGAAACAGTCCTTTATAATACATTTGGATGAAAAACATGGACCTAAGAGTACTTCTTCGCAAGGGCTTCTTCAGTCCCAGAGTCTTTCCAAATGGGGCAGTTTCCATTTTAGGGAGGAGTACTTGATTGTTGGAGCGCGGGTGCGAGTGTTCTCGATGATAGAAGCCTTTTTCCGCCTTACGATCCTCTTTTCTTGATGAATGGAATCTTTCGTATCGAGCACAAAGTATAGAATCCAGTAAATACTGAACGACTTTATTCCTTTACTCCAACTAAGCCAACTGCTTATTCTAATTCATCTTATTCTATCGTTGACAACTTCTGGGCTAAGGGAAACTATTCAAGCTACCGGTACCCGAAGAGAAATCAATGGAACTGTTAACAACTTCAGTTAGCGCAAGTCAAAGATGTGCTCTAAGGGATGGATAAGGGTCTGATTCCTAACTTAACTACTTTGTGGCTCTCAAGATCTACTTTGGCTCTCCAGATTCAATCAATTCTGTAACTTATGCTTACGAAGTTCGAAATGACTGTTTTCGTATGAGCGCCCTTTGACCAGTCCAAATCTTCTCTTTAGGAAGTCTCTAATTGAATGAAGTATGGATGCGGGTGCCTAAGGAAGCCCATGAAATACGTTGTTAGAGGCGTTGGCAGGAGCTGTTAAAAAGCAAGTAGTTCATCTCATTATGACTAAACAGCTGGCTTTTTGTTTTTGAATTGTTTGACTTGAAGCAAGAGTTCTCCGCCTTACTTATGCAATTGATACTCTAGAAGGCAAAGAAATGCATTAGACCCGCCGAACTGAGAACTCAATGGTCTTTTTTGATTAGACTAACCTAAAGATACAGAGAAAGAGCTAGAAAGGGGAATGTTCCTCTTCACAAGTATTGTTTCTTTGGGTGCTCTTCGTAAAGTCGATCAGAGAATTAATCAGTTGTTGGAAAAGCCGGATTTGAAACCCCGAGAACAGTGGCTCACTAACGCATTTGCTTTGCTCGTTCGAACTAAGAACTCAGGACTACCAACCTCTTGTTCCCTTAGCCAATACAACATTGAATCTAGCGCCTTCCTAATAAGGAATCTAGTCAGAAGAAAGAGTAAGAAGAAAGCATTGGGGCTACACCCTAATATAGATGAAACAAAACCTCACCATCTGACTACTGGCTCTTTACCCACCTATGACAGCTTCATTTAAAGAAACAGCTTTGCTTAACTTCTTCCTTTTTGCTTCTTTGTCTCTTCCGACATAATCATCTTTATTGGCAGCCTCAGCCTCACACCCTATACGTGTTGTACTTGACTTCTTTTATGTCCTTGCTTCTCTTCTTCTTCCTAAGCTTCTTCACTACTTACTCTCGGGGAACAAGCGACTTTGATTCTCTAACGCAGTGCTCAACAATTCCTATCTGCCATAGCTAGAGAGTTCCTTTCATCTATTATATGCACAAGAGAGAGAAAAGCAATCTCATTCATAGCTAACAGAGCTCACCAAACAAGCAAGTGTACGATCGAAAGCAAGGGAACATAGTCAACTGGTATCTCAACGGAATAAGCAACCCATACTTACTATTGCGCTAACGACTGGAGCAAGAACAAGTCCATCTTTTCGAGGCGTCAATGCCGTAGAAGAGCCATTAGGGTCCTGATGAAGTCGAGTGAGGAAGCAAAAGACAGGGAAGAGCAGTGTCAAAGTCTCTATAAGCGGAGCGGGTTAGAGAAGAGCTCAGTAAGCCCAAGTCCAAGATGCAGATTCCTTATTTGTGGAGAGATATTCATTGGCCCGGAGCCTTGTGGTTCTTGTGGTTAGTGACTTAGGTATCTGCTCTTACTTCTAATACTTATTTATAACTCCTAACTCTGAACTACAAACTCAAGACAAAGTAAGTCAGAGAAAAGGTGTCCGTCCTCTTACAAGCATTATATAAAAACCTATGCTATTACTTTTGTTTCTTCATCATTCCCCCACCCATTCAGAAATTCCATTCGACACTTCTACTTAAACGGAAACTCACTGGCACAGCTCCGCCAATAACTGATCTTGGAGACTTAGAGCCAATAACTGGAACTCAACTTGAAACAAATAACTCTACTTTTTACGACTTGGACCACTACAAGGGTCAAGAGCAAGTCAAGCATTAAGGTTTTTGTAAGGCGGAGGCAAAGGCTGAGGCAAAGGTTACGGGATAGGGTTCAGCTTCAAAAGGTTCTATTGATATGAAGCACATGGTTTGTCTCGAAATATGAGTGAAGATACATAGCATCCCTTTCCTTTGCACCGTAGGCAACAGATTATCTTGGATACATTCCTTCTTCTTTACCTGCATAAGATCAGTCTACTTATTCTTCTGGAACTGGTGGATTCAGATTCTCTCGTCGACCACTACCCTGAACGACAAGCCAGTCCATTCCCTTTAGCAAGAACAGGACTGTATACTGACTCTAATCCTTCTCTGGTCGACTTCCCACTTGCAGAACCGTTTGTAGCTTCCTCTGCGGCTCCACCGAATCCTGCTTATACTCGAGCTACATCCTCTGATTCTTTGTTACCCACTTGAACACCATCTTGAGAGTCGACAATAACTTGACTGGAATTGATAGCTTATAGGCGCACCCCCATTATAGAAGATGGGAATCTCACCTTAGACACAAGCACTTTACCCTCTCTCGTATGATTGACTTTGCGGTTCAAAACCCTTCCCTTTGATTTAGCTTGAAAACTCAGTTGAAAACACGGATCGCGCACCTGTACTAGATTATAACCTGTGAACGAACCCAGCGCTTTCATTCCAACTTACCTCCTTACTTGCTTGTTTCTCAGTTTGATGACTTTCTTCTTCTTGACTTAGCGCTTGCAGCCCTTGACCGAGATAGAGATACAACACCCGGCACAGCTTCTGAAACTAGATCTTAGAAAAGAGGGTTTCAAGGCCTTAAACGATGAGAAATAGGGGAGTCATCACCCACACTCTACTTTAAGTTAATAATTCCATTTCATATCTCTCTTATTGAGCACATGGGATAGAAACTCGTAAATAGAAAGCATCTGATGTTGTCGATGAAACAAGAACAACACTTGAAACAAAGAACTCGACTCTCATTGCAGCTGCCTTGGAGCAGAATCATAAGTCGGGGATCTAAAGCAAAAGAATCTGAACTGCAATACTTGGCCTCTATAAAAGAGGTAGAATCAACAGTTACAGGAGAAAACCCAGTATCAACAGAATCCGAAGAATCCGCTGTGCCCAAGTCGTCAGCAATAGATTCTTCACTGGAAGTTTCGGTCGAGGAAGAATAATAAGGAAGAATCGGAGACTGAATGCTCCACTGCTGAAGCTATACTCGCTAACGGAGCTCATCTACCTATTACTGCAGCAGCTGACACAAACTCTCTCACTAGCGCACCTGCCCCGTATGATACTTTCACAATAGGGCTGACCATAAATGGAATTGACATAGTGGGATTCTCGAATGAAGTTAACGAAACAAACACCCTTCTGAAGCGGGAAGTAAAGAAGAAGCTTCAGAGCAGTATCAAGGTGAAGTTCAAGTGTTTGGTTACGGGAAAGAAGAAAGTAGCGGGAAAGAAGAAAGTAGATAGAATGAGAAGCGCACTACAAAAACTCTGCAACTATACCAAACAAACTAAGCGAACCTTTCGCCCGCTGCTTCTTTCTTATGTCAATTCGGAACCACACTCTTGTTACTCACTAAGGCACTTCTTTGGCTTTGGCGAACGAAACTCAGCCTCCGCCTCCGAACTATATTAAAGTATGGTACCTCTGTATCTAACAAGAACTCCACAAACAATAATGAAACAGGATTTGACTCGTAAGAATAGGTGTTTCAGTTAATCAATTATATAAGCAGGAGCTGGGTTCGAATGGGTGTTCAGTGACTTTGTTTGCTTCTCTTAGGATGGAGCGCTATCCAATATGATTTCTTTCGAGTTGAGAGAACAAGTAAACAAGCAAAGGCAGAAGCCTATAGCTAACACGCTTACAGGAGTCTCCGGGTGCGACAAGTGATAGGCAATGATGTTACTTATTGCAATGATGTATCATCTATTGAATAACAAACATTTGAATGATGGAGTTAGGAACCCTTCACTAGAACTAAAGGACAGAGGAATCCAAACCCTGAAACACTATACGACTATAAGTAAAGAGGCATAGGCACAGTAATCAAGTTCCTACTTCCTGCTTGCGCCGGCAAACAAACATTAGCACTTTCAAAAGTCAAGTAAGCTAATGCGTAATAGCGAGTCATTAAGTGCACCCATTATAGAGCTTAGTAACCCAACAGCTCACTCAAATCAAGTAACTTCACTCTACACTACTTACCCTAATGACTCTAAATTCACAGCATTGCTTCTCTTTTGCTTCCTTATTCCTGACTTTACTCACCCCTTGATTAATAGAGTGGAAGAATATTGGCAGAGTGGAAGAATATTGGCACGTTTCTCTATACAAAACTGGATACAACACTGGAACTTCAACTAGTCATCAATAACCCTTTGAGTGAAACCCGAAACTGATTAGAGAGCCTCTACCTTGAATTGGATGAAACTAGAGCACCGCTGGAACTCAACCTTTTCTTCACCGACAACAGCACTGTCAATAAGAATTGAGCTCTATCTAAAGTCAGAATTCCTTTTCATAGGCCGGGAATGCAACGAACAAGCCAAAGAAAGAGCCTCCCCTGACTTACTCTTATTCTGAAACACTGACTGGCCTGTCCTGACTTACTTTAGATAGATCTAGCCTCCCACTCAAGCTTATGAGCTCGCCGATGCTTACCTTAACTCTTTTGTTCGATTGTTAGGCGGACTTTTCAGCTTCTAATACAGAAATAGTGCCTAACGAAACTAGCTCTAAACTCCGAATCAAACTAGTGCTTCTAAGGATTACTATCTATATGCGTCAGAAAAAACAAAAGAATAAGGGGCGCCCCCAACGAAGGGAATCCGACTAATGAGAACAAGGCTTCTCCACTAGTGGGCTAATCCGATCTAGTGATAAAGAATACACCTACGACTGCAGGGCTATAGCTCAAAACCGGGAATTCCACTAATAAGTCCAAGGCGGAAATCACTGTTAACAAGAAAGGAACACGACCCTCGAAACCAGGCCCCACTACCCTAACTTGCATTCTAAGACCACTGACATCAACCCTCGCTCGTTAGTTGCAAACTACCTCTCTTGGCCTTGAACCTCGCTTTACGGCCAACAAGCCTGCTCTTTACTGTCTTTAAGCCTGCCATTGCTTTATCTCATTCTCAATATCCTTCCTCTTAGCCTTACTTTCATGTCTCTAGTTTTGTTACTCGTACTTTTCTCATTCCGGAATTCTGTATTCCTTGGTTCTTCTATTAGAATTGGGTTTCTCATATGATATTTCTCTTCTATTTGCGAGTAGTTTGCTTAGCTTAACTGGGGTGAAAAACGAGATTACTTTCTCCATTTTGAGATCAAAAAAGGTAGCTTATTTTTCTTGGAACGAGAGATCCGTTTGTTCCGGTGCTAAGTAAACAGAACTCTTTCTTTGCTTATATTGATACCGGGTTTTGTGTGTTGGCTGCATGTAGGGTTTTGTTGCGAGGGTAGGCTCCTATACTAGGCTCGGGTAGTTAAGGCTGGCAATGGACTAGCGGGTATCAGAATTGAACTAAGTAGTATAAGTCTGTTAGTCAGTAGTAAGCCCACCGATTCACAAAACCCCGGCAAAAACCATAGCACCCAGATTTTACCTAATAGACCGATCCATTGATCTTCCTTTTTTACGTTTTCCCGGGAAAAAACAACGCATTTCTTGACTTCCAGTACTTGAGGATAGGTCGGTAGGCTTGTATCTGTGACTCCTGAGTTCAATTCTTTCACTACTGGGCTACAGGCTTTAACTCCTAGGTTTCAGTCTGAGTCCCCTTAGGTCCATTCTGAGTCCGACTAGCTACATTCTCTGTCCGAACCCCGCAGCAGTCTAATACCTCCTCCTTTGAGCCTGAGTCCGACCGGCCTCATTCTGTTAGTTAGTGGTTTCATTCTTAACTTCAGTACTTCTAGCTTTGCTTCCTCGCCCGCCTGTCGAACATCTGCTTGTCCTCTCTTTGTCCTTTTGGTTAACCTCACTTAAGAATTAATACATCTTTGAACTTCGAATACTAATTCACTTCTTCCTAGAGCAGTCAGTCTCTTTTCACTCTGGCAACTATACCTCTGGCTCTGGCTCTTTGCTTTGAGTTCCATTCTGTAATTCCTTATTCCTAGTTCTTAGTTCAATTCTGTACTTAAGTACTTCTAGCTTTGCTTCCTCGCCCGCCTGTCGAACATCTGCTTGTCCTCTCTTTGTCCTTTTGGTTAACCTCACTTAAGAATTAATACATCTTTGAACTTCGAATACTAATTCACTTCTTCCTAGAGCAGTCAGTCTCTTTTCACTCTGGCAACTATACCTCTGGCTCTGGCTCTTTGCTTTGAGTTCCATTCTGTAATTCCTTATTCCTAGTTCTTAGTTCAATTCTGTACTTAAGTACTTCTAGCTTTGCTTCCTCGCCCGCCTGTCGAACATCTGCTTGTCCTCTCTTTGTCCTTTTGGTTAACCTCACTTAAGAATTAATACATCTTTGAACTTCGAATACTAATTCACTTCTTCCTAGAGCAGTCAGTCTCTTTTCACTCTGGCAACTATACCTCTGGCTCTGGCTCTTTGCTTTGAGTTCCATTCTGTAATTCCTTATTCCTAGTTCTTAGTTCAATTCTGTACTTAAGTACTTCTAGCTTTGCTTCCTCGCCCGCCTGTCGAACATCTGCTTGTCCTCTCTTTGTCCTTTTGGTTAACCTCACTTAAGAATTAATACATCTTTGAACTTCGAATACTAATTCACTTCTTCCTAGAGCAGTCAGTCTCTTTTCACTCTGGCAACTATACCTCTGGCTCTGGCTCTTTGCTTTGAGTTCCATTCTGTAATTCCTTATTCCTAGTTCTTAGTTCAATTCTGTACTTAAGTACTTCTAGCTTTGCTTCCTCGCCCGCCTGTCGAACATCTGCTTGTCCTCTCTTTGTCCTTTTGGTTAACCTCACTTAAGAATTAATACATCTTTGAACTTCGAATACTAATTCACTTCTTCCTAGAGCAGTCAGTCTCTTTTCACTCTGGCAACTATACCTCTGGCTCTGGCTCTTTGCTTTGAGTTCCATTCTGTAATTCCTTATTCCTAGTTCTTAGTTCAATTCTGTACTTAAGTACTTCTAGCTTTGCTTCCTCGCCCGCCTGTCGAACATCTGCTTGTCCTCTCTTTGTCCTTTTGGTTAACCTCACTTAAGAATTAATACATCTTTGAACTTCGAATACTAATTCACTTCTTCCTAGAGCAGTCAGTCTCTTTTCACTCTGGCAACTATACCTCTGGCTCTGGCTCTTTGCTTTGAGTTCCATTCTGTAATTCCTTATTCCTAGTTCTTAGTTCAATTCTGTACTTAAGTACTTCTAGCTTTGCTTCCTCGCCCGCCTGTCGAACATCTGCTTGTCCTCTCTTTGTCCTTTTGGTTAACCTCACTTAAGAATTAATACATCTTTGAACTTCGAATACTAATTCACTTCTTCCTAGAGCAGTCAGTCTCTTTTCACTCTGGCAACTATACCTCTGGCTCTGGCTCTTTGCTTTGAGTTCCATTCTGTAATTCCTTATTCCTAGTTCTTAGTTCAATTCTGTACTTAAGTACTTCTAGCTTTGCTTCCTCGCCCGCCTGTCGAACATCTGCTTGTCCTCTCTTTGTCCTTTTGGTTAACCTCACTTAAGAATTAATACATCTTTGAACTTCGAATACTAATTCACTTCTTCCTAGAGCAGTCAGTCTCTTTTCACTCTGGCAACTATACCTCTGGCTCTGGCTCTTTGCTTTGAGTTCCATTCTGTAATTCCTTATTCCTAGTTCTTAGTTCAATTCTGTACTTAAGTACTTCTAGCTTTGCTTCCTCGCCCGCCTGTCGAACATCTGCTTGTCCTCTCTTTGTCCTTTTGGTTAACCTCACTTAAGAATTAATACATCTTTGAACTTCGAATACTAATTCACTTCTTCCTAGAGCAGTCAGTCTCTTTTCACTCTGGCAACTATACCTCTGGCTCTGGCTCTTTGCTTTGAGTTCCATTCTGTAATTCCTTATTCCTAGTTCTTAGTTCAATTCTGTACTTAAGTACTTCTAGCTTTGCTTCCTCGCCCGCCTGTCGAACATCTGCTTGTCCTCTCTTTGTCCTTTTGGTTAACCTCACTTAAGAATTAATACATCTTTGAACTTCGAATACTAATTCACTTCTTCCTAGAGCAGTCAGTCTCTTTTCACTCTGGCAACTATACCTCTGGCTCTGGCTCTTTGCTTTGAGTTCCATTCTGTAATTCCTTATTCCTAGTTCTTAGTTCAATTCTGTACTTAAGTACTTCTAGCTTTGCTTCCTCGCCCGCCTGTCGAACATCTGCTTGTCCTCTCTTTGTCCTTTTGGTTAACCTCACTTAAGAATTAATACATCTTTGAACTTCGAATACTAATTCACTTCTTCCTAGAGCAGTCAGTCTCTTTTCACTCTGGCAACTATACCTCTGGCTCTGGCTCTTTGCTTTGAGTTCCATTCTGTAATTCCTTATTCCTAGTTCTTAGTTCAATTCTGTACTTAAGTACTTCTAGCTTTGCTTCCTCGCCCGCCTGTCGAACATCTGCTTGTCCTCTCTTTGTCCTTTTGGTTAACCTCACTTAAGAATTAATACATCTTTGAACTTCGAATACTAATTCACTTCTTCCTAGAGCAGTCAGTCTCTTTTCACTCTGGCAACTATACCTCTGGCTCTGGCTCTTTGCTTTGAGTTCCATTCTGTAATTCCTTATTCCTAGTTCTTAGTTCAATTCTGTACTTAAGTACTTCTAGCTTTGCTTCCCTGCCTGTTGCTTGCCCGGCTTGTCTAGTAGTGACTTTGCCCTGTTCCTGTTCCTTTACTTATCTAGAGATGTTTTTAGTGTGATTGGCTACTGTACTGACTATAGGCTATAAGAATGGGTATTAAAGGAAAGAATGAAACGGACACTAATAAGAATGAGACTAGTAAGTGGAAGAGACTAGCTACTACTACAGGACTGGCACCCTAACAAGCAAGTCAGTAAACTAAGATTGGGTAGCTAGTTTTAGTCTGTAATTGGGCATTAGTGTTTGAGTCTGCAGGCACTGAGAGCTAGTCTGAGGTAATCCCCCACCGCTACAGGCTTGAGCTACTACCTTGAACTCCTTAGCGACAGGCTGAGTAGGCCCACAAAACAGGCTTCCACTAACAACGCTACAGGCTTTGACTACAGGGGAGCAGGTCGATTCTTGGGCTACTGGCTTTGATTCTTATCTGGGGTTAAGCTAGCTGGATTCTTTGACTCCGGACTCCAAGTAGTGGGTCTCAGCCTTGGACTGCTGGGTTCAATTCTAAGTAGCTCACATAAGGGCTAAGGCTGCTACTGAGTAGTAGGTATACCTCGGAGAAGCAGACCGCTTAGACCTATTAAGTAGGGATGCGGAGAAGAGGACCGCTCCCCTATAGTACTAAATGCGGAGAAGAAGACCAGTACCCAACATCGGAGTTGAAGACCGCCGAGCAACTACTTTGAGTCTAAGGTACCTTAGCTACAGGCTGCAACTGCCCGGTTTGAGTCTGGTAGTTGGTAGTTTGAGTCTCTGCCCGGCCGGTTTCAGTCTTGTTGTTGGTGGTCCCATTCTGTAGCTCCTAGGTTTTAGTCTTGCCTTCAGTAGTTCCATTCTGTAATTCCTTATTCCTAGTTCTTAGTTCAATTCTGTACTTAAGTACTTCTAGCTTTGCTTCCTCGCCCGCCTGTCGAACATCTGCTTGTCCTCTCTTTGTCCTTTTGGTTAACCTCACTTAAGAATTAATACATCTTTGAACTTCGAATACTAATTCACTTCTTCCTAGAGCAGTCAGTCTCTTTTCACTCTGGCAACTATACCTCTGGCTCTGGCTCTTTGCTTTGAGTTCCATTCTGTTGCTGCCCGGTTTCAGTCTATCACTGCCTAGCCCCATTCTCTACCCCGTGTTTGATTCTTGAGCTACCGGCTTAAGGCTCTACTCCTTAGCTACAGGCTGCAACTGCCCGGTTTGAGTCTGGTAGTTGGTAGTTTGAGTCTCTGTCTTCACTGTCCCAGGCTTGAGCTGACCCGTTTGAGCCTCTGTCCCACCGGTTTCAGTCTTGTTGTTGGTGGTCCCATTCTGTAGCTCCTAGGTTTTAGTCTTGCCTTCAGTAGTTCCATTCTGTTGCTGCCCGGTTTCAGTCTTGTTGTTGGTGGTCCCATTCTGTAGCTCCTAGGTTTTAGTCTTGCCTTCAGTAGTTCCATTCTGTTGCTGCCCGGTTTCAGTCTTGTTGTTGGTGGTCCCATTCTGTAGCTCCTAGGTTTTAGTCTTGCCTTCAGTAGTTCCATTCTGTTGCTGCCCGGTTTCAGTCTTGTTGTTGGTGGTCCCATTCTGTAGCTCCTAGGTTTTAGTCTTGCCTTCAGTAGTTCCATTCTGTTGCTGCCCGGTTTCAGTCTTGTTGTTGGTGGTCCCATTCTGTAGCTCCTAGGTTTTAGTCTTGCCTTCAGTAGTTCCATTCTGTTGCTGCCCGGTTTCAGTCTTGTTGTTGGTGGTCCCATTCTGTAGCTCCTAGGTTTTAGTCTTGCCTTCAGTAGTTCCATTCTGTTGCTGCCCGGTTTCAGTCTTGTTGTTGGTGGTCCCATTCTGTAGCTCCTAGGTTTTAGTCTTGCCTTCAGTAGTTCCATTCTGTTGCTGCCCGGTTTCAGTCTTGTTGTTGGTGGTCCCATTCTGTAGCTCCTAGGTTTTAGTCTTGCCTTCAGTAGTTCCATTCTGTTGCTGCCCGGTTTCAGTCTTGTTGTTGGTGGTCCCATTCTGTAGCTCCTAGGTTTTAGTCTTGCCTTCAGTAGTTCCATTCTGTTGCTGCCCGGTTTCAGTCTTGTTGTTGGTGGTCCCATTCTGTAGCTCCTAGGTTTTAGTCTTGCCTTCAGTAGTTCCATTCTGTTGCTGCCCGGTTTCAGTCTTGTTGTTGGTGGTCCCATTCTGTAGCTCCTAGGTTTTAGTCTTGCCTTCAGTAGTTCCATTCTGTTGCTGCCCGGTTTCAGTCTTGTTGTTGGTGGTCCCATTCTGTAGCTCCTAGGTTTTAGTCTTGCCTTCAGTAGTTCCATTCTGTTGCTGCCCGGTTTCAGTCTTGTTGTTGGTGGTCCCATTCTGTAGCTCCTAGGTTTTAGTCTTGCCTTCAGTAGTTCCATTCTGTTGCTGCCCGGTTTCAGTCTTGTTGTTGGTGGTCCCATTCTGTAGCTCCTAGGTTTTAGTCTTGCCTTCAGTAGTTCCATTCTGTTGCTGCCCGGTTTCAGTCTTGTTGTTGGTGGTCCCATTCTGTAGCTCCTAGGTTTTAGTCTTGCCTTCAGTAGTTCCATTCTGTTGCTGCCCGGTTTCAGTCTTGTTGTTGGTGGTCCCATTCTGTAGCTCCTAGGTTTTAGTCTTGCCTTCAGTAGTTCCATTCTGTTGCTGCCCGGTTTCAGTCTTGTTGTTGGTGGTCCCATTCTGTAGCTCCTAGGTTTTAGTCTTGCCTTCAGTAGTTCCATTCTGTTGCTGCCCGGTTTCAGTCTTGTTGTTGGTGGTCCCATTCTGTAGCTCCTAGGTTTTAGTCTTGCCTTCAGTAGTTCCATTCTGTTGCTGCCCGGTTTCAGTCTCTAGCTATGGGTTCTAAGGCCGCTCCTAGGTGGTTTCAGGCTGTGTGTTCACTGTTCAATTCTTTGCCTGTAACTCGCTACCGCCACGGAGACAGGACTTGGCAATAGCTCATTAAGCCATATCATATGAGTTCTGACTTGTGATGCGTTCGTAGTAGTTGCTTGGTGGTTTGAGTCTGAGGCAAGGGAGCTCCATTCTCTAGTCCGGAGCTACAGCCTACTACTACTTAGCTACATTCTGATACCGATCGATCCAAGGCTGAGGGCAGCTAGCTCCATTCTTTGATTCCACAGCTACAGCTTCTATTCCCGCTTCAAAGCCTTCAACTCACTGGTTTGAGTCTCTGTCTTCACTGTCCCAGGCTTGAGCTGACCCGTTTGAGCCTCTGTCCCACCGGTTTCAGTCTCTAGCTATGGGTTCTAAGGCCGCTCCTAGGTGGTTTCAGGCTGTGTGTTCACTGTTCAATTCTTTGCCTGTAACTCGCTACCGCCACGGAGACAGGACTTGGCAATAGCTCATTAAGCCATATCATATGAGTTCTGACTTGTGATGCGTTCGTAGTAGTTGCTTGGTGGTTTGAGTCTGAGGCAAGGGGAGCTCCATTCTCTAGTCCTGAGCGGCAGGCTGCTCCTCAGTGGTCTAATTCTTGTCGTTAGTGGTTTGAGCCTGAGGGAAGCTCTTAGTAGGCTGATACTGATCGGTTGAAGTCTGCCCCCGAGTGAACAGGCTTTGACTGCCCGGCTTCATTCTGTAATTGGTGAGTTCGATTCCCGATCTAGTTCCCCGAGTAGGCTGACTCACTGGCTTAAGGCTTTGGCCCCGGAGCTCTATTCTGAGTAGTACTGGTTTGAGGCCGAGGGAAGCTGGTATTAGACTTCGACTCATAGGGTTCATTCTGTCATTGGTGAGCTCAATTCCCAGTTGTACCGGTTTGAGTCTCTTTCTTACTGGTCTCAGGCTCCAGAGCGAGAGAGCAAGGCTGAAAGCAACGAGTTAAATTCTGAGTATCACTCCGGACAGGCTCCATAACTACCTATACAGGCTCGAGCTACTGAGTTGGAGTCTAAGTTACCCGAGCGACAGGCCGAGCCCCACTACTCTCATTCTGATACTCACTGGTTTGAGACTGAGTCCACCCACAAAGACAGCCTTACACTCATAGGTATCATTCTGTGCCTACTGAGCTAGAGGCTGAGTCCGGTCGGTTTCATTCTCTCAGTCGGTGCTTGAAGCCTGATATCCACTACTTTTACTCCTGAGCCACAGGCTTCCCCTTCACTGTTTGATTCTGGGTCGTTGAGCAGAGGGTCAAGGCTGTTACTACTAAAGCTAAGGCTAGAGCTACTGACTTAAGGCTCCTGAGCTACATTCTGAGTTCGGCCGGGTTGAGGCTAGAGCGGAGGGATACAAGCTACTGGTTCGATACCTTAGCTACTTAGCGACAGGCTGCGAGCAACCACTTGCATTCTGAGACCCATGAGAGCAAGCCTGATACCCACTAGTGAAATTCTTAGACCCCGGCCCCGGAGAGCGAGTCTGATACCTCCTACTTTTAGTCTGAGTTCCCTGGGCTCCAGGCTTTCACTCACTAGTGCCATTCTGAGTCTGATGAGTGGAATTCTTCCCTTTGAGTTCGCCCCGACCCGAGCCTCTAGCCGAGTAACTGACTTCGGGCTTCCTACTACCTTGTTTCATAAGTTATCCTTATAATAATAACATCTATTTTGAGAGTGCTTTTTTGCTACTGTTTGTATACTTATTCGGTATAGAAAAAAGGAAGTCATTTCGAAGTTGTTTTTCACCAGAATTCCATGATTATGCCTGTGTTAAGTCAACTACCCTAGCCGAGCCTGCCTGAGTAACAGAATGAAACTACCCCGAGCCGCGCCTAACAAGTGAGCCAACAACACTACCCGAGCCTCGTAATTGAATGAGGAGCTGCCCTCGTATTTCCTACCTGCCCTCGCCCCTACCCTAAGTCACTTTTCTGGGAATCGGTGGGCTTACTCATAACTAGTTACTAGCTTCGGCTCCTATGTTTTCTACCTTCCTGCTCCTGTGAGAGTTAAGTGATAGTCTGAATCCCCAGTGTCATCTGGTTTCTTATATAAGGAGAAGATCTAATTTAGTGGGCTTTCTAGTAACTATTAGTAACAAGTTCTTCTATACCTCCTCTGGCTCCTCTACTATTTGCTATCCGCCAAGGAACTACTAAGTGCTGTGTTCGGGGACTCAGAATTTCACTCATACTAAGATAAGAATTGAACTAAGTTGGCAAGTGGGAAAGTAAGAGACAAGCTATTACGATAGGCCAATACAAGGAAGGAACCTAAGGGAATTCAACTCAGTGGTAGGAAAGGAGGAAGGTAACTCCAAGGTAAGAAACATCAGAATTAGCCAGAGAGGAACAAGAGTGAAGGAAATTGGGACTCTGAAATAACACGTTCTCATTTCTTTCTGACTTGCTATGTGCTCGGGAGCCGAGCCGGGAGTTCTAATGAAAAGTGAGAATGAAGTGTTAGGAGCGGAGGCACCTGAGTTAGACACTCGACTTGAAGTCAAGAATTGCTATTAAAAAACCCGGGGGGCCAATCTCATTCTTTTACTTGCTGGTTTCAGGCTTAGCCCCCTGGAGAGTAGTCTGAGGTGACCTTTTCCGGAGCTACTGGTTGAGTCTTTGTCCGAAGCTACTGAGCTACAGGCTTGGGCAGCGGAGTGCAAGGCTGAGGCAAGCTAGTTTCAGTCTGATTGGGGCAACTGTTTTAGACTCGAGCTACCACGGCACAGGCTTTGACCCCTTAGCGACAGGCTGCGAGCAACCACTTGCATTCTGAGACCCATGAGAGCAAGCCTGATACCCACTAGTGAAATTCTTAGACCCCGGCCCCGGAGAGCGAGTCTGATACCTCCTACTTTTAGTCTGAGTTCCCTGGGCTCCAGGCTTTCACTCACTAGTGCCATTCTGAGTCTGATGAGTGGAATTCTTCCCTTTGAGTTCGCCCCGACCCGAGCCTCTAGCCGAGTAACTGACTTCGGGCTTCCTACTACCTTGTTTCATAAGTTATCCTTATAATAATAACATCTATTTTGAGAGTGCTTTTTTGCTACTGTTTGTATACTTATTCGGTATAGAAAAAAGGAAGTCATTTCGAAGTTGTTTTTCACCAGAATTCCATGATTATGCCTGTGTTAAGTCAACTACCCTAGCCGAGCCTGCCTGAGTAACAGAATGAAACTACCCCGAGCCGCGCCTAACAAGTGAGCCAACAACACTACCCGAGCCTAGCCACAGAGGAATGACAGAAGTAAGTAAACTACACGAGTAACTTCAGTAAACTACCCGAGCCTAGCCACAGAGGAATGACAGAAGTAAGTAAACTACACGAGTAACTTCAGTAAACTACCCGAGCCTAGCCACAGAGGAATGACAGAAGTAAGTAAACTACACGAGTAACTTCAGTAAACTACCCGAGCCTAGCCACAGAGGAATGACAGAAGTAAGTAAACTACACGAGTAACTTCAGTAAACTACCCGAGCCTAGCCACAGAGGAATGACAGAAGTAAGTAAACTACACGAGTAACTTCATTGAACAAGTAAGTTAACTACCCGAGCCTAGCCACAGAGGAATGACAGAAGTAAGTAAACTACACGAGTAACTTCATTGAACAAGTAAGTTAACTACCCGAGCCTAGCCACAGAGGAATGACAGAAGTAAGTAAACTACACGAGTAACTTCATTGAACAAGTAAGTTAACTACCCGAGCCTAGCCACAGAGGAATGACAGAAGTAAGTAAACTACACGAGTAACTTCAGTAAACTACCCGAGCCTAGCCACAGAGGAATGACAGAAGTAAGTAAACTACACGAGTAACTTCAGTAAACTACCCGAGCCTAGCCACAGAGGAATGACAGAAGTAAGTAAACTACACGAGTAACTTCATTGAACAAGTAAGTTAACTACCCGAGCCTAGCCACAGAGGAATGACAGAAGTAAGTAAACTACACGAGTAACTTCATTGAACAAGTAAGTTAACTACCCGAGCCTAGCCACAGAGGAATGACAGAAGTAAGTAAACTACACGAGTAACTTCATTGAACAAGTAAGTTAACTACCCGAGCCTAGCCACAGAGGAATGACAGAAGTAAGTAAACTACACGAGTAACTTCATTGAACAAGTAAGTTAACTACCCGAGCCTAGCCACAGAGGAATGACAGAAGTAAGTAAACTACACGAGTAACTTCAGTAAACTACCCGAGCCTAGCCACAGAGGAATGACAGAAGTAAGTAAACTACACGAGTAACTTCAGTAAACTACCCGAGCCTAGCCACAGAGGAATGACAGAAGTAAGTAAACTACACGAGTAACTTCATTGAACAAGTAAGTTAACTACCCGAGCCTAGCCACAGAGGAATGACAGAAGTAAGTAAACTACACGAGTAACTTCAGTAAACTACCCGAGCCTAGCCACAGAGGAATGACAGAAGTAAGTAAACTACACGAGTAACTTCAGTAAACTACCCGAGCCTAGCCACAGAGGAATGACAGAAGTAAGTAAACTACACGAGTAACTTCATTGAACAAGTAAGTTAACTACCCGAGCCTAGCCACAGAGGAATGACAGAAGTAAGTAAACTACACGAGTAACTTCATTGAACAAGTAAGTTAACTACCCGAGCCTAGCCACAGAGGAATGACAGAAGTAAGTAAACTACACGAGTAACTTCAGTAAACTACCCGAGCCTAGCCACAGAGGAATGACAGAAGTAAGTAAACTACACGAGTAACTTCAGTAAACTACCCGAGCCTAGCCACAGAGGAATGACAGAAGTAAGTAAACTACACGAGTAACTTCATTGAACAAGTAAGTTAACTACCCGAGCCTAGCCACAGAGGAATGACAGAAGTAAGTAAACTACACGAGTAACTTCAGTAAACTACCCGAGCCTAGCCACAGAGGAATGACAGAAGTAAGTAAACTACACGAGTAACTTCATTGAACAAGTAAGTTAACTACCCGAGCCTAGCCACAGAGGAATGACAGAAGTAAGTAAACTACACGAGTAACTTCAGTAAACTACCCGAGCCTAGCCACAGAGGAATGACAGAAGTAAGTAACTACCCGAGCCTAACAAGTATTTCGTACCTGCCCGAGCCTACCTCTAATAAGTGTTAACCCCGAGCTACTGGTTGAGTCTTTGTCCGAAGCTACTGAGCTACAGGCTTACTTCTCGGGCGTTAGTCTCGTCCCGACTCCTCAGTTCCATCCTTTGACTCCGCCCTTTCATTCTTATTAGAAGTGGTTTCATTCTTTAACTACCTTGGTTCATTCTGACTTTCCTACTAGCTCACCCAAGCTCATCAGAGAATTAATACCCGGAAGGAAATTCTTACTTTCGAACTAGAGCAGAGCAGGAGTGGGAAGTAGAGCAGGAGACTACCTCGGCTTTCAAGCTGTTACTCACCGGGTTCATTCTTTCCTACTGAGGCTCATTCTTAGACTTATTAGTTCCATTCTTTCCTACTGAGGCTCATTCTTAGACTTATTAGTTCCATTCTTTCCTACTGAGGCTCATTCTTAGACTTATTAGTTCCATTCTTTCCTACTGAGGCTCATTCTTAGACTTATTAGTTCCATTCTTTCCTACTGAGGCTCATTCTTAGACTTATTAGTTCCATTCTTTCCTACTGAGGCTCATTCTTAGACTTATTAGTTCCATTCTTTCCTACTGAGGCTCATTCTTAGACTTATTAGTTCCATTCTTTCCTACTGAGGCTCATTCTTAGACTTATTAGTTCCATTCTTTCCTACTGAGGCTCATTCTTAGACTTATTAGTTCCATTCTTTCCTACTGAGGCTCATTCTTAGACTTATTAGTTCCATTCTTTCCTACTGAGGCTCATTCTTAGACTTATTAGTTCCATTCTTTCCTACTGAGGCTCATTCTTAGACTTATTAGTTCCATTCTTTCCTACTGAGGCTCATTCTTAGACTTATTAGTTCCATTCTTTCCTACTGAGGCTCATTCTTAGACTTATTAGTTCCATTCTTTCCTACTGAGGCTCATTCTTAGACTTATTAGTTCCATTCTTTCCTACTGAGGCTCATTCTTAGACTTATTAGTTCCATTCTTTCCTACTGAGGCTCATTCTTAGACTTATTAGTTCCATTCTTTCCTACTGAGGCTCATTCTTAGACTTATTAGTTCCATTCTTTCCTACTGAGGCTCATTCTTAGACTTATTAGTTCCATTCTTTCCTACTGAGGCTCATTCTTAGACTTATTAGTTCCATTCTTTCCTACTGAGGCTCATTCTTAGACTTATTAGTTCCATTCTTTCCTACTGAGGCTCATTCTTAGACTTATTAGTTCCATTCTTTCCTACTGAGGCTCATTCTTAGACTTATTAGTTCCATTCTTTCCTACTGAGGCTCATTCTTAGACTTATTAGTTCCATTCTTTCCTACTGAGGCTCATTCTTAGACTTATTAGTTCCATTCTTTCCTACTGAGGCTCATTCTTAGACTTATTAGTTCCATTCTTTCCTACTGAGGCTCATTCTTAGACTTATTAGTTCCATTCTTTCCTACTGAGGCTCATTCTTAGACTTATTAGTTCCATTCTTTCCTACTGAGGCTCATTCTTAGACTTATTAGTTCCATTCTTTCCTACTGAGGCTCATTCTTAGACTTATTAGTTCCATTCTTTCCTACTGAGGCTCATTCTTAGACTTATTAGTTCCATTCTTTCCTACTGAGGCTCATTCTTAGACTTATTAGTTCCATTCTTTCCTACTGAGGCTCATTCTTAGACTTATTAGTTCCATTCTTTCCTACTGAGGCTCATTCTTAGACTTATTAGTTCCATTCTTTCCTACTGAGGCTCATTCTTAGACTTATTAGTTCCATTCTTTCCTACTGAGGCTCATTCTTAGACTTATTAGTTCCATTCTTTCCTACTGAGGCTCATTCTTAGACTTATTAGTTCCATTCTTTCCTACTGAGGCTCATTCTTAGACTTATTAGTTCCATTCTTTCCTACTGAGGCTCATTCTTAGACTTATTAGTTCCATTCTTTCCTACTGAGGCTCATTCTTAGACTTATTAGTTCCATTCTTTCCTACTGAGGCTCATTCTTAGACTTATTAGTTCCATTCTTTCCTACTGAGGCTCATTCTTAGACTTATTAGTTCCATCTTTCCTACTGAGGCTCATTCTTAGACTTATTAGTTCCATTCTTTCCTACTGAGGCTCATCCTGTGACTTATTAGTTCCATTCTTTAACTACCTTGGTTCATTCTGACTTTCCTACTAGCTCACCCAAGCTCATCAGAGAATTAATACCCGGAAGGAAATTCTTACTTTCGAACTAGAGCAGAGCAGGAGTGGGAAGTAGAGCAGGAGACTACCTCGGCTTTCAAGCTGTTACTCACCGGGTTCATTCTTGTCCTCACCAGCTGCTGGTTTCTTAATAAAGAGAGTCAACTACATCCTATGTTTTTTGTTTTTTGCTACTGTTTGTCTACTGAAGAGGTACATGAGAAATGGAAGTTGTTTCCAAGTCGTTTATCGCATTTTTTAAGATTTGATCATTTCGAGTTTTGGAACTGGCCGAGCTACAGGAGCTCTACTCTCCCTGAACCCTACCCGAGCCTAGCCTAGCAACAGAACTACCCCTAGCCTACCCGAGTCACAGAATGAAAAAGCTCAGTTGCAGCCTTAGAGCACGAACAAGTAGCTTTTATCCCCTAGCAACAGAGGAATGAAACGACCAAAACCCGAGTAACTTCATTGAACAAGTAAGTTAACTACCCGAGCCTAACAAGTATTTCGTACCTGCCCGAGCCTACCTCTAATAAGTGTTAACCCCGGCACTCGTATTGGAATGGAACTCGTAAATAAAGTAAGTCAACCTGCCTAGCCTAGTAACAGAGGAATTCAACGAGCCCGACCCTAGCCTATAGGTAAACCAGCCGAGCCGAGTCACAGAATGAAACAAGCCGGAATGAAACCACCCGCGCCTACCCTAACAAGTATTTCGCACCTACCGAGTAGATACAAGTAACACTTTCCTCTCCTTTGTTGAATGTAGTACTGCATACTTAGTTGAGCTCCCGAAAACAGTTAGTCTTAAGTTTACAAGTAGTAGTCCAGAAACACATAGCAAACAGGCAAGCGTATACAACAACTACTACTAATAAGACAACAACTAGGAACTAGGAATAAACCACAGAATCCAGAAGTTAACTCAGAATTAAGCCTTGAGAGCCCACACTAGGAATTAAGACGATAACCACTACTTCTAACGACCTCCTCTCGGAATAAAGACTTTCAACCCCCAGAAGGAATCACACTCAGAATACAGAATTCCAGAAAGTAGTAACGGACTACAACAGTGCCTAACGACTTTAACTCATAAGTGAGAGTATTAGTTGTGTATTCAGTGTCTTAGAATGCAACTAATAAGTCTAAGACCGAGTCGCGCAGGAGAGTATGAGTAGTAAGGTGGTGGTACAATTCTTTCTGCTCGAAAGCAAGTATCAAGTGGAGTTTACGAAGTCAAGTAGGCAAGTAAGGATATCTAGAAAAGGCGAACACAGCACTCGCTTCTCACTCTAACTAACACCTTAACCTCTCCTCTGTCAACAACTACTGATTCATTCTCTCTCCCCTTCCGGCTTGGCACAGCTTCTATTCCTTGACTTTCTGGGGTATAGGAAAACGTTGACTCGCAACCTAGCCTAGACTAAACTCGCTAGATCCCCCTCTGAATTGACCTACCTCAAATACTGATGAAACAAGAACAGGAGCAGTACCACCGGGGCCAAGGCTACTACTAGTGGAATTAGTGGACGAGGAATGAAACGACCAAAACCCGAGTAACAGAATGAAACCACTAACAACAAGAATCAAACAAGTAATTCAACCTGACTACCCGCCCCAAGTAAGTAAACAACACGACCCGCCAATCCACTACTACAGTCGAACTAATGAAAACACATACCCATGGGCAGGGCAGCTACGGTAGTTAGTTATGAGCAAGTCCCGGTGGTCCAAGTCGTCTTTATTTGGCTAGTGGTCCAAAGAGTAGATCAACTCCAAACTAATAAAGAATTGAACTAAGTAGACTCAGAATGAGAATGATACCAGTGCCTGTAGCTCCGGACTCCTTAAGTAGGTATCAGGCTGTCGCTATGGAGTCGAAGAATGAGAATACCAATAATAAGACTCGGAATGGAACTAAGTAGTAACATAGACAAGCCTACTACTCACCTTTGCTATCTCAAATCCCGGAACTAGACTCCTGCCGCGCAACTAACTACTAAGCTTGGACCTTCCCACTACAACACAAGACTTGAGATCAGTATTCTGTGGCTTCCTAACCGGATCTATCTCCTTCCCCTTCTCCTACTTGTAAACTTCAGACTTAACTAGGGATGTACTAATTGCGGTAAGTCTAGACTACTACTTGTTAGGGATTCAACTCAGAAACTACAGGCTCAGCTCTGTCAACAAATACATATGCAACTAGGTGGGCAAGGTAGACAATAGGGATTCTACTCTACAACTACAGGCTCGGCTCTTGCTACTCGGTATGAAAACTGGCTGCTGGCAACTACACCTCTCCTCGGGCAACTAATACAGATTCAAATGGACTACTACTTCAGATTCTTCTTTACTACTACTGGTCAAACAAATACTTCTTTGATCTCCCTAGCTCATCTACTTCCTCCGCTCTGTAAACTACCAAGCGTATACTAGCTGCGGAGAATTAATACCTTAGTTACTACTCCTCTGTCTTCAAATAGAGATTCGACTGGAACTGACTATGAGGGCCACTACGCCTACAAATTAAACTGCTTCCTGACCCGACCTAAACTATGCTCTGTAAACTACCTACTACTGATTACACTTGCACCACAAGAACGGGACTATACTACTGGCTCGGCTCTGTCAACTAATTCTATTTCTGACCTGACCGACAGCTGCTTCCCTTGCAGACCTCGACTCAGGCTCATCCACCCCTGTAAACTAACTACTACTGAGTGCAATTCCAACTTGACTACTAGCTCACCTCTCTAGCTCATCTACTTCTTTTTCTTGAACTCGACTTATGATATTCTTTCTTTATTTCCTTATTGAGAGCGCTAGGAACAGTCCCCTTGCCAACCTCTATGTGAATGAAAACGGATAGGAGAACGGATTCAACTCGGGATATTAAACTAGGGATTAAACAAGGTATTCAACTAGAGCACCGACCCTCGACTCACCAGACTTAAGAACCAACACCCAACTTTCGAACCAGAGCTGGGGCAGTACCACAGGAGCAGTACTTAAGGAAACTCTCACCATTAACTTCAGGGCTGTCTCTTTTGAAAAGGACTACCACTATGTGGGGGAGAAACTCATAAACTACAGGCTAGGCTCCGTCAACGACTCTAACTCTCCTCTGGAAACTAAGAAAGATGCAAATGGACTACGACTACCGGTATTCAACAATCACCAGAACAAGTACCTCGAATCTAACCCAACTTCAATCTAGGGCAACTACTACTGATTCACAACTGGGTTCCCTTGCCTGACTAGATAACTCGAACAGGACTACTGATCTTAGGGATTCAACAACAACAAGAACAGCTCTGGCTCTGTAAACTAATAAAGAGTTCCTCTCCTCTGGCTACCCGGTCCTTGCACAGCTACCTCTTGCTACTCATACTGATTCTACTACTGTACTACTACTAGAGATGCTACTTTACTACTACCCTACTTGTTGGGGCAATAACGAGACTTGAAGCTTCCCGCGCCTACCTATCTTCTTGCTTGCTGCTCTGTTTAGTTTACTTCTATGCCGGGTTCCCTGCCTAGTACCAAAGCCTGCTGGCTGCAGTTCAATCTGATAGTTAGTTGTTGGATTCCTAGTTCCCGAACACAGCACTTGGTTCTGATGCTCACTAGTTGCATTCTTGTTAGGTGCCCACTCTGCTCGGCCTGCTATACTTAGTTCCCGAACACAGCACTTGGTTCTGATGCTCACTAGTTGCATTCTTGTTAGGTGCCCACTCTGCTCGGCCTGCTACTACTTAGTTCCCGAACACAGCACTTGGTTCTGATGCTCACTAGTTGCATTCTTGTTAGGTGCCCACTCTGCTCGGCCTGCTACTACTTAGTTCCCGAACACAGCACTTGGTTCTGATGCTCACTAGTTGCATTCTTGTTAGGTGCCCACTCTGCTCGGCCTGCTACTACTTAGTTCCCGAACACAGCACTTGGTTCTGATGCTCACTAGTTGCATTCTTGTTAGGTGCCCACTCTGCTCGGCCTGCTACTACTTAGTTCCCGAACACAGCACTTGGTTCTGATGCTCACTAGTTGCATTCTTGTTAGGTGCCCACTCTGCTCGGCCTGCTACTACTTAGTTCCCGAACACAGCACTTGGTTCTGATGCTCACTAGTTGCATTCTTGTTAGGTGCCCACTCTGCTCGGCCTGCTACTACTTAGTTCCCGAACACAGCACTTGGTTCTGATGCTCACTAGTTGCATTCTTGTTAGGTGCCCACTCTGCTCGGCCTGCTACTACTTAGTTCCCGAACACAGCACTTGGTTCTGATGCTCACTAGTTGCATTCTTGTTAGGTGCCCACTCTGCTCGGCCTGCTACTACTTAGTTCCCGAACACAGCACTTGGTTCTGATGCTCACTAGTTGCATTCTTGTTAGGTGCCCACTCTGCTCGGCCTGCTACTACTTAGTTCCCGAACACAGCACTTGGTTCTGATGCTCACTAGTTGCATTCTTGTTAGGTGCCCACTCTGCTCGGCCTGCTACTACTTAGTTCCCGAACACAGCACTTGGTTCTGATGCTCACTAGTTGCATTCTTGTTAGGTGCCCACTCTGCTCGGCCTGCTACTACTTAGTTCCCGAACACAGCACTTGGTTCTGATGCTCACTAGTTGCATTCTTGTTAGGTGCCCACTCTGCTCGGCCTGCTACTACTTAGTTCCCGAACAGACTCCATCTTTCTAAACTCAATCCTTAATAAGAGAAGATCTAATTAAGTAGCTTTCCTATACAGTGTAAGTAGACTGGGCCAAGCAACGGAAGAGTAAAAGTCCACCAATTCCCGGCTTTTTTGAACGCAAAGGAAATTTCCCTAATAGAGCTCCCGAAACGGACTTCCTTTTTGCGTTTTCCCGGGAAAAAAGGTAGCGATCCCGGGAGCTCCTGCCGCGTCACATTAGTAGTGACTTGGCCCCCTAATAGCAAGCCCAAAAGTCATTCATTTTTGACGAAACCCGGGCAACAACGCTGCCGCGTCACATCCTGTTCCTTGGCTGGTAGCAAAGTGATTTTCGCTAATAGCTGACCCATTGGGAATTCCATTTTTGCGTTTTCCCGGCTTTTTTCAACGCATTTCAAGGAGTAGCTTGTAGTCCGTAGTATAAGAATTGCACTAGTGAGTTGCAAGGTCAAAAGATTGTCTCGCAAGGAGTTATTAGTAGTGTTCAGGGCAGAATGGTTGGTCTCTGGAAGCTTCTCTCTTCTCCTTCTCTCTGACGATATCATATTCAAAAGGCCTCCTATCTAAAGCAGAACAGGTGGTGCGCCCCAGCAGTAAACAGAACAAGCACCGACGATAAAGTGAGTTTCTTCTCGAAGTGCAGAGCCGACATCCATTCCATTCTTTTTGAAACTAGAGCAAGGCCTCAATTGTCTTTTGCCGATAGCTTAATTAATGGCAAAAAGTAAAGAGTCAGTAGCAAGTCAAGAGCAAGCAATAAAAGAAGATGCTTCTGCGAGAGAAAGAGGAAATATAGGATTTTTGGACTTTACAAGAAGGGAATAGAGTATTGTATAGAAAGATTTCATATTACCAGCCTTCTATATGTCACTTGCTTATGGAGTTTCCATTACTTGTTTTGCTTGTGCGTTAGAGAGTTTAGCTAACGGAGTGTCAATTCCAGAATGAGATGTGGCACTGCAGTCAAATGTTTATTTGTGTTCTCCTCGGCCCAAGAAGTACTGTACGCGCCCTACAGCAAGAAGTTCCGTGTTTGAGGGAAAGGCGTGAAAGCCCCCTTCTGACTCTAAGGAATAGTACCGCTCTGCTTCCTTTCGCACAGCTTCATCTCTCGTTGACAACACAAGTAAAGAACTTTCCAAAAGATTAAGTCGCACCTAAAGAGAAAAGTATTCCGTTGTTTTGGGCTGGCAACCAAGATGGCAATTCCATTTGATCAAAGTGGACCCCGTGGTGGTTTTTGATCGCATTTCCTTGACTCCTGGCGCCTTCCGTTTATCAATCCCGCCCAATTCCCCTGCGGGAACTCGCGTAGCGTGCCCATCCATCATCCGAGCGAATTCCATTTAGATATGTTATTGTTGAGATCAGGCCTACGAGAGGTATTCAACAAGCGCCACTAAACTGCCCTCCATATTACGTTCAAGGAAGTCAAGCTAGAAAGAGATGGGTTCTTGCGGGGTGGATACTTTCTTTGTGGACTTCGACTGCGCTTAGGACAGCTTTGAGAAACGGTAAGGCGAGAAACGGCTTTAGGAGGTAAGCCTATCAACGGGCATACTAGTTGCCCGCTCCTGACGTGAGCGACGTAAGACTTATGAGCTCCTCTCGTATTCTATCTATTGGATGTCGAACTGATAAAGAGCAAAATCACGGACTTTCGGCGCCCGCTCGGCCTTTCCTTATTTGTGGAACTGAGCCCTAGATAGAGTTGTGGCGGAATCTGTCCTTTGAACAAAGAAGAAAGGGTGCTCCCCCGTCTTACCAGGTCAAGTAATGAAGTAATGAGTTCGATCGAAACAGGAGAGTGAAGGCCGTTCAAGTGAATATACTCATATGTAGATGTAGTGCTTTTCAAAGCCGACTTCTATTTCTATAGGCGAGAGGCTGAAGCAACTGCCTGAGCCGGGGATCCCATCCCGTCATAGAAGAAATGAGATCGAACCTTCACTAACAAGCGGAAGTTAGGAAAATAGCATGCTCCCTTCGTTGGCTTCTGCTTATCTATCTGAATTCCCTCTAATAACGAGAACCGGTCTAGCTTCACTAACTGTATTCACCGCTTTCCAGATCTCGGAACCTTTCTCATCGGCATTCGAGAGACAAGTGTTGTAGACTAGTTTCTTTCTGTTCGCCAAAAGGCCTTGTTGACGCCCCGGTGAGCCAATCCACTTGATTTATCGCTTCGGGAGCGCTGCCCGTGTGCGAGCTTAGCAACCCTATTTAATTGAAGCAAATCCCAGTTTCAATGTCCAAAAAGAAGAAACAGATGAAAGACACTGACCTTCGCCTGGAAAATAGAGAATAGGGCCCATGACATACACCTTTCTTTTCCACTAAAAGATCTCCTTAAGCGTTGGGGGGACAACGGATTCGAGGACCATTAACGGAGCACTTCTTGTCTTGCAAATGCTGGTAGATCTGTGTTCATTGTTCTTACCGTAGGGAATCATAAATAGTCGCCCAGTCAACCTCTTGTCAAATCAAGACCTTCAAGAGTAATCTATATGGAACAACGGGAAACTCATCTTACCGGGCGAAAGGGCACATCAAAGACTCTGATTTCTGTAGCTTCAGCAAAAGCATTGGACAGCTGGTCTTGCCTGCCCTGCCCCAATCAAGAAAGAGATATCCGTCGGCCCACACTACTTACATCTTCAATAGAATAATTCCTTTTAGTTAGAGGTCAGGTCCGCTTAACATCACTGATGTAGACCTTAGCCTATACAAAATGAGATTCTCCTCCCCACTGGAACACTCCCTTCTGCTTTCTTTTGGAATGGATTGAATCGGTTTTCACTGGATGGAATCGAAACAGACACTTCAGACTTTCCTCTAAACCGAACCGGGGAAAACTCGCTGAGGACAAGATCAATAGTAGAATAAGGTCCATGCCCTGCTTCTTGTTTGCCCGGTGTTTCTTTTATGGTGAGTGAATAGCCGGTCTTACTGAATGCGTAAGCGCAGTGCCCTTCGGAACTCTATTACCAAACCGGATTCCTGTTGCAGTAACCGACGCTATTTCATCCGGTGCTACTGCTTGAATATGAGTAGCCGCTGCAGAAGACAAGAAGGACGTAACCCCAGCTATTGAAGAAGACAGTAGGAATCTCACTCTATAAATGGGATTTTTCATTGACGTTCCTTAGAATAAGAGTCTCCGACAATGCTAGGAAGATGCCAAGAATCGGTTGTTTGCAAATAAGTTGTTGAAGGAAGTTTATCACTAACCGGGGCCAGTGCTCTCGTCCGAGTACCCTAGGTTTCTATATTAATGAATACCTTCTCTTCCTGAAGCGGCGAACTCTTCTTTAACCCCAAAGAGAGTGAGTGCAATACAATACAAAATACTAGGAGTCCGTAAGCCCGAAACTAGCACTAATTATTCCAAGTCCGAGCCAACGTGATCAATTGCTAGCTAAGTCCACGTCACTTCTCAGAGTATCTCTTTCATGTCCCGGGGCAGACCGACCTACCATGGTTTCACTTATTGCCCTCCACTCCCAACATTAGAAAGCAGCCGATGATCCCGCACAGAAGCGGGTGGGATTAGGCCAAACCCAAACTCGTAAGTCAGCTAGCATTCATAAATACATAAATGAGAAATCCGTAGAGAGAGTGATCCCTCGTCTACCAGGTAATCTTCTTCTGTTCCCGTTCTCATCTGAAGGTAAGGTCTTAATATCCATTGGTTTCATTAGCAGAGCAGCACAATTGGAGAATATAGGGGATCTGGTGCCGATATCAAAATGAAGCTAAGCCGGGCAAGTTGCTTATTCCGAATCCAGTCAGTCAATCCTTTCCATCAATCGATCAGAGGGAAGCACTAGAGGCTCAGTATTCATCCTAGTCTAAAAAGAATCTTGATTCGAATCCAAAGAGAGGCAACCTTCGTCTTTCGCCAGGTCTTTCTTAGCGCCTTTCGTCGGTTCCTGTAATTGTATGGAAGAAAGGGCAACTTCATTCTTATGCGGAGTTCCACCCTAAAAGCGGATCTGGAATCAAGCCGTACCCTTGAACCTTGGGAGTCACTACTATATATATGAGATGCTTGGGAGTCACTACTATATATATATGAGATGATAGAAAACCCAAGAGAATAAGTTCCCAGTGGCGAAAGAGAAAAAAGAAGCTATTCTTGTTAGCAGTTGAACAAGACCACTAAAGCTGCTAGCCACGAATCTAATATAAGAACCTACTATTGCTTCTGGTACACTATGAAATAGAAAGGATCCACTCGTGGCCGGAGGAGAGGGAGGGACGAAGTTAAGGTGAGAGCGAAGCGATAGGGGCGATGTAAGATAGCCGAGCTCTTAGCTGCTACGGAAGAGAATGATTACGAGATAGACAATGAGACAAAGCCGGATAGCACTTAGACAATGAACTTGGAGTACAGGGAAGTCCGCTGGTAGGAATTCCTCAGGGCGTATTAAGGGTTGCAACCGAAGCATTCCAATTATGGTGAGAATTGATATAGTCATTGGTTTACTTGTTACCTCACTATCCTACTAACACTATATTATATGCTTCCTTTTTCTTATCCTGATTCGAATCCCTTTTGAGTAGAAAGTCAAATCTATGGTACTAGGGGGGTTTCTCTACTTCCTCTTTCTTTCATCGCCATCGACGGCATCGCCAAGCCTATAATATCTCCCAAGCCTTCCGGCGCTTTAGGAGCAAGAGACAGTGGATTTGCCTTGTTTCGAATCCGAGTTTACTTACTGTGCAGTGTACTCTCATCTTTCTCTCAGTCTCTTCAAGTTAAGTTAATATTACAAATAACTCTCTTTCTCTTCTTCCTCGAATGTATGCTTTGATCGTAGAGCAACCTTGGGAATTTCAATAATTCCTGCCTTCCAACCAAGCCTGTGAAAGCCGTAAAAGACTTTATTACAATAATAACTTCCAACTTGATTCTTGGTTCACCGGCGAGATAATAATCTTTGAAAAGAGAATCCAGAAAATACCACACATTGAAAAAGATTGATGTTACGGAAGATGCCCCACGGATCCGAATTCCCTTAAGAGGTATATTTCCAGTCTATTATGAGTCCTAGAGTAAGGCACTCTATTTACAGAGCAGAGTAGGACAAGATGAGTCAAAGGTAGGGGCGTATCAGTCAGTATATTCACTATTCCTGTATTCTGAGAAAGCACTCTTTGTAGGAAAAGCGAAAGTCAGGAAATCCACCTTATTGCACAATCTCCTGGCAGAATATACCTGAAAGCCCTGCAAGAGGACCCGCGCTGCTAACCGCCCCTCGAAAGCTTTGAATCCGGTAGCCAGAAAACCCTTCCCTGCAATTGGCAGTGAATCAATTCCATTAGCATTTTCCGCCTCGATTGGCGAAAGTCGTCTTTGGTCCTTCATCCTGCCATGTAAAATAACCCGATACGAGTATAGTTTCCTTAGAAAGACAGATCATCTTGCAAGGCCTGATCATGCATGGACAGCGATAGGTTTAATCCACAAATAAGATTGGACTTTTCTTTCAATAAAATAAGACATTCTCATCCTGATCTACGACCACAGTTCGCTAATGCTCACCTGATCTACTCTCACCTTTTGGGCTTATATAGATTAAGATCAAAGAGTCGAAGCTCGCTTAACAGATGCCGGGAACAACGGAGTGTCAGGCGCTACGCTCAGTTGATCAAAAGGGTAAACCTGATTGGAAAGTTATTTTTGAGCTCATTCTATTTCCAAGAAAGAGTCAACTCAGATAACGAATACGAAGATCACTGGTTTGAAGAGGATGAGATGCTGCGGCCGTTCCCTTGCTCTAGATCCTACCTACAAAGAAGAATTTCGAAAGAAAGCCCAAACTCGAGAGACGGATAGAGAATTGTCCGAAAGAGGGAATATTTGTGGGAGCAGATCCGCCTACATCCACTTATTTCCTTCCCGCTTCTGTTTCTACTTGAAAGCTTAACTAATCCAAAGAGTTTCCACTATATGGAACTAATTGAGAAAGCTAATTCATGCACTGAAGAATCCCATAATGCATCCGCCAAGACACTCCTGCTAAAAAAAGACCTATCTGTCGACCAGAGATCCGGCCTATCTCTGCAATATCTCCCTCTGGTCCTAGCTAAGCGCAACACTCGCTTCTTTTACTTCTCAAAGGCCAATTAAAGAACATATTAACAAGTAAGGCCATAAGCATAGAACAAGAAACCTTATTGGAATCCCCAAATAAGTTATTTTATACCTAGTATAGAAAATCGTCAATATCACTTTTGGAAGTATAAGCAAGATCCGGAGAAAGATAAGAAGCCTCAGCAAGACAGACTTAGTGCGTAAAGAGTGACTGTTGCGTGCGTTAACACTTACTGTTCGGGGTGCTAAAGAAAGAACTCGCTAACCTGCAACTCGCTAACTTGCGCCTGTTGCCTTAAGAGGAGAATGAATATCGGCTGTAAGTGAGTGAGTTTAAGCTCTCCTATATTAGGAATGCGAGAGTGGAGTTGTCTATTTGCCGTTACTTGTTGAGCCAGCAGTAGCAGTAGATTCAAGGTAAGTAAAGGAAACTTTAATAGGTGGTGGAGCAGAGCCGTTTTGATAGAGTTGGGAGTTCGAGTTAGTGAATTGAAACACGTATAGATGTCAAAAAACACCGGTACTTAAGGGTAAGGCAGGAAAGGATAAAGAAACAATGTCCGCCTACGCAAGTGGTTCTGCTCGAGTCGAGGTTAAGAGTCTAGGTCAGCACTTAAAGGATCGGCCTCTATAATCTGTTTCGGGTGCTTGTGTGACGCAATGAAAGTGTAGTTCCTGGAGATCTTTGTAAGCCAGTTCTATTTTATTTGCTTGATCTTTGCGCCTTTGGGATCCTCTTTAGCCTTTGCGCGTTTGCGAACCTCTTATTGAAGTGAAGAAACGATGAAGACAGAACTTGGTAATGGCAACCAACTAATACATTATGTAGTTCCCGAACACAGGACTTAGTGTTAACTGGTTCATAATGTCTTGTAAGAACTTGTATTGTAGTTGTTACTGACGCCATAAACACAGTACTAGCATATTCTCTTATTGAGCACTAGATATAGAAACAAACGAGTCAAACCAAACCTTCCTTCTCGAAAGTAAGAATGCTACTCTCCACCAGTAAGAGTGAAACTGGGCTGTGGAGAAACAGAATCATTTGCCTGGTATGTTAGTATACGCTTGGCCGGGCGCTTTTCTTAAACGAAAGATGGTAGAGTTATTTTCTTTTTCTCGGGGGCTATTTATGGGGAAGAAAGATGATTCCATCACTAATACGGCTCCAGGAGTTACTCTCTTTGATTGGCTTGGAAGCAATAAGGAAGGAAAAGTGTCTCAGGAGGTGTGAGAGAATCTCGTCTGCCCTTTCCCCATTCCGCTCGTTCCCTCGGTTCACTTCACTCGCTTTCGAACTAGGCTTATAGAAAGAATCCTGGCCCAGACGTCCCGAGGGGTTTGAGTAATGAGCTTATTCTTTTGTCCCCAAAAGGAGGCCGAAAATGCTTCATGTTTTTGACGAGTTCCTATTGCAAAAAAGAGAGAGAAATGAATGGCCCTTACATGCATCATTTTATTAAAGCTCTCAAACCGACTCCTCGGGGTCTTACGTGGCTTGCCGGCTCTTTCTCGGACTTCACCGAGTTCGTCTTCGTGCTAGACATCTTTGATTTTTGTTGGAACTGCCTGCCGAAACATGAAAAGAAAATGCCCATATCTCTGTTGAAACCATAGAGCCTAGAATGGAACGCTGCTTGGCTTCGCTCTGCAGGATGCGTCGGATCCCATAGAATCCGCTCGCTCTTAACCCGATCATTCAAACTAGGGCGGATAACCTGCCAACGGCAAGGGGCCAAGCACATATAAGTTGGAATAGGCCCAAAAGAAAACGAACTCTTATAGAGGAAGCGAGTTCTGGGAGCGGATAAGAGGTGGGTGGGTGCGAGATTGATTCTTGCCCTTCGGTTCGCTTCATGTAGGCTAAAAGAATGGAAAAACCACTTGGAGGAGTTGATATAGGTGATTAGCCATAAGAGGAGTTGAACGATGTTCCTAACCCTTGATAAAGAAAATGTAGAAGGGGCCTTTCCTTCTCTGCTGATTGTGACATAAATATCCAAAGTCGGGGGAGGGGCAGCCAGATTTGGACCTCTGGAACATAACAGTTATAGGAGGGCTGGATTCATGCTCTTGTGAGGGGAGAAAAGAGGGGCCTCATCTCTTTCCGCAATGCCCCTGAAGACGGATCTTGTTGCATTCCTCTCATGACGAGCAGTGGTGTCCAGCGAAGCCGTACTGTGTGGGTTTCAGAGGAGAATAAGATCTTGATTCGGCAAGTCATTTATTGGAATGTGAAAAGCAAGTATCGGATCCGGTTTCTAACCCCAATAAACCACGGTAGATGTATATTCCATCTATTAGCCTCATTCCCCTCTGAGGAGGGCGGATGGATCAATCCAAAAATGAGCAGATGGATCATCGTCAAAGGCAGGCGGAATTCTATTACTAGGGGGGAGTTTACTTAACACCGGCAGAATAGCTTGTCTCAGTGATAAACCACTTTGGAAACCCGTCTACTTACACTGTACGGGAAACATAGGAGAACTTCATATAGGAAATAGGATTCAACAAGGGAAACTCGGTCTTCAACTCGAACAGGAGCAGTACTACATTCAACAAGGGATTCCACTAATTCCACTTCATGAACCCCGGCAAAAAAGGCTGTGATCATCTTTTAGCTACTGAGGGATCAGACTGATCCGATATTTTTACGTTTCCCCGGCAAAAAAGGCAGCACCCCGATTTTACCTAATAGACCGATCCGTCGATCCTCGATTTTTACGTTTTCCCGGCTTTTTTGATAGCGACCTGATTTTAGCTAATAGCTGACCTGATTTCAATGAGAATTTGATGAAAACCCGTGTTTTTTGGTAGCGAAGCCAATTTAGCTAATAGATGACCTGCTCGATCTTCTTTTTTTGCGTTTTACCGTCTTTTTTGGCAGCAAAGTAAGGAGTCGCTTGTACCTTTTACTACTGAGCGACAGGCTGATCCAGTGGGAGCTCAGTCTGAGTCCGGCCGGTTTGATTCTCTGTCTGTAACTCGCTACCGCGCAACATTAGTAGTTGCTTGGTGGTTTGAGTCTCACTGCCCCGGCTTTACTTGGCTGATAGCAATAGGTATAGGAGAGTTCCCATAGGTGGATGAGCATTCGTCTTCGGTGCGTGCCTCTTATAGGACCGGAGTATAGGTGAAGTAGTTACTTGTTTGGTTCCCCTTACCCTTTATGCTTTATCGCCAGGAGTAGGAAAGAGGCTCACTGTCTGTCCGGAAGGTAGAAAACGTACGAATCAAACCAAACCGGAAGGTAGAAAACAGAGGAGCCGAAGGCCAGGTATATGAGCAAGAGTGGAGTTCGGTTCGGGGTTAACTCAAAGGTCAGAAAGTGGAGTTCGGTTCGGGGTTAACTCAAAGGTCAGAATTTCACTTTGTTGTTTCATCCTGTATTAGTAGCAAGAGGATCAGTAGATGAGAGTCCAGCTTTCAAAACAGCTTACTTAAGTCAAAAGAGAAACCAGAGCAGTTTTCCAAGAAGAAAGGACTTTACCACCGCTCCAAGAGAGTAAGTAAGGAGTCAGCGCGAAACCAACCCTGTTGTGTTGTTGGCCCCCTCTGCCTGGCTAATGATTCTGTTTCTTATGTTTCTAGTTGCATTCTTTGTCGAGTGGACAGCCCTACTTCTCGGTTATTCCTGATCAACTGCTACTCCTCTAAACAACTCAATTAACTGCTTCCCTTTTGCTTACTTTGCAGTTTCATTCTGACTTTCCTACTAGCTCACCTCTCCTCTAAAGTTACTTCAAGTCTTCCCCTTTTTGCTTTTCAATTCCATTCCTCAGTAGTTACTTGGCCCGATAACTATACTAGCTCATAGCTGCTGAAGATACTGGTAAAGTTTATGATCTCGTAGACTACACTATTAACTTAAGGGCTGGCACAAGACTTTGGGATTACCCGCTGGCTTGATACCCTCGTTCGCCACTAGTAGAACACTTAGAATTGAACAAGCCTTATCCTGTTCCTGTTCTGGTTCTTGTTGAATACCTTGTTGAAAGAAGTATTAGTTGACTTCATTGACCTGGGCCAAAAGAGAGATAGCAGAGGTGTTACCAACCAGAGCGGATGAAGTGGACCTAGACCGCGCCTCAAAGCAAGTACTTTACCTCGCATCAAAGCAACTACTGTATACTTCACTGCTACTAACACCAACTTTCGGGATTCTATTTCCATTCTGGAATTCCCACTTTGACCTCGAGCTAGCAATTCTCCTAATTCATCTCGCCAAGCAACGACTAAGGACAATGTTGGAGGCTTTGAAGCTGGAAGGGGAGTTATTGTGCTACTTAAGTCATGTCGGTAGGCCTTGGTCGTTAGTAATAGCTTGCCAGGGTGTTGGTAAGAATCCTTGACTTCTTCAGGGGGCTAAGTGGTCTAGGATCTAAAGTTTATGAATTGCCTGTGAGAGTTGAGTCTAGGAGCCCATAGCCATAACAGTATTAGTAGCCTGAGTCTCTGTCGGCAAGGGAACCAGTGGAATCAGTAGTAGTAGCCAGAGGAGAGGTAGGAAAGGAAACCATCAAGCTAAGTTTGAGAAGAAGCTTATGAAAGGACAGTTCGAGGTAAAGTATCAAGTGGAGTGATTGCCCCAACAGGTAGTAGAGTAGTTGAATCAGTAGTAGTAGCCAGAGGAGAGGTAGGAAAGGAAACCATCAAGCTAAGTTTGAGAAGAAGCTTATGAAAGGACAGTTCGAGGTAAAGTATCAAGTGGAGTGATTGCCCCAACAGGTAGTAGAGTAGTTGAATCAGTAGTAGTAGCCAGAGGAGAGGTAGGAAAGGAAACCATCAAGCTAAGTTTGAGAAGAAGCTTATGAAAGGACAGTTCGAGGTAAAGTATCAAGTGGAGTGATTGCCCCAACAGGTAGTAGAGTAGTTGAATCAGTAGTAGTAGCCAGAGGAGAGGTAGGAAAGGAAACCATCAAGCTAAGTTTGAGAAGAAGCTTATGAAAGGACAGTTCGAGGTAAAGTATCAAGTGGAGTGATTGCCCCAACAGGTAGTAGAGTAGTTGAATCAGTAGTAGTAGCCAGAGGAGAGGTAGGAAAGGAAACCATCAAGCTAAGTTTGAGAAGAAGCTTATGAAAGGACAGTTCGAGGTAAAGTATCAAGTGGAGTGATTGCCCCAACAGGTAGTAGAGTAGTTGAATCAGTAGTAGTAGCCAGAGGAGAGGTAGGAAAGGAAACCATCAAGCTAAGTTTGAGAAGAAGCTTATGAAAGGACAGTTCGAGGTAAAGTATCAAGTGGAGTGATTGCCCCAACAGGTAGTAGAGTAGTTGAATCAGTAGTAGTAGCCAGAGGAGAGGTAGGAAAGGAAACCATCAAGCTAAGTTTGAGAAGAAGCTTATGAAAGGACAGTTCGAGGTAAAGTATCAAGTGGAGTGATTGCCCCAACAGGTAGTAGAGTAGTTGAATCAGTAGTAGTAGCCAGAGGAGAGGTAGGAAAGGAAACCATCAAGCTAAGTTTGAGAAGAAGCTTATGAAAGGACAGTTCGAGGTAAAGTATCAAGTGGAGTGATTGCCCCAACAGGTAGTAGAGTAGTTGAATCAGTAGTAGTAGCCAGAGGAGAGGTAGGAAAGGAAACCATCAAGCTAAGTTTGAGAAGAAGCTTATGAAAGGACAGTTCGAGGTAAAGTATCAAGTGGAGTGATTGCCCCAACAGGTAGTAGAGTAGTTGAATCAGTAGTAGTAGCCAGAGGAGAGGTAGGAAAGGAAACCATCAAGCTAAGTTTGAGAAGAAGCTTATGAAAGGACAGTTCGAGGTAAAGTATCAAGTGGAGTGATTGCCCCAACAGGTAGTAGAGTAGTTGAATCAGTAGTAGTAGCCAGAGGAGAGGTAGGAAAGGAAACCATCAAGCTAAGTTTGAGAAGAAGCTTATGAAAGGACAGTTCGAGGTAAAGTATCAAGTGGAGTGATTGCCCCAACAGGTAGTAGAGTAACTCTGTCTCATCTAACTCTGTCTCATCTAACTCTGTCTCATCTAACTCTGTCTCATCTAACTCTGTCTCATCTAACTCTGTCTCATCTAACTCTGTCTCATCTAACTCTGTCTCATCTAACTCTGTCTCATCTAACTCTGTCTCATCTAACTCTGTCTCATCTAACTCTGTCTCATCTAACTCTGTCTCATCTAACTCTGTCTCATCTAACTCTGTCTCATCTAACTCTGTCTCATCTAACTCTGTCTCATCTAACTCTGTCTCATCTAACTCTGTCTCATCTAACTCTGTCTCATCTAACTCTGTCTCATCTAACTCTGTCTCATCTAACTCTGTCTCATCTAACTCTGTCTCATCTAACTCTGTCTCATCTAACTCTGTCTCATCTAACTCTGTCTCATCTAACTCTGTCTCATCTAACTCTGTCTCATCTAACTCTGTCTCATCTAACTCTGTCTCATCTAACTCTGTCTCATCTAACTCTGTCTCATCTAACTCTGTCTCATCTAACTCTGTCTCATCTAACTCTGTCTCATCTAACTCTGTCTCATCTAACTCTGTCTCATCTAACTCTGTCTCATCTAACTCTGTCTCATCTAACTCTGTCTCATCTAACTCTGTCTCATCTAACTCTGTCTCATCTAACTCTGTCTCATCTAACTCTGTCTCATCTAACTCTGTCTCATCTAACTCTGTCTCATCTAACTCTGTCTCATCTAACTCTGTCTCATCTAACTCTGTCTCATCTAACTCTGTCTCATCTAACTCTGTCTCATCTAACTCTGTCTCATCTAACTCTGTCTCATCTAACTCTGTCTCATCTAACTCTGTCTCATCTAACTCTGTCTCATCTAACTCTGTCTCATCTAACTCTGTCTCATCTAACTCTGTCTCATCTAACTCTGTCTCATCTAACTCTGTCTCATCTAACTCTGTCTCATCTAACTCTGTCTCATCTAACTCTGTCTCATCTAACTCTGTCTCATCTAACTCTGTCTCATCTAACTCTGTCTCATCTAACTCTGTCTCATCTAACTCTGTCTCATCTAACTCTGTCTCATCTAACTCTGTCTCATCTAACTCTGTCTCATCTAACTCTGTCTCATCTAACTCTGTCTCATCTAACTCTGTCTCATCTAACTCTGTCTCATCTAACTCTGTCTCATCTAACTCTGTCTCATCTAACTCTGTCTCATCTAACTCTGTCTCATCTAACTCTGTCTCATCTAACTCTGTCTCATCTAACTCTGTCTCATCTAACTCTGTCTCATCTAACTCTGTCTCATCTAACTCTGTCTCATCTAACTCTGTCTCATCTAACTCTGTCTCATCTAACTCTGTCTCATCTAACTCTGTCTCATCTAACTCTGTCTCATCTAACTCTGTCTCATCTAACTCTGTCTCATCTAACTCTGTCTCATCTAACTCTGTCTCATCTAACTCTGTCTCATCTAACTCTGTCTCATCTAACTCTGTCTCATCTAACTCTGTCTCATCTAACTCTGTCTCATCTAACTCTGTCTCATCTAACTCTGTCTCATCTAACTCTGTCTCATCTAACTCTGTCTCATCTAACTCTGTCTCATCTAACTCTGTCTCATCTAACTCTGTCTCATCTAACTCTGTCTCATCTAACTCTGTCTCATCTAACTCTGTCTCATCTAACTCTGTCTCATCTAACTCTGTCTCATCTAACTCTGTCTCATCTAACTCTGTCTCATCTAACTCTGTCTCATCTAACTCTGTCTCATCTAACTCTGTCTCATCTAACTCTGTCTCATCTAACTCTGTCTCATCTAACTCTGTCTCATCTAACTCTGTCTCATCTAACTCTGTCTCATCTAACTCTGTCTCATCTAACTCTGTCTCATCTAACTCTGTCTCATCTAACTCTGTCTCATCTAACTCTGTCTCATCTAACTCTGTCTCATCTAACTCTGTCTCATCTAACTCTGTCTCATCTAACTCTGTCTCATCTAACTCTGTCTCATCTAACTCTGTCTCATCTAACTCTGTCTCATCTAACTCTGTCTCATCTAACTCTGTCTCATCTAACTCTGTCTCATCTAACTCTGTCTCATCTAACTCTGTCTCATCTAACTCTGTCTCATCTAACTCTGTCTCATCTAACTCTGTCTCATCTAACTCTGTCTCATCTAACTCTGTCTCATCTAACTCTGTCTCATCTAACTCTGTCTCATCTAACTCTGTCTCATCTAACTCTGTCTCATCTAACTCTGTCTCATCTAACTCTGTCTCATCTAACTCTGTCTCATCTAACTCTGTCTCATCTAACTCTGTCTCATCTAACTCTGTCTCATCTAACTCTGTCTCATCTAACTCTGTCTCATCTAACTCTGTCTCATCTAACTCTGTCTCATCTAACTCTGTCTCATCTAACTCTGTCTCATCTAACTCTGTCTCATCTAACTCTGTCTCATCTAACTCTGTCTCATCTAACTCTGTCTCATCTAACTCTGTCTCATCTAACTCTGTCTCATCTAACTCTGTCTCATCTAACTCTGTCTCATCTAACTCTGTCTCATCTAACTCTGTCTCATCTAACTCTGTCTCATCTAACTCTGTCTCATCTAACTCTGTCTCATCTAACTCTGTCTCATCTAACCGGTTTTCCGTCATCGGTCTCTTTGACTACTAAATAACTGAGGCGGGTGTTCATTTTAGCAGCATCGGGCATGACGGAACTACTATATATACGGAAAGCTAGAAAACATAGGATAAGAATTCAGGTAGAAAACGGAATTGAGTTAGATGAGCCGAGCCTGTAGTTGTAGAGATGAGAGCCAGAGTTATAGGAGAAGGAAAGCTAGAAAACATAGGATAAGAATTCAGGTAGAAAACGGAATTGAGTTAGATGAGCCGAGCCTGTAGTTGTAGAGATGAGAGCCAGAGTTATAGGAGAAGGAAAGCTAGAAAACATAGGATAAGAATTCAGGTAGAAAACGGAATTGAGTTAGATGAGCCGAGCCTGTAGTTGTAGAGATGAGAGCCAGAGTTATAGGAGAAGGAAAGCTAGAAAACATAGGATAAGAATTCAGGTAGAAAACGGAATTGAGTTAGATGAGCCGAGCCTGTAGTTGTAGAGATGAGAGCCAGAGTTATAGGAGAAGGAAAGCTAGAAAACATAGGATAAGAATTCAGGTAGAAAACGGAATTGAGTTAGATGAGCCGAGCCTGTAGTTGTAGAGATGAGAGCCAGAGTTATAGGAGAAGGAAAGCTAGAAAACATAGGATAAGAATTCAGGTAGAAAACGGAATTGAGTTAGATGAGCCGAGCCTGTAGTTGTAGAGATGAGAGCCAGAGTTATAGGAGAAGGAAAGCTAGAAAACATAGGATAAGAATTCAGGTAGAAAACGGAATTGAGTTAGATGAGCCGAGCCTGTAGTTGTAGAGATGAGAGCCAGAGTTATAGGAGAAGGAAAGCTAGAAAACATAGGATAAGAATTCAGGTAGAAAACGGAATTGAGTTAGATGAGCCGAGCCTGTAGTTGTAGAGATGAGAGCCAGAGTTATAGGAGAAGGAAAGCTAGAAAACATAGGATAAGAATTCAGGTAGAAAACGGAATTGAGTTAGATGAGCCGAGCCTGTAGTTGTAGAGATGAGAGCCAGAGTTATAGGAGAAGGAAAGCTAGAAAACATAGGATAAGAATTCAGGTAGAAAACGGAATTGAGTTAGATGAGCCGAGCCTGTAGTTGTAGAGATGAGAGCCAGAGTTATAGGAGAAGGAAAGCTAGAAAACATAGGATAAGAATTCAGGTAGAAAACGGAATTGAGTTAGATGAGCCGAGCCTGTAGTTGTAGAGATGAGAGCCAGAGTTATAGGAGAAGGAAAGCTAGAAAACATAGGATAAGAATTCAGGTAGAAAACGGAATTGAGTTAGATGAGCCGAGCCTGTAGTTGTAGAGATGAGAGCCAGAGTTATAGGAGAAGGAAAGCTAGAAAACATAGGATAAGAATTCAGGTAGAAAACGGAATTGAGTTAGATGAGCCGAGCCTGTAGTTGTAGAGATGAGAGCCAGAGTTATAGGAGAAGGAAAGCTAGAAAACATAGGATAAGAATTCAGGTAGAAAACGGAATTGAGTTAGATGAGCCGAGCCTGTAGTTGTAGAGATGAGAGCCAGAGTTATAGGAGAAGGAAAGCTAGAAAACATAGGATAAGAATTCAGGTAGAAAACGGAATTGAGTTAGATGAGCCGAGCCTGTAGTTGTAGAGATGAGAGCCAGAGTTATAGGAGAAGGAAAGCTAGAAAACATAGGATAAGAATTCAGGTAGAAAACGGAATTGAGTTAGATGAGCCGAGCCTGTAGTTGTAGAGATGAGAGCCAGAGTTATAGGAGAAGGAAAGCTAGAAAACATAGGATAAGAATTCAGGTAGAAAACGGAATTGAGTTAGATGAGCCGAGCCTGTAGTTGTAGAGATGAGAGCCCGGTTTTTATTAGGTTTTACGGCCCCATAGGAGGAGTGGTTCCGGGAAAGTAGGTGGACCCAATTCCATACAAGACTTAAACTAAGTAAACCAGATGCGGTTGGGCTGCCGCTCTTTTAACTCGCTTTAGCATAACAAGTTATTTGTCGAGTAGTGACTTGGCTGCTAGAGTATTGGAATCAAATCACCAAAACAAGAAATGATCAAATCTTCAAATAAGTGAAAAACAGGCAGGAGCAAATCTCTCTTTTCTTTTGAATCTGTGTTTCTCAATTCCGAAAGTTTGAAGTCAACTCTCTTCCACCGCTCCAGCCGCCTTGTTGACCAGAGCCAGAGATATTCTTGCCAGCAGGGTGAAATGAATGGAATTGATTCTGAAAGGAACAGGTAAGGAATACGGAACTGGATCTGATGCCGCAGAATAAGACTCCTATGAAAGTAAGGGCTATGGAGTGTACTCTCTTGTTCATAAAATCGATACTATACCCCATGTGCTCAATAAGAGATATATTCCATTTCCGTTTGCGATGCGAGTGTTGGCCTTGCCTTCTTTAGCTCCCGTTAGCGAACTACTTAAGCTTACGGAGTTTCTGCTGGATGACATTCATTCCTAAATGAGATATATGCTCTAAGATATCTATTCTTTTTCTTCACTGAAAGGAGAGTTCAAGAAACCTAATCTCCTCTTTTGCACTTCGTGTCTTTTTGTTCGCCTAGTTCGAGTGTAGTCATAGAGTTGATAGGCTATCCCTTAGCGCCTAAAGCTTGTTTCAGAGAGTGCAAGTAAACTCGCTAATGCTATTGGGCGAAAGAAAAGAATATCATATATTTGAACAGACTGACACACATATCGAATATGGTAACCAAAGAACATAGGTAGGTAGAATCTACTCGTATTCCGGACTTCTCTGGTCGTCAATGTGCCGCGTACGCTCGTAGCTCAAAGTGGTCTCGTGGAGTAGGATTGAAAGTCATCGTATAAAGAATGGAATGTGCAATGCGAAGGCTAGTAAGTTAGGCTCCTCTCCTCTACGAGAGGTCGGCAAGAGAATCAGTCTCGTCTCTTTCTTGGGGTTTGTAGTATACGCTTGTCCAGGTTCTCCTTCTCTATTTACTACCGACCCTGGACAGGTGAACAAAGGACTTGCTCTTAACCTCCACCTCTCCTCTGGCTCTCATCTATCTAACTCCGGATATCCCTAACTAAACTCTGCTGGCTACTTTCTGATATAATACCTATGGCAACAGGTGATGCTGACTTTGTCTACAGGTAGGGGAGAAGAGTGCCTTTTCGTTGAATTCTTTGTCGAGAGTGTCTGTCTTTGTCTAGGAAAGTTGTACTTGTGTGAAGCAATGACAAAAACCTAATTGGAAGCCGCCAAGAGGTATAGGAGCCAGAGGAGAGCCCATATAGAAGAACTAAGTAATCAAGAAGAACCAGAGGGATAGGAATAGTACAAATCAGATGCTGAGTTGCGGTAAGTCTAGTAGGGACTTGTCTCTTGTGCTAATGAGTTAAAGTCTTATGCTTACACCTATGAGTATTAGAGCGGAGGAGCTCTGTTCGAAACACGGAATAGGGAAATAAACACTTGAAGCAAGGAGAGGCAGCCTTACACGGGTACTTGAGCTACATTAACGAACATGCTGGGAAGAAGTCCTTTCCTATGGGTTGTTGAGTACCTTTAGTTGGTTTTGAGTACGCCTGAGATGGATGCATTCTTCCTTCCAAGTGGCAGTCTTGTTTGTCGTAGTTACAGTCTGACTCATGTGTTTCATTCTTTGACTTATTAGTTTGATTCTGCTCTCTTAGTAGCTATAGGTGGGCAAGAGACAAGCGTATACTGATTTGCTTCTTTGCCGTATGGGTTTTGGTCTTTGTTGTTGGTATTCAGTGACTCGGGTAGTTGACTTCAGTGACTCGGGTAGTTGACTTCAGTGACTCGGGTAGGCTAGGCTCGGGCAGGGTGGCTGGTTTACTTACTTGCTCGTTAGTCTCGGGTAGTTGACTTCAGTGACTCGGGTAGTTGACTTCAGTGACTCGGGTAGTTGACTTCAGTGACTCGGGTAGTTGACTTCAGTGACTCGGGTAGTTGACTTCAGTGACTCGGGTAGTTGACTTCAGTGACTCGGGTAGTTGACTTCAGTGACTCGGGTAGTTGACTTCAGTGACTCGGGTAGTTGACTTCAGTGACTCGGGTAGTTGACTTCAGTGACTCGGGTAGTTGACTTCAGTGACTCGGGTAGTTGACTTCAGTGACTCGGGTAGTTGACTTCAGTGACTCGGGTAGTTGACTTCAGTGACTCGGGTAGTTGACTTCAGTGACTCGGGTAGTTGACTTCAGTGACTCGGGTAGTTGACTTCAGTGACTCGGGTAGTTGACTTCAGTGACTCGGGTAGTTGACTTCAGTGACTCGGGTAGTTGACTTCAGTGACTCGGGTAGTTGACTTCAGTGACTCGGGTAGTTGACTTCAGTTCTGGTTGTCTGCTTGTATCTGGGCCTACTTAGTTCAATTCTGAGTCTCCCTCCGGACAGGCTCCATAGCTACCCCGCTATGGCTGCAACTGATTATTGGTATTCTCATTCTTATACCCCGGAGCTCCATTCTTGCACTCACTGGTATTAGACTTGGACTGAAACTCGCTTACCCGCGCAACATTAGTAGTTGCTTGGTGGTTTCAGGCTGAGGGAAAGGAGCCTCTATTCTCTACTCCTGAGCGACAGGCTCCCGTGCTGGTTTTGAGACTGAGTCACCAGAGCTACATTCTTGGTAACAGGGGGGCGAGCTACGGAGTCAAAGCTGCGAGTCCAGAGCTACAGGCTGAGTCCACCTGGCCGATTCTTCACTCACTGGTTTCAGTCTGATACTGAGTGGTCTAAGTCTTCGGGGAGCTCGTTTCATTCTGTCACTGCCCGGTTTCAGTCTCTCAGTCGGTGGTCTCATTCTGTTGCCTCGGAGAAATCGATACCCTGGTTCTAAGGCTAAGGTTACTGAGCTCAGTCCGAGTCCGGCCGGTCTCAGTCTCATTCTTTGCCTTGGTGAGCTCATTCTTTCACTGACTGGTTTGAATCTATCACTGCGTAGCATCAGACTTACACTGCTTTGTTTCATTCTGGTTGTTCACCGCTCCATTCTTGCACTCACTGGTATTAGACTTGGACTGAAACTCGCTACCGCGCAACATTAGTAGTTGCTTGGTGGTTTCAGGCTGAGGGAAAGGAGCTCTATTCTCTACTCCTGAGCGACAGGCTCCGACTGCTGGTTTTGAGACTGAGTCCCCAGAGCTACATTCTTGGTAACAGGGGGGCGAGCTACGGAGTCAAAGCTGCGAGTCCAGAGCTACAGGCTGAGTCCACCTGGTCCGATTCTTCAACTCACTGGTTTCAGTCTGATACTGAGTGGTCTAAGTCTTCGGGGAGCTCGTTTCATTCTGTCACTGCCCGGTTTCAGTCTGATACTGAGTGGTCTAAGTCTTCGGGGAGCTCGTTTCATTCTGTCACTGCCCGGTTTCAGTCTCTCAGTCGGTGGTCTCATTCTGTGCCTCGGAGAATCGATACCCTGGTTCTAAGGCTAAGGTTACTGGAGCTCAGTCCGAGTCCGGCCGGTTGAAGGCTTAGTGGCACTGGTTCGATTCTGGAGCTACTGAAGCTAAGGCTTTGATTCCACAGCTACAGGCCAGGCTCGAGCTACTGGTTTTAGTCTTAGTCCACCCCGCTGCAGGCTCCATAGCTACCTACAGGCTTTAGCTACTCGATATCAGCCTTAGTCCGGTCGGTCTCATTCTGTGCCTCGGAGAATCGATACCCTGGTTCTAAGGCTAAGGTTACTGGAGCTCAGTCCGAGTCCGGCCGGTTGAAGGCTTAGTGGCACTGGTTCGATTCTGGAGCTACTGAAGCTAAGGCTTTGATTCCACAGCTACAGGCCAGGCTCGAGCTACTGGTTTTAGTCTTAGTCCACCCCGCTGCAGGCTCCATAGCTACCTACAGGCTTTAGCTACTCGATATCAGCCTTAGTCCGGTCGGTCTCATTCTGTGCCTCGGAGAATCGATACCCTGGTTCTAAGGCTAAGGTTACTGGAGCTCAGTCCGAGTCCGGCCGGTCTCATTCTGTGCCTCGGAGAATCGATACCCTGGTTCTAAGGCTAAGGTTACTGGAGCTCAGTCCGAGTCCGGCCGGTTGAAGGCTTAGTGGCACTGGTTCGATTCTGGAGCTACTGAAGCTAAGGCTTTGATTCCACAGCTACAGGCCAGGCTCGAGCTACTGGTTTTAGTCTTAGTCCACCCCGCTGCAGGCTCCATAGCTACCTACAGGCTTTAGCTACTCGATATCAGCCTTAGTCCGGTCGGTCTCATTCTGTGCCTCGGAGAATCGATACCCTGGTTCTAAGGCTAAGGTTACTGGAGCTCAGTCCGAGTCCGGCCGGTTGAAGGCTTAGTGGCACTGGTTCGATTCTGGAGCTACTGAAGCTAAGGCTTTGATTCCACAGCTACAGGCCAGGCTCGAGCTACTGGTTTTAGTCTTAGTCCACCCCGCTGCAGGCTCCATAGCTACCTACAGGCTTTAGCTACTCGATATCAGCCTTAGTCCGGTCGGTCTCATTCTGTGCCTCGGAGAATCGATACCCTGGTTCTAAGGCTAAGGTTACTGGAGCTCAGTCCGAGTCCGGCCGGTTGAAGGCTTAGTGGCACTGGTTCGATTCTGGAGCTACTGAAGCTAAGGCCGATACCTACTACTTCCATTCTGAGGTCACTGAAGCTAAGGCTTTGATTCCACAGCTACAGGCCAGGCTCGAGCTACTGGTTTTAGTCTTAGTCCACCCCGCTGCAGGCTCCATAGCTACCTACAGGCTTTAGCTACTCGATATCAGCCTTAGTCCGGTCGGTCTCATTCTGATTGGTGCCGGTATTAGGCAACAAGCCACTACTAATGTGGTGCGTTAGTCTAGGCAGCTATTGGTTCCTAGTCTCTGTCCGGTCGGTCTCATTCTGATTGGTGCCGGTATTAGGCAACAAGCCACTACTAATGTGGTGCGTTAGTCTAGGCAGCTATTGGTTCCTAGTCTCTGTCCGGTCGGTCTCATTCTGATTGGTGCCGGTATTAGGCAACAAGCCACTACTAATGTGGTGCGTTAGTCTAGGCAGCTATTGGTTCCTAGTCTCTGTCCGGTCGGTCGGAGGCTTCAACTCACTGCTCTCAGTCCCTAGCTGCTGAGCTCCATTCTGTAAGTTGTTAGTTCCATTCCTTGACTGATCGGTTGAAGCCTGATACCCACTAGTTCAATTCTTAGTCCACCCCGCTGCAGGCTCCATAGCTACCTACAGGCTTTAGCTACTCGATATCAGCCTTAGTCCGGTCGGTCTCATTCTGTGCCTCGGAGAATCGATACCGGAGCGACAGTCTAAGCCGTACCAGTTTGATTCTTTGACCGATCGATCCAAGGCTGAGTCCGGTCGGTCTCATTCTGTTGCTGCCCGGTTCGAGTCTCTGTCTTACTGCTTTCAGTCTGAGTCCGGCCGGTTGAAGGCTTAGTGGCACTGGTTCGATTCTGGAGCTACTGAAGCTAAGGCTTTGATTCCACAGCTACAGGCCAGGCTCGAGCTACTGGTTTTAGTCTTAGTCCACCCCGCTGCAGGCTCCATAGCTACCTACAGGCTTTAGCTACTCGATATCAGCCTTAGTCCGGTCGGTCTCATTCTGATTGGTGCCGGTATTAGGCTTGCAGTTAGCAGTTCCATTCTGCCAGCTAGTGGTTTGAGTCTAAGGTAAGTGAGCTACAGGCTGAGCTGAACCCCCTCTCAGTCTGATTGTTTACTGTTCGATTCCTTGGCTGCCCGGGTTGAGGCCGAGGGAAGGGAGCTCCATTCTGTAAGTTGTTAGTTCCATTCCTTGACTGATCGGTTGAAGCCTGATACCCACTAGTTCAATTCTTAGTCCACCTCCGGACAGGCTCCATAGCTACCTATACAGGCTTGAGCTACCGAGCTACAGTCTAGTACTTATATCGGAGAAGCGGACCGCTCTTAAATATACTACTGCGGATAAGAAGACCGGTCCCTTGTATATGTAGTTATCGGAGTTGAAGACCGCTTAGACCTATTAAGTAGGGATGCGGAGAAGAGGACCGGTAGGATAGTATTTGTTTACATCGGAGAAGAAGACCACTTATACCTATTAGTAGTTATCGGAGTTGAAGACCGCTTTTAGTCTCTAGCTACCGAGCGACAGGCTAAGGGCATTGGATCCAAGGCTTGAGCAGCTGAGTTACATTCTGAGACCCATGAGCGACAGGCTTGAGCTGCCCTGTTCGAGTCTGATACCCACTCCGGACAGACTGATACTCGCCGGTTGAAGGCTGATACTCATAGGGTTGATTCTGTCACTGCTGAGCTACAGGCTGAGCCGCACTGGTTTGAGTCTGTTAGTTAGTGGTTCCATTCTTAGTCTCACTCCGGACAGGCTGATACTGCTCGGTTTCAGGCTTTGACCCATAGGTTTGAGGCTGCCGCTGCTAGGTATTAGACTTGACTGATCGGTCCGAGGCTCGAGCTACTGGGTTCCATTCTCTAGCTACTGAGCTCCATACCTGAGCTACAGGCTAAGGTTGCTGAAGCTAAGTCTAAGCCCGACCGCTTTGAGACTTAGGGGAACTTGTTTCATTCTTGGGCAACTGAGCTTAAGGCTGCAACTCAGTGGTCTAATTCTTTGCCTTGGTGAGCTCATTCTTAGTAGTACTAGTTTTAGGCTAAGGTAACTGAGCTACAGGCTAAGGTTGCTGAAGCTAAGTCTAAGCCCGACCGCTTTGAGACTTAGGGGAACTTGTTTCATTCTTGGGCAACTGAGCTTAAGGCTGCAACTCAGTGGTCTAATTCTTTGCCTTGGTGAGCTCATTCTTAGTAGTACTAGTTTTAGGCTAAGGTAACTGAGCTACAGGCTAAGGTTGCTGAAGCTAAGTCTAAGCCCGACCGCTTTGAGACTTAGGGGAACTTGTTTCATTCTTGGGCAACTGAGCTTAAGGCTGCAACTCAGTGGTCTAATTCTTTGCCTTGGTGAGCTCATTCTTAGTAGTACTAGTTTTAGGCTAAGGTAACTGAGCTACAGGCTAAGGTTGCTGAAGCTAAGTCTAAGCCCGACCGCTTTGAGACTTAGGGGAACTTGTTTCATTCTTGGGCAACTGAGCTTAAGGCTGCAACTCAGTGGTCTAATTCTTTGCCTTGGTGAGCTCATTCTTAGTAGTACTAGTTTTAGGCTAAGGTAACTGAGCTAGAGGCCGAGACCGACTCCTTTGATTCTTTGACTGTAACTCGCTACCGCTTTATCCGCTCGCTACCGCGCCTCGGTCGGCTTGGTCAGCCGTAGTTGCTTGGTGGTTCGAGTCTGAGGTCAGCTAGTTGGATTCTTTGCCTCCTGGGGAGTTGATTCTGATTGGTATTAGTTTGATTCTTGTTGTTGTTGTTTTGATTCTCTAGCTACTGAGCTCCATACCTGAGCTACAGGCTAAGGTTGCTGAAGCTAAGTCTAAGCCCGACCGCTTTGAGACTTAGGGGAACTTGTTTCATTCTTGGGCAACTGAGCTTAAGGCTGCAACTCAGTGGTCTAATTCTTTGCCTTGGTGAGCTCATTCTTAGTAGTACTAGTTTTAGGCTAAGGTAACTGAGCTACAGGCTAAGGTTGCTGAAGCTAAGTCTAAGCCCGACCGCTTTGAGACTTAGGGGAACTTGTTTCATTCTTGGGCAACTGAGCTTAAGGCTGCAACTCAGTGGTCTAATTCTTTGCCTTGGTGAGCTCATTCTTAGTAGTACTAGTTTTAGGCTAAGGTAACTGAGCTACAGGCTAAGGTTGCTGAAGCTAAGTCTAAGCCCGACCGCTTTGAGACTTAGGGGAACTTGTTTCATTCTTGGGCAACTGAGCTTAAGGCTGCAACTCAGTGGTCTAATTCTTTGCCTTGGTGAGCTCATTCTTAGTAGTACTAGTTTTAGGCTAAGGTAACTGAGCTACAGGCTAAGGTTGCTGAAGCTAAGTCTAAGCCCGACCGCTTTGAGACTTAGGGGAACTTGTTTCATTCTTGGGCAACTGAGCTTAAGGCTGCAACTCAGTGGTCTAATTCTTTGCCTTGGTGAGCTCATTCTTAGTAGTACTAGTTTTAGGCTAAGGTAACTGAGCTACAGGCTAAGGTTGCTGAAGCTAAGTCTAAGCCCGACCGCTTTGAGACTTAGGGGAACTTGTTTCATTCTTGGGCAACTGAGCTTAAGGCTGCAACTCAGTGGTCTAATTCTTTGCCTTGGTGAGCTCATTCTTAGTAGTACTAGTTTTAGGCTAAGGTAACTGAGCTAGAGGCCGAGACCGACTCCTTTGATTCTTTGACTGTAACTCGCTACCGCTTTATCCGCTCGCTACCGCGCCTCGGTCGGCTTGGTCAGCCGTAGTTGCTTGGTGGTTCGAGTCTGAGGTCAGCTAGTTGGATTCTTTGCCTCCTGGGGAGTTGATTCTGATTGGTATTAGTTTGATTCTTGTTGTTGTTGTTTTGATTCTCTAGCAGCGGAGGCCAACTCTTAGCCTCCTGAGAGCAAGGCTGAGACCTAAACTTCGAACTCCTAACCCCGCTACATTCTTTTACTCCTGAGCTACAGGCTAAGGTTGCTGAAGCTAAGTCTAAGCCCGACCGCTTTGAGACTTAGGGGAACTTGTTTCATTCTTGGGCAACTGAGCTTAAGGCTGCAACTCAGTGGTCTAATTCTTTGCCTTGGTGAGCTCATTCTTAGTAGTACTAGTTTTAGGCTAAGGTAACCCTTTACGGAAAAGCCTGGAAATGCCCACTACGTTTTTAGTTGTAGTTTTTCGGCCTACTTTAAGTTTGGTGCGCCCCTTTTACAGTCTTGCTTTATCTGGGGGTTTGAGGTCTTCCGGAAACTCCCCTCAGCCAGCTTCCCAAAGTAAGGAAGACCTTTCTTGTATGGAAACGAGCACAATGCACAAAAGTAGTTTGGGTTGTTGGGAAGAATACAAGAAACCTAAGGGCCTTTAGAAGACCCTACAAAAAGCCAAGAAACTTAAGGGTCAAAGAATGGTAACAGCTACCCCAAGTAAGAATAAAAAAAGACAAAAAAAGTCAAAGAAGAAAACAAGCACTTCCCCAGGGACTTCCACCCTGCTTGTACTTTCCACTCAGGGCAGGAGGGAACCAGGGGGCTATTCTCTTAGGGAAAAAGTGAAAGCTTACCCCTGGAGAGAAGGGGTGGGAGTCCGAAAACCTTCCAGTTCTTGGAGGGGTGCGTGTTTTGCCGGCCCTTGTGGTCCCTTTTTTTTGCAACTCCGCCTCTCCTGCCCTTAGAATTTGCCATTGATCTTTTTTAGTTCTGAAACAATCTTTTACGTCGGCCTATTGCAAAACCTAAACTTTCCGGGTAATTTCCACTCCGTAGTCAAAAGAATGGGGCACCAAGGGATAAATATAAGAACCAGAGGGTCAAACTTGCCAAGTTGGATAAAAGTTTCTTCATTCAAAGACAGCAGAAGTGAAGGGGTCGGAGGGGCAGGGGACCGAATGATTGGCTTCTTAGGCTCTCCGAATTGGGGGCCGAACCCCCATAGATAGGGGAGCAGAAACTCCAACTCAGTAGTCAAACCGGAATGGTCTCGGTGGTTGAATTTCCCACTTGATGGGCACCAGGGGAATTGGACCCTTGGCAAGTCGGAATGATGGAAAGTCTTCCCCAATTCCAACAGAAAAAATGAAAAGAAAGGCCAAGTATTCAAGGGGCAATACGGGATAAACAACGTGAACTGCTAGGGGGCACGCAAAGGGGGAACCAGGGGGGGGAAAACCTGCCATGACATGGGAAAACAAAGGTAAGTCAAGGAGTGAAACAGGTGGAAGTATGAGGAAATTTAAATCGGGGGGAATCAACAAACAAGTTAAAGGAAGGGGAAAACACAGGGCCCAAAACAAATCTGGGCACTTGAAACAAGGGGAAAAAAATGGGGGAAACCGGGGGGGCCTTTTACTGCTTCTAAGGGGACGGGGAAAACAACTTCCTAAGGGAGAGAATGAAAAATTTAATAGCCTCCTAACGACCTGACCCCTGGAACAACCCCACTTGCAAAAAACAACCAGGGCTTGTTTTCGCTCCGGAACCTCCGGGGGGGGGGGACGTAGGTAAACTGAACCACCGTTCCAAAGGGCGGGGAACTGTTGTGGCTTAGCACAGACGCGGACTAAAAACAACTCTTGAAATAAAGGAAGGGGAAAAACTGGAAGGGGGGATTCCTCAAGGGGGGGGACTATAAAAACCTAGAAAAATCGGAAATTCCAACCCCCCCCCCGATGGATTCCTCACATCTTTTGCCCTCTTGTGTAGCCCGGACCACACACCCTTGATTTCTTATTTTTTCTGATTACTTCTCCTTTCACTCTTGTATTTGTCCCTTGGACCATTCTTTTCTTATTTACCCTCGGATTTTAACGAAACTCCCCTCCAAAGGGAAGGGGAAAGGGTAAACTAGCAGCACCGGCAACTAAAAAACTCACAACAGTTCAGGAAACTGGAACTCGGGGAAATCCCAAAATTTCTCTCCAATACGGAGGAACTAAACCCCTGACGTTCTGGGGAGGTCCCTTCCAATCCGAAACTTTCCGAACTTTCTTGCCCTTGGAGTTTGAGTCCCCTTTCTTTTATTTGCCCACTCTGACAACCGGGAGGGAGACCTTCATGTCTGCCTTGGGAGGTAGGGGGGTAATTTCCATCTCTTGTTTCTTTCACTTCGGTCTTTTTCCCCGCCGTCAATTCCTAGTTGCTAGGGTTTGGAAAGGGGGCCTGTGTATTACCCGGGGGAGTTGAAATTCTTGACCTTAATTCCCCACAGGGGGGGGACAGGGGAGGGGGGGGGGGGACCATTCTGGGATACTTTTTAGGGTCAATCTGACTTCTTCGTTTTCTTCCGGTTTTTCCATTCCCAAGTTGTGATTTTCATGGGGGGGAGGGCAGTTGTTCAATTCTTTCTTTTTTGGCTTGGGCACCCCAAAATCCATTTAAGGTTTTGAGGTTTCGTTTTCTTCCATTCACTTACCCCTCACCACTGTTATTTTCCAGTTTGAATTCTTAGACTTCCTCGGTAGTAGGTGAGTTCTGATCCTTGTTCTTAGGAAAGGTGTCATGCTGAGATTTCTTTACTTGAGTTTACCTTTCTTTTTGTGGGAGTTTCTTTAGACAACAGGGACTTATTGAGTTTATATTTCCGTTTTTTAGGCCCACTAGTGGGCATTCTTATTACACCAGGGGACAAACCCCCACTTTAATGATCCAGGCAAAACACAACCCAACAAAGAGTGAGTTCTCTGGGGGATTAGGTTGTTTATTCCTCTTTTTTTTGTTTGAGATGACGTTAACTTGGAAATTAACCTGTTACTCAATTCTGGAAAAAAGTTTCAGGGAGTTAGGGGCGGGTTGGGCGAGAAAAAGAGGAGACATGGGAAAATTGTTTCACAAGGGTTTTTCTTCAGTGGTTTAATGATAGTTAGCTCCATTGTTTCTTTGACTACGGAGGGTAATTTTCCTCTTTTTTTTGTTGTCTAGTTGGTTTTTCCCCCGCCTCTCTGGGGCACACAATCCTTCAAGTTTTTTCTTGTAAACTTCATTAGTTTTCCCGGCTTCTGGTTCATGGGTCCCTGGCAAAAGGGGGGGGCCCCCCTTGCAGTGTTTAAGTATTTGCTTAGTAGGGTCTTTTGCAATCCGGGGGAAACTAAATTACTTACTCTAATTTTCTCGGTGGGTGTCCCAGGTTCGTATGGGTTAAGCCAGACTTTTCCTACTAGGCTGGGGGCAACATTTCTCCACTAACAAAAGTTTCCAGGTTTCCCCTTATAAACTGGGTTCTGTTTGAGTTGATTATTTTACATGATGTGTTCGAAATTTTTCTTTACACCTACGCCCCACCCATACCACTTAGGGGAGTCTTATGTTTCATTCCATCCAAAAAGGGAATGAAAGGGAAAGGGGAAAAAAAAAAACTGGGGGATTGTAAAGTTAAGCTGTGGAAGGGTTAAAAGTATAGGCCCTTGGAGTTGAAAGACTAAAGACGTGGAAAAAACAAAGGCAGGAAACAGGGCCAGGCAGAGGGGCGGAGGAGGGAGGGGTGGACAGGGGACCAAGTTTTAACGGTACTAGTTAATTCCCAGGTTGAGGGAGTGAAGGTATGGTAACTAGGCTCCTAAGATTATTATTGTACTAATGTTTTGGGGGGATTTTTTCTAGTTGAGTGTGTTAGTTAGTGGGGGGAAATAAACTCGCCCCACACCCTACCGAGGTTGGTTTCCATTTACACTTTCATTCGGGGTTTTTTTGGTTAGGTTGGCATCATAATACCACTAACACGACTACAGAGGAGGTTTCCACTCTTATATCAAACCCTATAGTTTCTAATTACAAACCCATCTATGTTGTAGTTGTCATTTTACTGATAAAATAAGGAAAAGTAATAAATAAAGATAGGAAAAAGGTGAAATGTAACTGAGTTTACTAGAAACAAAAAAAAAAAAAAAAAAAAAAAAAAAAAAAAAAAAAAAAAAAAAAAAAAAAAAAAAAAAAAAAAAAAAAAAAAAAAAAAAAAAAAAAAAAAAAAAAAAAAAAAAAAAAAAAAAAAAAAAAAAAAAAAAAAAAAAAAAAAAAAAAAAAAAAAAAAAAAAAAAAAAAAAAAAAAAAAAAAAAAAAAAAAAAAAAAAAAAAAAAAAAAAAAAAAAAAAAAAAAAAAAAAAAAAAAAAAAAAAAAAAAAAAAAAAAAAAAAAAAAAAAAAAAAAAAAAAAAAAAAAAAAAAAAAAAAAAAAAAAAAAAAAAAAAAAAAAAAAAAAAAAAAAAAAAAAAAAAAAAAAAAAAAAAAAAAAAAAAAAAAAAAAAAAAAAAAAAAAAAAAAAAAAAAAAAAAAAAAAAAAAAAAAAAAAAAAAAAAAAAAAAAAAAAAAAAAAAAAAAAAAAAAAAAAAAAAAAAAAAAAAAAAAAAAAAAAAAAAAAAAAAAAAAAAAAAAAAAAAAAAAAAAAAAAAAAAAAAAAAAAAAAAAAAAAAAAAAAAAAAAAAAAAAAAAAAAAAAAAAAAAAAAAAAAAAAAAAAAAAAAAAAAAAAAAAAAAAAAAAAAAAAAAAAAAAAAAAAAAAAAAAAAAAAAAAAAAAAAAAAAAAAAAAAAAAAAAAAAAAAAAAAAAAAAAAAAAAAAAAAAAAAAAAAAAAAAAAAAAAAAAAAAAAAAAAAAAAAAAAAAAAAAAAAAAAAAAAAAAAAAAAAAAAAAAAAAAAAAAAAAAAAAAAAAAAAAAAAAAAAAAAAAAAAAAAAAAAAAAAAAAAAAAAAAAAAAAAAAAAAAAAAAAAAAAAAAAAAAAAAAAAAAAAAAAAAAAAAAAAAAAAAAAAAAAAAAAAAAAAAAAAAAAAAAAAAAAAAAAAAAAAAAAAAAAAAAAAAAAAAAAAAAAAAAAAAAAAAAAAAAAAAAAAAAAAAAAAAAAAAAAAAAAAAAAAAAAAAAAAAAAAAAAAAAAAAAAAAAAAAAAAAAAAAAAAAAAAAAAAAAAAAAAAAAAAAAAAAAAAAAAAAAAAAAAAAAAAAAAAAAAAAAAAAAAAAAAAAAAAAAAAAAAAAAAAAAAAAAAAAAAAAAAAAAAAAAAAAAAAAAAAAAAAAAAAAAAAAAAAAAAAAAAAAAAAAAAAAAAAAAAAAAAAAAAAAAAAAAAAAAAAAAAAAAAAAAAAACTCGTGGAATTCTTGTTACTTACTTAGGGTTATTTTCTGACGATGAGTTGCCCATTCTGAGTGGGGACGAGTGGAAGGAGTACATAGGGGCCCAGTAGACGGTTGGGACACTTACCAGCTTTCTTCCGCATCTTGCCTAAACCCCTTTGGCCAAAAACAACATAGAAAAGTACCTGGGCCACCATGGGGCGGATTTCTCGGCTGTATAAAAAGGAGACTTAGGAATTTATCTTTGGGCCTTCCTGTATTTAATGTGTTGTGGAATATATTAGTATAGGGGATGTAGGAAGAAGGGTCAATTGACTACATTGTTTTATTCCAATGGCCACTTGATACCCAAATTGCTATAAAATAAATACTCATCGACTTGTCTAGCGGGGGGAGAAAGCAAAGGGCTGGGCTTTGGGAAACAGGAAGGGAAGGGAAGGGGACGTTTATCAAAGAAGAGGGGTCTAAAGGTACCGGGTTCAAGGGGGAAGAAAGGGCCGGATTATGCGTTCCAGTGGTCCATCGGGTCTGGGGGAGTTTCGGGGGGTTTCGGGGTTGGTTGGCGGTTAGACAATCCTGGCTAGTTTGTGTCTGGCTTCCTATCAGGCATGGGGGGTAAAATTGAAACGAGTATTTCTAGCAGTATCTGTTGATGAAACACGTACGGGCCAACCAAACTTTGGATTTGCCCGAAGAATCTTTGGAATGCAATTTTTTTCCGTTTTTTTTTTTTTTTTTTTTTTTTTTTTTTTTTTTTTTTTTTTTTTTTTTTTTTTTTTTTTTTTTTTTTTTTTTTTTTTTTTTTTTTTTTTTTTTTTTTTTTTTTTTTTTTTTTTTTTTTTTTTTTTTTTTTTTTTTTTTTTTTTTTTTTTTTTTTTTTTTTTTTTTTTTTTTTTTTTTTTTTTTTTTTTTTTTTTTTTTTTTTTTTTTTTTTTTTTTTTTTTTTTTTTTTTTTTTTTTTTTTTTTTTTTTTTTTTTTTTTTTTTTTTTTTTTTTTTTTTTTTTTTTTTTTTTTTTTTTTTTTTTTTTTTTTTTTTTTTTTTTTTTTTTTTTTTTTTTTTTTTTTTTTTTTTTTTTTTTTTTTTTTTTTTTTTTTTTTTTTTTTTTTTTTTTTTTTTTTTTTTTTTTTTTTTTTTTTTTTTTTTTTTTTTTTTTTTTTTTTTTTTTTTTTTTTTTTTTTTTTTTTTTTTTTTTTTTTTTTTTTTTTTTTTTTTTTTTTTTTTTTTTTTTTTTTTTTTTTTTTTTTTTTTTTTTTTTTTTTTTTTTTTTTTTTTTTTTTTTTTTTTTTTTTTTTTTTTTTTTTTTTTTTTTTTTTTTTTTTTTTTTTTTTTTTTTTTTTTTTTTTTTTTTTTTTTTTTTTTTTTTTTTTTTTTTTTTTTTTTTTTTTTTTTTTTTTTTTTTTTTTTTTTTTTTTTTTTTTTTTTTTTTTTTTTTTTTTTTTTTTTTTTTTTTTTTTTTTTTTTTTTTTTTTTTTTTTTTTTTTTTTTTTTTTTTTTTTTTTTTTTTTTTTTTTTTTTTTTTTTTTTTTTTTTTTTTTTTTTTTTTTTTTTTTTTTTTTTTTTTTTTTTTTTTTTTTTTTTTTTTTTTTTTTTTTTTTTTTTTTTTTTTTTTTTTTTTTTTTTTTTTTTTTTTTTTTTTTTTTTTTTTTTTTTTTTTTTTTTTTTTTTTTTTTTTTTTTTTTTTTTTTTTTTTTTTTTTTTTTTTTTTTTTTTTTTTTTTTTTTTTTTTTTTTTTTTTTTTTTTTTTTTTTTTTTTTTTTTTTTT